>CM021108.1:68429092-68623050 GCA_007115665.2 Sequoiadendron giganteum | reverse complement strand
TACACATTAATATATGTAGGTGGGCTTCATCTAAAGAGATACATTAGGATGAATTGAATTATTGGAAGAGGAATGCTCCACTTTTGATGTGTGATATTCAAATGTACTTCCCTCCAAGCTTCTTCAATTATCAAGAGCACTATCTTGTACACCTAGTAGATGAGATTGAACAATGTGGTCCTATCCATATTCAGACAATGTGGCTCGTGGAGAGATATATGAAGGTTCTAAAACAATTTGCGAGGAAAAAGGCTCGACCAGAAGGGTCCATGGTTGAGGGGTACATGGTTTTCTAGACAATGGTTCATTTGAGTGAGTACTTACCTAAATTGCATCTTGAAGCTCCTCGATTATGGGATGGTAACCAACCTCAATCATTTGAAGGAGAAAAATTAGAGGGTCAAGGGATTTCAAAGAGGATAAAAGGTATACAAAAATGTTTGAAGTAATTGTTTTTATCTTAAATTTTATAAGAAATAGCTTTAAATCATTATTAATTCATTGAACAATTCTATTTTTCATTGTAGATGCTAAGGAGTGGGAGTCATTACATTTGTATGTTACATACAATTCTGAATTTATGTTGGAATGGATGGAGAAGTAAATTGAACGAAAAAAAATAGAGGATGAAAAGGCATGGACCAATGTATATAATAGGCATGGTCAAAACATTGCTCAAGGACTTCCTACAAGTCATAAAAGAAAATGGCCAGATAGATGCTCATGGAATTGGCTAAAGACCAATATTGAACACAAGGCAACAAAGAGGAAGAATAGAGTGACACAACAACAATTGAATTTCGTTAAAGGATCTAGAAATGGGGAGGTGATACATATATATTAACATATTTGAGGTATTTAGTGATTCACATTTTTAACTATTTTATCTTTAAATCTAATTAGTTAATATTTATATGAATTTAGGTAACATATTACAAAGGAATGTGGAATTTCGGTCATCATTTTTGCATCAAAAAGGTTGATGACAAGAGATAAACTTATGATTGTGGAATTTCAGCATCATTTGAGGTGGAATGTCATTCATATGCAAATGATAGACAACCAATCATAAGCACACTTCGCTATTATGGAGTGTTGGAGGATATTATAGAGATTGATTTTATATCTTTCAAGAAAGTTATTTTTTGTGTTCAATGGTACAAGCTTATCAAAGTGGGTGAAGACAAAACTATATTGCTGCACAAGAATGGATTCCATATGATCAATACATCTAGGTTTGAAGCCACTATTGAACCTTATGTGTTTCCAAATCAATGTGACCAAATGTTTCTCATTCCAAATTTAGAACAACCTGGTTGGTCATTTGTGATTGAGTATGATCCAAGAGGACGAAGAGTAAAATTTGTTCAAGATGTAGAGGACCGTGATTTACTCAAAGATGCAGAAGTGCTCATTGAAGAAATAGATGGCCAAGATGGAGATGATGAAAAGTTTATTGTTAATGATGCATATGACCAAGATGAAGATCATGACGAGTTTACTAATGTGTCTAAAGGATATGAGAAACCACATGGGCATCAAGTCCATGAAGATGATGAATTTATTGATTTTCATTTACCTATAGCTGAAGGTGAAGAAGACCATGAAAACTATGGTATTAATTTATTTGTGGATTTAGAGCCCATTAATGATGGTGAATATATGCCATCAGATGAGGAAATTTCATGTGAGAATGACATTGTTTGATCATCATGTTCACTTTAAGATTTGGTTGTGAGGATCTAGTACAATATAATTAACTCTTTATAGGTTAAGTATTGTATTTTTAATTGTACACAGAATGCAATGAAAATTAAGTAATTTGGATGTTTTGAGTGTTCTGTTAGTGGATGTTTGTACGTCAATGAATATAGCTACAAATTTGTTTCAATTGGATAAGTTGTTTCAAAATGTTCACTTTAAGATTTTGTTGTGAGGATCCAATACAATATAATTAATTCTTTATAGGTTAAATATTGTGTTTTTAACTGTACACAAAATGCAATGGAAATTAAGTAATTTGGATGTTTTGAGTGTTTTGTTAGTGGATGTTTGTATGTCAATGAATATAGCTGCAAATTTGTTTCAATTGGATAAGTTGTTTCAAGATGTTCACTTTAAGATTTGGTTGTGAGGATCCAGTACAATATAATTAACTCTTTATAGGTTAAGTATTGTGTTTTTAATTATACACAGAATGCAATGGAAATTAAGTAATTTGGATGTTTTGAGTGTTCTATTAGTGGATGTTTGTACGTCAATGAATATAGCTGCAAATTTCTTTCAATTGGATAAGTTGTTTCAAAATTTTCACTTTAAGATTTGGTTGTGAGGATCCAGTACAATATAATTAACTCTTTATAGGTTAAGTATTGTGTTTTTAATTGTACATAGAATGCAATGGAAATTAAGTAATTTGGATGTTTTGAGTGTTCTGTTAGTGGATGTTTGTACGTCAATGAATATAGCTGCAAATTTGTTTCAATTGGATAAGTTGTTTCATTTTATTTTTTTACGTCTTTAACAATTTACTTGAAAGACACTTTTGTGTTTGGAAGCTTTACACAATCAACACCTATAGACTTTATGCAATTGACACCTAGGCAAGAGAAATATAATACCATAAAGCTAAAAAAAATTGGAAGTTGAGCATTGTTTATGTTTTTCTTATGTGTTGAAACATAATGAAAATTATGTATGTTATTGTTCATGTGCTAGTGAGTTTAACTTATGTTACTAATATCACTTGCATATGTTCTCTAATTAATATTTTATCATTTATGTCATTGTGTATTTCTTTAAGAATGTGCCTATGGGTGTTGTCGATTCTACTATGGGAGATCCATTGATCTTAAATGGTCTAATTGAAATGCTAATGAACGAGCAAGGGAAAAACATTACTATGATGGTGCATGAGGTAAATTTGAAAATTGTCTTTTATTGGTTCAATTATCTTATGTTTTGTATTATACTATGCTAATTTCTATTTGTGGAATGCAGGGCATCTCTAAAATTATCCCAACCCCTATCACACCCTTTAGTACATCTAGTATTATGCCAGTGGTAAGATTTGATCTAGATTCTTGTGCATTTAGTTAACTTATTTCACCTTTTATATTTTGTTAATATTTGTGTTTCTTCCATAGGGCATTTCTAGAGTAAGTCCACATAGAATTCCTTATGTTCTTTCCCTTATTATATCACTTTAATATTTATATTTGTGCCTTGTAGGATGTTTCAAGAAGATGTGTCATGCCCTCTACATCTAGCCCAAAAACACCTATCACAAGAGTGGCATCAAGCACAATACCTCATAGCATGCCCTCTACATCAAACATGGATGCTCTTAGTGTCCTTGTTGAAATGGACATGCATGCCCCTGTTAGGATTACATCACAAATAAATAATTCATCAAGTTTGGGTTCAGTCAGAATTCCCCCACCAACACCTGAACAAGTTTCCTTGAGGAGTCTTATAGAATCACAATCAAGAACACTAAGACTCCTACCAGAAACTCTTGAAAATGTTGAAATTAGGAAAGAAATACTTAAACAAATTGAGTTATGTGAGAGGACATTGTTGGGGAGTGTAGGGCTTACTTCAGATGAACAGGTAAAATTATCTTATTATTCTTTTCTAGTTCATATTTTACTTTTATCATTGTAATAGCATGTTGACTAGTAAAAGAATCATTGATGATTACATGGTTGCTTTGTGATGCTAAAATGTGATTACATGGTTGCTTGATGATCTCAATGTAAATATAGGAAATAAATGACAAAGTGACTGATGTGCCTATAGGGACATCTACCTCAACCCCTAAGACTACAACAATATCCTTTGTGACTACAAAAGGAACACAAGAAGTTACAATCTTGCTCACCTCACAAGGAAATGTCTTGAAGGATGAAATGGGGTTAAAATTCTTTAACTTTATTTTTTGTCGTGCAGAACAATTATTTGGCAATACCATTCAAATGGATTGGAGAAAGCAAGCCAATGTTAAGAAAGATGAACTCTTTAAAGATGTCATAATAGCATTTGGGAATCCTGGTTCCAATAAGGATATTATTCTAGATATTGCATGAAAATACATTCACTCTAAACGAGACAATTTAAGGTCGAAGCGAACAAAATACTTGAGGTATCCATGTTCGTCTTGGATCACAGACCAAGTGACATGGGACGAACTTATGAAAGATGCAAAGTTTAAGAGGAAGGCCCAGCATAATCCAAACTATAGGCCATCTGCACGAGGAGGATCTAAAAGATGCCTTCAAGATACAACAAAAGCAACTCAAGCTAGGGTACCAAGTATTGGATCCCATAAATTAGGATCTGGTGGGTACAATAGCATTCGTGGTGGCTTGGTAAGTCAATATTTTCATCTACTATATTCCCTATTTCATAAAAATATCACAAAAACTTGCGAGTTAATTGTATTTTATGAGTCATTATACCTTATAAATTTGGTTATATTTGTTTATGTAGGCTCACCAATTTCAAAAAGAAGCTTCTAAGGAGGACCTAAAATATGCTTTACTACATGGTTCCCAAGGCCTTCGACAACATATGCTAGATCGAGGGGAGAAATTAGTCACTAGTCATGAATTTGAGGTAAGTTCTTTCCATGATGGGATATAATAAAATTTCATATTTTTCCTTCATGTCCATTGCAAAGCAAATGATATAGATATTAATTTAAATAGATACACTTAGAATTACAATAGTTTATTTTTTGCATAGAGAAATGAAACAAGAAAACCTAAAACTGTGATCTGATATGTTATTTTAATGAGTTAAATTGTGTTGTGTATAGGAAGCCCAACAATCCAACTCATCAAGTAGTGAGCATGAAGAGGAGCTAGAGGAACATGATGAATTGTTTTTTGCACACAATGATTCGATTGTCATTCCTAATCCTCGACAGGAAACCATCTTTGAATTTCAGCAAGTGGGAGACAAGAATAATGAGGAGGGTGTTCAATCTGATGAACAATTGACATCCACAATTAGAATAGTGCCTCGTAGAAAGAGGACATAAAGGAAGAGGATGAATAGAAACAAATGAACAAAAGACATATTTTCTTCTTATGTTTGAGTCTATTGCTGTTTAATCATGTGGCATTCTCTTAATGTGATGCTGCTATGATCTTTGTATTCTATCTTTATTTCACTATCTTCTTGCAATTGTGCTTATCTATTGTGGATTATATTGGAGATTGGCTACATGGATCTGGGTCAGACAACATATACGTATTTGCTGAAATTTTATTTGTTTGTCTTTATAATAGGTGTCTATTGCATAAACGGATCCTCAATAAACCAAGAAAATTTCAATACACATAAGCATGAAATAGATACCCATGACTTTTATTTTTTTAAAGAAGAATCAGATCTTACTAAATTATTAACTTGTAGTGTTTTCCAATGATTAAACTAAACAAGTGATTGGATATATTATATACTTGTAGTGTTTTCCATAATTCCACTTTTGCAGAATACCAAACCATGAGACAAACTTAGCCTATAATGGACAGGAAGCAGAAATCAGAGGACCAGGTAAGAAGTTTGTTTATATGTTTTAGTTGGCAATAATTAATGATTCTTATTTTGTTTTCTCTTTGCCAAATACTGTCATGTATACACCATTTAATTTAATTTAGTTATACACCATTTCATACCATAACAATTACTATCATCATTTTAACACGAAATCTACGATATTCTAGACTGAGGGTACAATGCATTGCAAGCAGTTTTCTTAGCAGCGAAGGCAGTCCAATCAAGAACGAGCATAATTATTCATATGGGTGCCTCTTCTTATCCAGGAAAAGACTGAGGAAATTTGATTGCAGGGGCTAAAAGAGGAAGAAAATGGTTGATGTACCTATTGGCAATGCAGGTTGCTCTGAGTTTTATCAGATGGACAGGAAGCTCCCGGTCACAGCTGCCTTAATTGCAGCAAACACCTTGGTTCACCTCAGGCCTGGTGTGTTGGATAATTTGCTTCCTTCTCTCTCCAAGGTCTGTCTCAATCCCCATTTGGTTATCAAGGTAAGCCATACATACCCAATTAATTAAATTCTACTTACATACACTCAAATAATTTAACTTTAAATAGTTGGGTTTTTTAATTTATTTTAGACTGTAGAAGAAATAATATATACTACGGGTACTGTGTTTTTCAAGAAAAAATAACAAGTGCCCAATTGAATTATTTTTTTAATTTTTTGATTTTTTGTGTTCTTAGGATATGGGAGACTCAAAGTGATACCATGCGCAGGTACTTTGAGCAGTTTGGAGATATTTTAGATTCTGTGGCTATAACTGATAAGAACACAGGCCGGTCCAAAGGCTATGGATTTGTGAGTTGTTAACTAGTGTTTTCCAACATTAAGTACTTCCTATATTTTCCATTTTTTTAATGTACTTTAAGCTATCATATTCATGATACTATTAGTCTCTGGTGTCTTGCGTCGTGTAAAAAATAACTCCTATATTTTTCCCCAAATTGGTTTCATTTTTTTTCATGGATTTCGTATTGATCACCATGCCATGATTTATGATGGCTTCATTTAGTTGCTGTCAAATCTGTCTCTTTCATAACATGTTTAAACTATCTAACCTTGCTATTCGAATTTCTGTTGGAATCATGGAGATAGCCCTTTTCACTATCTTTTGAACCATATCTCTAATAGTCTTTCAACTATTATGTGCTTGATTTTTGTCCATACTTCTCATTATGACCTCTAACCTTGCTATTCAAATTTCTGTTGGAATCATGGAGATAACCCTTTTCACTATCTTTTGGACCATATCTCTAATAGTCTTTCAACTATTATGTGCTTGATTTTTGTCCATACTTCTCATAATGATCTCTGACCTTGACAATGATAAGAGTACTCAGTTGTGTCTCTTGACTATTCAAAGCTCCACTAGGGTTTCCTCATCATTTTCATTGCTATCAATGGATTTACAGTCCTTTCAAACACTTCATCCTCATAAAGACTCACTCTATCCTCTACTGAAAGCACAAGATGGCCTTCAGATGGCTCTGTTGCTGTCTTTCTTCAACAACCAATACCGCTGTCATGAAAGACTCCACAAACCTTCTTCTATGATATTCAATGTTCTTCCATCTGCTTGTTCAGATTGGTAGATAATTGTAGGAGTTGGTGCTAAATTTTCAAGTAGGCAATATTTAGAAGATGTTTTACAAAATGAACCATGAACTTATTTGTAGGGGACACTCGAAGATGGAAAAGAGATTGATGTTTTACTAAATGAACCATGAACTTATTTTGTTGCATATTTTTAATCCTAGCATTTAGTTTATAACTTTATTTTGATTCTGGTAGGTACTTTGCAGTTGGAAGTGCAGATGCTCTTGTGAGCCTATGGGATCTTTCTGAGATGCTGTGTGTGCTGACCTTTACTAAGCTAGGTATTTACTCTAGTAATGTTTCTCCTTTTTTCAACGTTTGCACTAAAGTGGTTTGGAAATTTTGTTGAATTTTGATCCTTTTTCCTAATGTAATCTATTCATTATCTTCACAAATTTAGAATCACTTTCTAAATATGTTTTCCTCTGGCCTCTCTGAGTTAGTTCCTACTATTCTATGGTTCTGTTACCCTTTTTTTCTCTATCTGGCAGTCAATAGATTTATAAGAGACCTTAGGTTTTTTACAGACAACTTCAAGGAACCATTGCAGACATTGGGGGATCACAAACCTCGCTATGGCAGAGAGTTTCAAAGGAGCTTTTGGCACCTCATTACCCGCATGCTCTGCACCAGCTCATGTATTATTCCATTTATAAAGATTGGGATACTACCAAGAATGGACCACCCCTTTATTGGTTCCCTACCCAATAAGTTCCTCCTAGTTTTAAATCAAAATGTTCAGAAGTTTCATTATAGGCAGGAGTTCAAAGGTAGTTAATCTCTTAAGATACTGAAAATAATTATTTTCGTTAATATTTTATGCGTCTAGTTCTTGTTGACATGTCATATGGTAGTCCTACTTTTTGCCGTCTACTTAAAGTGGGAAGAGTTTAATTTTAAGAAAGAGTGATTTTTGTTTGGACCATCTGATTGGTGTCTTTTTAAGTCCAATTTCAGATTCTTTAGAAACATGTTCGAAAATATTTTCACAATTAGTTAGATTAGTCAAAAGACTCAAAACCAATCGGATTATACTCTTAATTCCTTGGGAAAATTTTATCATGATGTATAATCTAACGGTTCCTATGTAGTCATCGCTTGGTCTATGGCCTCTGTCTTCTCTGGTAGGAGACGTTGGTTAATAAATGTTAGTCACCTGGCTTAACTGCATGACCAGATAAAAATTTTCATCTGGGAAGTTGTTTGGTGATCTTCCCTTTTAATAAAGGGATGTGTGCTTTTTCTTGCGAAAGCTATTGTGGAGGGCCCTTTTTCAGTACTTGTCAGGTAGTGATGTGTATAATGTTTGGATTTGCTTGGGTTGTGATGGTTGTAATGTTTGATAAAACAAGTGTTTGGGGGTCCTCCAATTAGTTTTGTCTCTAAGATTCTTCAGTTGAGAAGCCATAAATGAAGTGGTTTGTTTCATCAAAATAGATTATGTCCTATTCTTGTCTCTGGCTATATTTGATGGCCACAATCCATCTCATCTCTGTCAGTGAATTCTCAAAGAAAATAAGAAACAGGGATTTATATTCGACATATTCATCAATGTGAGTTCATCTTGAAGTTAACACATTAGTCCATTCATCTATCAGGCTGCTGCCCACCCTTCACTCTCTTGTGTATCCATGCAAATTTGAAGCCTCATAATCTATTCAGTATAAGCCTGCACTGATTGGGGTCTTTGTTTTAAGTTCTAAAATTCTTTAAACAATTTTTTCTTGTAAACAATCGAGTTCTGACAATATGCAGTTACATATATTGTTAGATTTTGATCTTTTAGCTTAATCTTTTATATTTAGACAAATAGGTTAATAGATTTTGACATTTTTTTTTGAAAAGCTGAATTTTTTATTTATTTATTTAAGCATACAAATATTTTTGATGATAGTATATGACTCAATTAATAATAGAAATAATCTTTAGAGAAATTACCGCTATCAGTTTGTAGTGTTTAATCTATTTACAAAAAAAATCAAGTTCAATGTTGAATCTTCCATGTTACTTTTGACTTTCATCCACTTTCAAAATTCTAGATAAATTTATATCTTTATCGAATGAAAATCAATGTCATATGATTATTATGACAAAAATAGGTTTGTATTATAGTATTCTTTTGGATATTGGCTTGAAAGTAGATAAAAACTTATAGGAACAACATTTAGATAATGAAAACAAGGATTCTATTGCTGGAATTATTTCTAGTTTGGTCATATGATAGAAGTATGTACAAAACCAAAATATCCTTTAAGTTCTATCTAGGGAGGATACCTCTCGTCAACATCAAGTAGTCAGCTACTCTCTTGAATTTCCACTAAGAGCTCGATCATGAAATCCAAAGTAGAAGAAAATAATAATTTTTTTTAAAAAAGTGGATTTTTACAATGTTTGAGTTCATAAAGTATTAAAAACATGATTTTATAATTGAGTAGAGAATATATTTTCAATCTTTTAGTCATAACATAAAAATAATGTTGAATGTAGAAATATTAAGAAGGATTGATATGCATTCGTTATCTTCAAAGGATGATTTCCCATTAGATAGTGGAACATATAATATGAAGAGGTAGAGATGAAACTTTATTTTTATGTAGAAATCTTAGGAAAGGTTGATATGGATTCATTCTCTTTGAAGGATGATTTCCCATTAGATAGTAGAACATATAACATGAAGAAATAAACATGAAGTCTATTCTTTCTTCTCCAAAGAAAAGTCGATGAACAACTCTATAAAATGGGAGAGTCTAATCTAAAAAAAAGCCTCACTCTACATGCTGTTGTGGTCTCATTTGAAATAGAGATTCTAAATATTTTAGGAGTGGACAGCTTTTAAAAAATGTAAGCTATGAAATGGGTTCCATAAGATTTTTGTATTAGTGTATCCCTTCAACAATTTAATTCTTCAAACATACTTGTTTATTATCTCGACTAATAGTAGTCCAATTTAATAGTAGTTTATCACTTATCCACATGCAATTTAAAAGTCTAGGATAATAACACAACCACCCTACTTTTCCCTCCAAATGCATGCACTTTCATTTCCCTTGGTCTTTGATGCAACCTTTGTCTTGTTTTCTTTACTCACATCCCTCCTTGTATCCTTGTGCCTACTCTTTATCTCCTACGCAAGCCCTGCACAGACATCCAAATGTATTAAAAATGTTTGTGGATTATTAAGTTTAAATTGATTTCTTATCACCATTCTATATCAAGATTTCTAAATTTTATAGAATAGACATTGCACAATATAGGGAACTTCAACTGAAGAAGCAAATTTAGATCTTTGTAAGTGGTTATGGAATTTGTTAGATCACCTTGAATGGGTGGGTTGCATGTATCCCAGATATCCTAGGTTTGGTAATCCTTATTTCCATATCTTGTAGCTCTTGAGCAAAAATTCTTTTTTGTGAATTAATTACCCAAATAATACTTCTCATGATGATATTATCATGCATTGTGATTCGTAGCAACAACTTGGATAGTCAGTGAAATAAAGGAGCATATATTTGGTATTTTTTGAGCACGAGAAAGAGCAGAATCTCTATATATTGATTATATATGTTATTTGATTTATAAATGTAATGGATTTTGTGTAATTTTTGAAATATAACAAATTGCACCCCATCTTTGACTTATCTTTGTGTTTTATTTTCTACACTTTATTTATGTTTCTTCTGTACTCTATATTTTGTCCTCTACCTCCTCCTTTAAAGAAACACCCTTCAAGGTTGAACAAAACCTAAAGTACCCAATTTAATATTATTTCATTTTTTCTATATTGAGTGTCTACTCTAACAAAGTTGAACAATAACTTAAAGAATATTTATTGTGAAAATATCCAAATTGTGATTTCAATTTCAACAAATGATTAAAACATTAATTTATATTTCTCTAAAGTTGGAATATAGATCAATTATAAAAAAGAGAAAAAGAAAAAGCTTATGTTTGTCTTTCTCCATTCTCTCACCATATATTCTTGTTTAAAATAATTGTCCATAAAATACATACTCATTGTTGCGTGTGTTTTATCTCCAAACTTTTGACTAATTCTTATGCTGGCGTATCCCATTTATCTAACTCTAACTCGAGGTAATTAAAAGTGAAGGATGTTTCTTTAAGTGCTGCAATCCTTAGTTCAAATAGTTTACTCTATTCACTTCCCTGTTTTGCTTCACATGGTTTGAATAGTTTACTCTATACACTTCCCTGCCCTAACTTCTATGTCATCCACTTTTTGGATTTTTTAGTAGAACAAAAGATGAAGAAGATGACACATATGTAAATGATCGGGATGTACATCGACTGATTATTGTGACCTAGATGAAGAAGATGACCCAAATGTAACAAGAAAAAGAAGCGAGCTCGACAACTCCCATCATGTAAGATGAAATTAGAGTAATTTTTTTTCGAAGAATTTTATATACTACATTTTATGTAAGTAAAAGACTCTCTCATTTGGACACTAATAATTAGAGTAATGGTTTTTCTGAAAATTTTATATACTAGCACTTGCATTTAAAAGAGGTTCAAGCATTATTTCGATAAAAAATTAAATTTAGATTAATATGTTAAAAGAGTATGTGTTTGTGTCATATGCATTGTAAATTCTACTTGCATGTAATTGCTGTCAAATTGACAAAAAAAACATTGCAACCAAAAATATAATGTTCCCATCTAGATGTCTAATTAATGTTTATCTGGCTTTTATGTGATAAGTGAGATTTTGAAGGCTTTTGTCTGATAGTTTGGAGGCTTTTACTTTTAAATAGTAGCTAGTTCATCATTAAATGACAGCCTAAACTTGTTTTCCAACGACTCAGTAGTGGTTTGCAGGCATGAGACTTGTTTCAGTCTCAAATCTTAGACTATATGTAGTCTACAAGGTCAGTAATGCACATCTATCTAGTTAGTAGTTACCATAATTCTGATCTACGATAGATGAAGATTGATGAAGTAATTGCCTAATTGCTTGGTTTTGACATAAGACAACAGATAGAGTTTTCAAGTGGCAATTTTAAAGCATAACGAAGCATCTGGGAAGGAAAATGGTTAGTTTGACACCTGTAGCAACAATTTGCAAGCATTTAAGAAGGTATTGACAAGCAATTAAGTAGGTTGCAGGCATATAGGGATAGTTTAAGCACGTGTAGCATTAATTTGCAAGCAACCAAAAGGTTAAAGAGTGGATATAATAGCTAACAGAGGAAAATAAATTTGGAAAGTCAGGAGTCTTCTTTCACCAACGCCTTGCTGGAGCATTTTTGTGGAGTCAAATAATGGAAGCAATTTCTAGGCAGCCAAAATAAATCAAATTTACCAAGTCAAAGTACGAGGTGGTCATTGATACTTCTTAATGTCATGTCCTACATTCTCTCCAATGAAGGATATGCAAAGAAAACTAAAATCACTTTTGTAATTAGTTCTAATTTTGATTTTGATACAAAATTCTAAACTTGACACAAAATTTCTTTCTAGTCACTTTGACATTGTAACTCAAATTTTTCAGTTTTTGACTAAATTGTAAACACTTTGTAACACATTTTCAAAGTAAGAGATACATATTTTCATACTATGTATGGTTGCAAGAGCATTTTTATCAATAAAATGAGCATTTTGGTCTTCAAAAGTTTTGTTTCTATTATGTGTATGGGTTAATTGATGTCATTTTCTATGATTTTCAAACATTGAATGTTGAAAATCTCACAATTTTTTTAAAAAATAAATTATTTATTTTTTTAATATATTTTTTCATATTGTCTCTAGACTTTTATCTCAATTATTGTCTCTAGAGAGACAATATGTCTTTAATCCCAATTATTGTCTCTAAAGAGACAAAAATACTTATGTTTCATATTGTCTTTACAAAGACATTTTTTAAGACAAAAGTTTAAGACACCCGCTTAAAGACAATAATTGAGACTACACAATTTTTTTTTTTGTCTCAAAAAATGTCTTAAAAACCCCTTTTATGTAGTAGTGTTAACTACTACGCTAACCCAACAAACATGATCTCCTACAAGATCCTCTACCAATAGATCGGATACCACTTTGGAGGAGGAAGTAAACACACAAAACATATAAACCATGAGTACTCAGAACAATTTGAGTACTGAGAAACTCATTCATTCAAAACCTGAGCTCTATAGAGACTTATAATTTATCATTTATAATTTATAGGCAAATACAAAATAAATGCTCATATATTGTAGTTGAGTGTTAGTTCTGGAATTTATTATGGTTAGCTGAAATAGAACTCGTTCTAAAGGTTCTGGATGGGGGTAGATGGGAGAATTCAACATGTGGTCGGTTGGAAATGGCTTTGGATAGTTCTAGAGGGTCTTTGGTTTGTGTCGACAATCTTAAAATATAATTAATTTACTTTTACCAACATTTTGGGTAGTGAAGCATGTAAAAGAAAGTGTATTGAATATATAAATCATCTTATACGTATAATGATGTATAAATTACTATATAGTAAATACTCTTACCCTTATAAATTATATGTTTTCTATTTTGATTTCTTATTATTCGAGCATCATCAACAAGAATCATTGTAGTTCATTTCATAATTCATATTTCATTAATTTTTAGTTATGAATATATGTTGTAGAATTATTTATGTATAAATTACTATATAGTAAATACTCTTAGCCTTATAAATTATATGTTTTCTATTTTGATTTCTTATTATTCAAGCATCATCAACAATAATCACTATAGTTCATTTCATAATTCATATTTCATTAATTTTTAGTTATGAATATATGTTGAAAAATTATTTAATTATTGAATGTGCTAGGAAAACTATTTGAATATTACAAATTCAAGAATCATATATGAAATGTGGGAAAAAATGAATTATGCATAAAATTTAAATATATAATATTAAGAGAAAATGAGTGATTTCTAGCACAATCAACCACCATTTAGTGATAAATATTGTGTTAAATGATACCTTTCTAGCTTTTTGGATAGTAGAATTATTGTAGACCAAAATATTAAAAAAATACCCAGAATGACAATAGACATAAACCAAAAACATTTACAATCTCCACAATACAACCAACTCTTCTCTACACTATAAGTGCTCAACTATAACCATCCACAATGAACACGAATGCACAAAATTGGAAAAGATGGACTACCTGCAATAATCACACCAAACTTATATTGACCTCTACATTTTTCAAGAGAAGTATTTAAAAGTATTTAAATACCTTGTAAAAGGTGCAAGAAACATTACCATAGTGGTTTTCCAAGTGCTAAAAGTGAAGTTCAAGCACTAATGTCCAGCTAATTTTAGCTTTAATCTTCAAAACCTGATTTACCACCAACTTATCTACAATCAATGTACACCACACATGAACAACAATCTCAAGTAATTTCAATCTCTAGAACTTTATTTTGAGAAAATTGTTCTTAGATTGAAAAAGTTTGTATTATCATACTAGTCATCTTGTACTTGAGAAGCAACTCATACCATAGATTTCCACCTAATGTTGGATGAGAGGTATGTGGCTCCCAAAGGAGATTGCCTATCAACAAAAATATTAGGAGAATGAAAAAATTCAAACTTTTCATTAAATTTTTATTCCACCCTACCTTCACATTGGTCCTATATTCTTTATTAAAACTAATAAACAAATATTATTTTAGACTAAAAATATATAAATAAAAATATTAAATATTTTCTTTTAAAATCATTTCGAAGTAAATATTTTTTAATAGAGCAAAAGTTATCAAACTTCTAAACACAAGTTTCAAAGTACATAATGAGCTATTCATCTACTAATGAAATTGAATGGTTTTAAATCAGCCCACCAAGGATCAAGTCTTGTTGATTGTAAATCCCTAACACCATAAGGGATAAGACAGTGATCATATCTTAGACAACTTTGACAAAATGGATATTACTGAATCCTTTTTTATTTTTAGTCGAACAAGATTCAAGATAACATGCTTTCCTGCATTTTGAGTAGCTAAATGCTTAGAAGGATATAATGTAAAACCCATCAACAATAATGTCAAGGATGCATGAAGATGAATTAAACACACAAAATACTGAGATTATAAATCACAATTTTTATCAAACTTCTTGAAATGCTACAACACTTAGCTATTCATTGACCACTTCATTTTTTAGTCATTTGTTTACATAATGTTAAAATCATTACATTTAATTTCAATATATTAAGACCTTAAATAGATAGAAAAACAATTTTAAAAATTAGACTTGATATGCCAAAAATAATATCTTGTTAATAATAACAAGGCCACGTTGCTACAAAGTTCCTTCCAAATGTTGATAGGATGATTTTGTACTAGTATTTTGATCAATATAAGATTGTGATGATAACCATTGCTTACAAAAAGACAAAAATACATTATGAAAAATACATTCTCTACTGTAGCATATGTTATGATGTTCATCAAAAGAGAATGATCATTGCAAAATTGCATCCTTTTGTACTATTTTTTATTTGTAAGTGCATAGATAAGGAATAGAATAAGAACACCATTGCCTCATTCTCTAGTCACAACCTTGATCGAATAATATAATTTAGAGGGATTAAAGAAAGCTCTATTTATTTTTTGATAGGCATTAACAACATCCAGATTATTTTCTTACCTTAAATGTTTATTTTTATTTTTTATGTATATGAATTTTTCAACTCATTCCATTGACTTCTTTAGTTAGAGCATAGTAAAATTTATAAGATAGGTTGATGGTGTCTAAGAGAGATTAAAAGTGCTCAAAAAACATATCAATAACAAGTTTACACCAATAAATAGGTAAATTGATTCCTAAACATGTTTATGGGGATGAACACCAAAATGAGTGTAGAAATGGAAGGTGAAGACTACAAACTAAGTAGTTTTTGACCTTATAAGAAGTTATATAATAATAGAAGACATACAAATTTTATTTACTCTTTTATATTTTTAATTTATTTTTCTAATAAAAGGGTTTGAAAAGACAATAGAGAAAGCATTGATGTCAAATGAGAATCCCTATAGTGATGGTTTGAACATAAATTTGACAACACTACCAAAGAAACATTATTATGCGTAGTAGAAGACCTATGAAGGTCCTCATGATTTTAAAAACTTAGTTAATGATGACAAATCCAAAAAAAATCATTAATAGGTTGTATAAGTCTCTAGGCTACTTGATAGCTTAATACTGTGAGATGAATTCCTATCTTTGATTGATCTATTGGACACGTTCTCCCTTGTATGCTACTAGTGAGACACTAATGACATCATCAATATATTACCAATCAAGGAACTAAGAGACCTATGAGGTGATATCTCTAATAGTACACAACTTGACCACTCCACCACAAAAGCATTTGTTGGACATAATCACACATATACTTACAATAGACATCATCAACATTTAACAATCAACTTAACAACATTTATTGCCACCACTTACATCACCATTCATTGGCATTGCTTTATCTCTCTCTAGTATTACTAACTCAACCTAGGGGCCTAATTAAGGATTAAGCAACTTTCATACTTAAACACTTGCATATAGGCCCCTAATAGTGCTAAATATAAAACTCTAAAAATACAAACCAATCAATAGTAATTTTTTAAGATAGATACAAATTATTTAATTTACGTAAGAACAAGTTATTTTTAAAAATTATTTATTATTTAATTTATTTGATACTCAAGAAACAAACATTACTCATAATATTGTCATAATTTAAAACAGTAAGTCAATAATAGAGTACATTATAATACTTAGTTTCATTCATGATAATTATCCTTTCACCTAGAAATATTTGTATACATGTTTCTCTTCATAAATGGGCTATACTTACTTGAAACATGAAATCCTCTAAATTTTTTGATATAGATAGTAGTTGTCTATGTTAGAAATAAAGCTATATTTTTAATAGATCACTTTTATGATTTCCTTTATCTTTTATCACTCACATTTTTTTTCATAAATCATTTTTCTATTGTGCTTGACTATTTAGTGATGGTGTCAACTCATATTGTGTGTTAACTTGATGGCTCAAACATTCTTGTGATTTGGTTATTCAATTAGCAACTTGGGCCAAGGATCAAAGATTTGAGTGCATCAGATGCCTTAACAAATATGTTTCCAATCCATGTTATAGCCTTTGGCCTATAGTTACCATATACAATTGGCTTGTTTCTAAGTGTGACAATGACATATGTCTTTTTCTTTTTTTTAAGAGCAATTATGGTTAGTACTTTGCATCTTCAATTATTGATAAATTTTAGGATTGTGGCGTGCTTAGCTAGAGCTACTGCTTTGCATTCTTGGGTTCTTTTATCCCAACACTTAAGATACTTGATAACACTCTTTATTTCTCAACTAAACCTATATTCTCCCCTTTTTCCCTCTTAGGTCTATTCAAGTTGCTTAGGGCTTGTGTATTTCATTGAACCATTGTAGCAATTTGCATGACATTGATACATAGTGAAAAAAGTATACATAAAATTCAATAATTCAGATTTAATGTGGAAATAACACAACAAATACTTGAAGGCTACAAAATAAGTACTAACTGAAAAATAGAGAAAAAACTAATTTTGCTATTCCATGTCAAATATAACAAATATAGATAAAATTAGACATAATATCTCATAAATATATTAATTATAAAACATTGCATAAGATTAAATAAACTATTTTTTTTATCAAAGACCTATCATTATAGGCATAACTCTATTTATTTTTTTAATTCTACCTATGCTCTGTATTTTTTGGCCTTTTAAGTGTAAACTTGAGCCCTCGTTGAAATCCTCCATCCCTTAAATCTCGCCCATTTTTTGTTGTGTTTAGGCTTATCAGAAAAAGTTAAAGTATTTCCCATTTTCTTTTTGTTGCTATAGCTTAGCATAACTTGGAAACTTTCAACTGCTCCATACCCACATCATTTTCTTTCACGGGTGCATCCATTGTATACCGTGTCTATTATGGATGCACACAATGAGGTATCAAATCCTGTGGCTTTTTAAATAGATTCTGGATAATATAAATCCTTCATCTCTTGCCTTTTTTCAATTGTTTGTCACTGGATATGTGGAGAACACTGAAGAGGGTTTTGTTGGGCGCCTGCAATCTGATCCACCCACTAAAAATTCCACCCATAACAACAATAACAATAATAATGCACTCTCTCTTCAATCCCAAGCTCCTCAGCCGCTACCGAGGTATGGTGCATACCCATCCACTACAAATGCATTCAGTGTAAAATGAGAGCCATCCCCATCTGCGTCTCCATCCCCATCTTCTATGTCCTCTAGGAAATCCATGACAACGTCTACCCAGCTCCAGGAATGCATCGGGGCATGGATGGGCTGCATGGATGCCTCTTCATACACCGATTTCACAATCTTTAACTCTAAGAAAGAGAAAATTGTTATCAAATGTCATAACTAAGTGTTAAACTATTCAATAAAACCATTAATATGATATAATTGATAAATTTTCTTATATATTTTTAAGTGTTATATCATTAAGAGTTTTACTAAGTTATAAATAGAAGGAAGATTTTAATCACACATATATACAATTTAATAATAGATTAAATTTATGGGAAAAAAATCATAAATATACACATTAAGTAACATTTGTAAATAATTTTATATTTAATAGAAAATTAAAAAATTATTATTAAAATTCACAATCTTTAAAACTAATGAAGATAAAAATATTTTCACCTCTTAAAACTAACTCTTACACATGTTCTATTAAAGAATTGATTTGATACAATCTATATGTATATCATTAAATGTTTTATCACTATTATGATATAATTTAAATATATAGAAAAATTTAATAATCCAAATAACATTCTCCTTTATTAAAATGCAAGTTTGATTGTAAATTTAAGAAAAAATTATTTTATTAATTATATTTATATACATATATATAATATAATATATTAATAATATAGCTATATATTATTATAGATTAAATATGACGTATATATTATATACTATATATATATATATATATTACATATATTTTAATATATTCATATATTATATAAATTTTTTAAATATATTAATCTTAGATAAACAAAATTAATATATTAAATAACAATTTTATATATTAATTTTTATATATAACAATTTTTGTATATTATATAACATTTTTAAATATATTAATCTTGATCTCCAGAAAAAATTAAACAATGCACAACAAGCAGCGATTAATTCAAATCATGTCAAATCATGTCTGACAAAAGAGACACGGCAGGGTGTACAGCATTCAGTTGATGTATGAAAAGGCATCCATGCGGCCCATCCATACCCCGGTGCATTCCTGGGGCTGGGTAGACGTTGCCCTGAACTGCCACTCTTTCAATGTTTCTGGCGCGCTAACATCACTCAAATTTGGGAAGCGGTCGTCTTTAAAGCGCTCCAGACAAGATTCAAGATATACCGTTATAATCGATATCGATTGCCACAATAATGCGCTCATCCTCAGAATGCCAACTCAGTTTAATTTCTTCTAATTGTGAGGACTCCCCCATGCTTGGAAGTCTTTTCATATTGTCGTTATAGACTAGATGGAATAACTGTAGCTGATGACAGCCACTGATATCAGGAGGATCTTGAACCCTCCAGCAATTATATAAACTTAATTTCTTTAACTTCCTCAGTAGTGAGAAGTTGGGAAACCTTTGTAAATTTTCTAATGTGAAAAAATAAACCTCCTCCAACAAGACACAACATGTTAGATCCGGTGGCTCCTTTATACCACACTTGTCAAGTTTGAGCACAGTCAAATTTGATAGAAGTCTGCAACTCGGAACCTCCTTTAGTTGCCCCATATTCCATAGTTGAGGACTTTCCAGTCCGTGACAAGACTCTAAACTTTTGGGCAATGAAGCAGCTTTTGATGAAACAAACAACTCTAGCGTCTTCAAAGCACTTGGCACATCTATAGCTGGACATACCTTCACTGCATCACATTCCCACAATACAATTTTGGATAGTTTCTTACATCCATCGAGGAGCGGTGACGCAGTCATCTGGGAGCAACTGTCGATGACAACACTTTGAAGCTCCACGCATTCTCTGCAGTCGAGGGGCCCCTTCACTATACCACACGCACTGAATTCCCCTTTCTCCAAATACGGCAAACCATTTGACCTTGGGAACTCCAAGAGGGACGGACAACGAACATTAATCTCTCTCAGAGAAACACAACCGCTAAGATCTCCCAGCTGATTGAGCACCTGCCTGCCTGCAATATTGATCTCAAGATATTGTAAACCTTGGAGGTTGCTTAGCTCGGGAAGTTTAAACATTAGATTTACTTCGCTTATCTGAAGCCACGCCAGCTGTTGCAAGTTTTCCATACCTTCAAGTGATGCCAGGTCTTTGCATTTGTGTAATGTAATACTTCTGACACGGCCCATCCCACCCAAGTGAAGTTTCCTCATATTCTGCACACCTACAAGCTGAAGCACCAACAGATTTTGAAGGTCGTGGGGGTTGATTTGGGACGGCCTTCTATGCATGCACTGCTCCAACTTAGCCAATTCAAAGCCTGCATTGTCTTGTGATATTAACCCACATGTACTACGTGGGTCGCTCTTCCACCACAGCCACCTCACCATTTCATTTGCCTTGCTTTGTGCGAATTCAATATATAGGTCGTGTATGCGAATTTCAGGTCCCAATGCTTCAATAAAAGTCTTCTTACATAGATCCTCAACCTGAAACCACATATAACTTAAGCGTTCAGCGGTTTTTCAATTAAACACATCCAAATCACAAACTAAAAAGGTTTAAAAGCAAATATTCAACTCACTGAATTTACAATAAACGAGATCTCTTTATTGCATATCATTGCCAGCCACTCATTAACTTTGTGGGGTGACATATTAGGCGGCATATATAGGGTGAGAAGCATGAATATGGTGCGATATTCGGGACGCATGTTGTCAAAAGCTTTGCCCTGCACAGTCAACAAGTCATCCAAACCTTTAACGCATCCGTCAACCCAGCCTTCTATCTCAGAAACCCACTTTGACAAATGCGAACCGCATTTACTGGAGAGGTAGCCGCCAAAAGCTCTTAAGGCTAACGGATTAAATGTTTGACATCTCCGACCTACATCTTCGAACAAACATCTGTCTGCACACTTCACAGCAAAAGCTTTGTCTTCTGCCCCCAACGTTGACTCTTCTATAGATGTCCTTTCCAACAATATGCGTATGGCCTCGTCCTCTTCAAGCCTTGGGACGCGCATGCATGACTGCTTATCTATCTTGAAATGCTTTTCTAGAACATCTACACTCCGAGCGCTCAAAAGGATGCAGCTGTTTTCTCCCTTGTCTGCCTTAAGATAATATCCCACTGTTAATTATAAAACGAGTAGAAAAATAGAATGAACAGAATGAACAGAGGATCAAGAGATGACAGATATTTTATCGTGGTTCACCAATAAATGGCTACGTCCACATTAAGAGGAGAGGAAATCTTATTAATATCAACAACATCACAATACATGATCTATCACACATATTTATACAAAGCTCTTCGAATACGAAGAGTTGGGAGAATAGAAACGGTCATGTAACCGTTGGGCTTCACATCCCAACAATCTCCCCTGTGAAGTTTAACCGGCACAACCATGCACAGTCATCCCTTGCATTTCCACTTCGAACTCACATTACAACCAGCTCATCGAAGATTTAAGTTTTACCAGACTTTGTTCACAAACACAACGGATTAACCTTCTCCATGTCAAATCAGAATTAACAACATCTCTTACTAATTTCTCAGGCACAAACTTGCCCATCAAAACATTACTTTTTGTCGGTTCATAAAACACTCCTTCGTCATGCCAATTTCCCACAAATGCATTGGATGGAAATCCCTGTCGCAGAATTTGTTCATAATCAAAAGTAATGAACCCAAATCCTCTGTTCATGCCGTCATGTGCTAGATTATCCATCAAAGTTAACTCCTCAACAAAACTTGCAGGAGTGTTATTTCCCTGGTCTTCTATTCCCATTCTCAAATTTCCCTGTTGCTGCACATAGCATCCAATACGCTGCCTCTATACTCCAAGTACTTGCAAATTACCAGCCCCTGTCTGAGTATTTACCGGCAAATTCACTTTGGGATTTAAATCTCCCACTTCTTCCAAATTCGCGTGCCTAGGCACATGATCCTTACGCGATGGTGAGGAACTAATTAAGCTCGCGCGTGCAGAGGGAATGGCAAGGTGCTGCGTGGGAAACAAAGACTCAGCTCCTTGCAATGAGTAATTTAATAGCTGCGATTGACTAGCAAAAGAGGAAATTTCAAACATTGTATTTCTTCCCTGTTCAGGCCGAAATAGTTGTGAAGGCAGCGATGAAAATTTAGATTTTGATTCACCCTCAATTTTGACAGATTGATCCTGGAATGCATTCTTTATGTCAACTGAAACATCGTTCACCTTAACAATAACATCCTTCGGTGCACATTCTTCATCCTCCAGCTTTACGAGCTCCCCTTCATAGAAAATTCCAGTATCTGGAGAAACAATACAGCATTCCCCAGGGTCCGTCTCAATTACCTTGAACTCCACACAACGCATTCCACCTCTTACAAGGAAAAGATCACCCTTGTCCTCTCCTACTCCAGTCCCCCGCGAAGGCTTTAAATCAACAAATAACGGTTGCATATTTCCTTGTGAGGGGTGTGCAAGACTTTGAGGAGGATTTACGGTCAAGACAGAAGGCGACATACACAGATTTAAAGTCTGCGTGAGAAAAACTAAAGGCTGCGTTTCATAGAACCTTGTTAATTCTTCTTTGCTCCACTGTGGCCCTAGCATATCAGACAGCTTATGCTTCCATTGCCGATTCTTATACGTGCCACCACCATCATCTTCTGCCGATTGATCAATGCTACCATTCAAGTTATCGAAAGCAAATAGAAAGGCATTTTGATCACCAAGTTCAGCTGCATGCATTAGTGCCCGCACATCTGTAGAAACATGAACCCCCTCATCTCTAGGATCAATCCATCCCTCCTCGAATAGTTGTTCATCTTCGCTTTTTGGCCGTTTGAAAGGGCGGTTGGCTAGAGTTCTTTCTCCGTCGTTACTGTCCTCAAAGGAGCGCTTGGACTTCCTACCATCTTGCAACGTCTTTTGTCTTCTTGCGATTTCTTGCTGGGGGCTCAAAGTCGAAGAAGCCCTCCGCCTATGCTTGTGACTATGCAGCTTCTCCTTCCTATGCCGTGGACTACCACGTGACCTCCGCCTATAGCCGTTTTGATTGTTTCTTTCACAATCGTCTGCCTTGGGTCGAGCCCACTTGCTTCTGTAGTGACAAACACATTCTCTAGCTCTCTGCAAATTCTGACGGCCGCTACAGCCAGTGGTTGTTGCTTCTCCATCTGCAACGGTTGTTACGGTGGTCATCACTTCCTTGGGCTCCAACCGAACCTTCAATTCTTGCAGAGATTTCTTCTTGGAGTCCTTTAAGTCGGCCACCGTTACACTATTATTCAGCAGCTCCTCGTCTTCCTTACGAATGTCGTCCACAACAATCTGCGTTGTCTCAACCTTTGTTTCTTCTAAACTCCTTTTTATCCCCTCTTCAAAAGCCCTCTCTTCTACTTCCAATTTCTCACGCTTCGCAATGGTGTCGGGCTTTGCCTCTTTCTCCTTCTGATGCGCCTCTTCGTCTCCATACGCCGAGTCCACTTCTTGGCAAGGTAACTCTTGAACTTCCGCAACAGGATCAGCCATCATATCACTCTTCTCAAGCAATTCTCATCCCCAACTTCTCGATTCTGCAATTCTGCATCATTCTTTGCCACTGCCACTTTGTGGTCCTTGAAAACTCTCTGCTCAAGAAGAGACTACCCATTGGCATCCACAAAACCGCCGACTCCCACGGGCCTAGAAGTTTTCCGGGAAGAATCTGATCCTCCCCGCCTTTGGTTTATAGCAGAGGGCGGACACCTGTACCAAGGGGACATAAACATACCTAGAGACGTATCTTGCTGGTTTGGCAGACCATTGTCAGGGATACTTCCGACCAACATCTTGTCCAAACCAACTAGCCCCTGAGACATCTCCAAGGGGGTAATAAGCTTGAGACCCATCCCATGAGGCCAATCTCTTTTTGTCATGGGTGTCCTCTACAAAAATTTGGCCAATATATGCCACAGCTGCATCAAGAGTGGGAAAAGAAATTAACCCAGCATCCTCATCCTCTTCAGTTGAATCCTCATTTTTCCAGCCATCCCACCAGTGTACATGACGTTTCTTTATAACTTTCACATACACAACATCACTCTCTGTTGAAACTAAATTGCTAAGAAATTCTTCAACGACAAATTGAGCTTCATCATCTTCTTCCATCTCTGCTCAACCTAACCACGACTCTGATACCAATTGTTAATTATAAAACGAGTAGAAAAATAGAATAAACAGAATGAACAGAGGATCAAGAGATGACAGATATTTTATCATGGTTCACCAATAAATGGCTACGTCCACATTAAGAGTAGAGGAAATCTTATTAATATCAACAACACCATAATACATGATCTATCACACATATTTATACAAAGCTCTTCGAATACGAAGAATTGGGAGAATAGAAACGGTCATGTGACCGTTGGGCTTCACATCCCAACACCCACTTCATCTATGCTTTCTTCTGTGATATTGTCGAGAACCAACAAAACTCTTTGGCCCTTCACTCTTCTATACAACTCAACTTGTGCCTGTAAGTTACTTTACAAAATGCAGAATACTTACACGTCTTGTTCACGAATCATTTACATAACACTTGAGTTGTAAACAGAATTCTAATATGTGAAATTGAACATCCTGTCAACATAATTAAAATATGTGAAATTGCTCACCTGATCTTGGTCTGTCAGTGTTTGGAGATGTGACTGAGAGCAGTGAGTGAGATAGTGCAGGGCAATTTTTATTCTTTCGAATGAATCGCCTCTAGAAAATTCCAGATGGCATACTTTACCTTCAAAATCCCCCAATTTGAAGTTGCAGAAAGCCTTGCCAAGTGTAGTTTTCCCCTGGCCTGGTATTCCATACAGTCCTGCAATAATGATTCCCTTTTCGTCGGAATGAACAGTATTAAAGAAATCTGTAACCTCCTGCAACCAATGAATATAATAAATATATGAGCCTATGCATATGTATGCGTGATAAAAGCAAAAAAAGGTAGTGAGGTGTTTTCACCTGACACATTCGTACTTGTCCTTGCATACAAGGAACATGATACCTTGGCGAGGGTATCGGAAGCATATGCCAGATTTCTTTCACAATTTCATCTCTAAACACCACTTCATCGTCATCTTCACTGAACTTCAACCCGTTAATTCGTCGTATTGCATTCAAAGCTTGGTTCCATTGGGCTCGCTTTTCCTCGGATTTGTCCAACTGTTTCCATATTTCGTTGTCTGCCGTAATGTTTTTAAGAGCATCCGGTGAAATCTGGAAGAACAAGGGTAAAATTTTGAGATTGGGATTTTTGTCTCTCGCCTGCACGAAAGCAGAGATTTCCAGCATTGACGACTTTGATTCGAGGAAAACCATCGAGAGAAGTAAAACTGCTACTTGGCATGTCTTAGCGGCTTCAAATATACGAGAGGGGAAATCTTCCCCCACCGGCAAACTTTCACGATCTTGATCAAAGAAGCAGGACACGCCCTGGTTTGTGAGGTCTCTGTATAGCTGCCTAACAAAACTTTTCTGCTTACCACTGTGACTGAGAAATACATCTTGAGCCAAAAATTTCTGTCGTTGGTCACTGTTAATTGAAATAATGAGTGAGTTCTAAAGTTGGATTCATATGGAGGACAAAGATAGAAACATTTAAATAAAATGTATCTCACTAGCGAATCGCTGTGTTGAGCTGGGAGAGTTCAATTGTGCCTAAATTTGTAGTCTCCCTGGTCGAACGCCGAGCTTTAGAATATTCTCCGCTGCTTGATTTCCTGAATTGAGTGCTGTCGATATGATCCGTTGGGGCGCATTCTTCTAGTATTTCTTCACATAATAAATTGGAGCGAGATAATGAGCATGCATGTATAGAAGGGTAGTGAAGACAAGTAACCAAAGACTTTCATATATATACTTGTGCGCTGTGTAATTACAAGACATCCCAAGATCATATGATATTTCGTCAGTTCCAATGCTTACATGACATTTAAGAAATTCAAAAGAAAGCCTTATAAAAAAATTCCACCATGCAAAAAGTTCACTTGTCTAGCCTTATAAAAAGACTAGAGAAACAACTATGTTAGTGATTGTGAAAAGAAAAAAAACGAGGAAAAACGTAAATGTTTGTTTTTTAAATATTAAAAGTTTTCATTGATTATAAATAAAATTATATTCTTTTCAAAATAAAAGTAGTTGAAGAGTGAAGGAGAATTTGGTTTGTTAGGGTTTTGACTTGCATATGATTGATGTCATAATACATTTTTTGAGACAAGAGTTACTTTCGTTGGTTAGTATTTATTGTAGTGTCTTTTAGGCTGCAATGCTTACAGAATTTTTTAACCCTTTAAATGGCAAGTGACGTTTTGTCACTTCGTAATTGTTGTTGGAGCTAAAGGTCTAACGGTGCTTAACAGTGACAACCCCATGCAAGAGACTCAAGAAGTTTGTTTCCAATTTTTCCACGAGGTATGTATATTGAAATACCCCCTAATGTGTTTATTTTCATTCCTAAATTTGACAGTGCATGCCATTGGTTAGAATACCAAACTTGAATGGGGTATTTTGTGGGAAAGATCCCCTTTGAAAGAATGCTCAAAGGTTGGGTCACCAATCCCTAGGTCCTACAAGATATTTGTTTTGATGCTATGCAAAACTTTATCAAACATTTTTTCTTGTTTATTTTGCTAAATTCAACCATGTCAAAGTCATCCTTACACATAGCCCCTAGTTTGTTCATTATTATTTGCATGTCTTCTCAACCTAGACTAAATATGAGAAAAATTTCATGAACCTAACTTGGTGGAGTTTCCTAGTTTACCATTGCTATGTAGGATTTTTTTGACACAAATAGTAGCCTCTCTAGGCTCCATTGTGTGTGTTCAACTAGACTTTTTTTTCTCAATTAGACCTAGAAGAGGCTCTATTTAGAAGTGGATCTCTCCAAGGATTTAAAAAAGATAATTGATATCCAAATTGGTTAGATGAGATACATGCATGTTCTCTAGTTGAATTTTCTCAACATTTCTAAGAGATGTCAAGTTTTTGAGCATAAGAGCCAAGACTACTATTTGGCATCTCTCATTCTAAGTCCAACACTTAATGCACTTATGAGTTTGTACCTCCTACAAAAAAAAAAGTGGTGGTCTACAATGGTGAGTCACAAAGTCAACAATCCCAGTAATAATGGCCCGTTAGCCAAACCATTTTCAGGCTCTAAGGGTATGTCCTTGAAATTTCAAATAAAATTAAAACTTCTTAAAACCAAGAAATGTGTTACTTCCCTCATGGAAAGACATTTAGTGAGGCAAAATTCTCTCAAGGACTATTAGCTGCTTCAATTAGGCTTCTCAAAAAAATTTCATTGTTTGACATACTTCCCATCTCCAATAATGTAATGTAAGTCCCATAGCTCACATATCTAACCTTCCATCTAGATAGGCACCTTTAATTGAAAGGAAACATTTCTTCATAATAGTTACTCAACTGTAGATGGAATGGTTATTAATGAGGTGACTCTCAAGACCCATTCATGAATTGTGTTTCCTAGAATTTTGAGGTTCGAACAAACCTCCCACAAAATTATTATGTTTGTGACACACTTGAAAAATATTTCTAGATCCAAATATTCTTTATTTACAAAGGGTTTAGCGCTTTTATATTTTACTTTTTGTAGCATATCATGTTATCTATCCTTCTAGTACTTTCTTGTGTAGTAGTCATCAAATAAGTAATAGTAGTGTTGTCACATTTCTCTTAGGTCGCATACACCTTAGTTGATGAGGAATGTGACCCCACCAATTGAGAAAATTAAGGAGGCTTACAAACTCTACTAAGCTTCCAAACATTCTTCAAGCCTTTGTTCAAGATTATAAGTCTTTACTATTCTAGAATATACTCCATTTTGTGACATTTTTATATAATAATGCTTAAAGGTGGTGCTTGTTGTGACCTTTTCACACATCACCCCATTCAAATGGGGACCCCCAATTTTTGCTCCATTCTGGTCTTTTGGCTTTGGTTTTGCGTCTCTGTCTCTCTCTCTGATCATTTTATCCTTCCGGGGATGTCCCATCTTTTGACCTAGTTGAAATTCTGGCTACTGTGAAATTAGAGTTTTCATTATGCAGGCTTGTTTGAGGTCAAATTGAGTTGGAAAATTGAATTATGAGCTTGGCATTGCTATCAGGAGGCTTCCAATGGGTTCCCACTGAATTTTCACTGAAATCTGACAACTTACTATTTTTAGTAAGTACCTCAATCGATGATCTTCTTATCAGGATTTTGGAATCTTGGCTGCTTCATCACATTCAGGGTACTTCAAGGCGCTTGCACACAAAATTTGAGCAGATTCAAACAACTTTCTATTTTTAGCAGTTTTGGCTTCAGAAGCAGTTTTCGAGGGTTTGCATGTGTCTTTTTTCAATGCATGTCTGAAGTATCTTTCTGGGTTTTTCAAGACCTTTGCGATGATGTAACATGCAAGCCAGAATGATGACATTCAATGATTCAGACTTCAGAGGCATTTTTTAGGGTTTGCATGCAGGATTTCTTAGTGCATGTCAGGATATTCCTTATGGGTTTTTCAAGAGCTTCACAATGATGTAACATGCGAGCAGAGTTGATCATTTTTCAAGGACTTACTATTTTTAGCCAATGCTCGCATGTCGACCAATTTTTTGGGTTTTTTGAGATCCCCCAGACACTATAACATGCAAACTCATCCAACAACCGATTAGTCACTTTTCGGGTGCTTTCTATTTTTAGGAGGGTCACTCTGGCAGCCACCCAACACTTCAATTTCACAAATAGAGCAACATGCAGCAGAAAACAAGTCAAACGAAGGTCATTTGAGGCACATGCAAGTCAAATTAGGGTTTCCAGCTTCGGGACTCAAATTGAGGGGTAAAAAGCCAGAATTTCAAAAAATGAAGGTATTCCATCACGATCAGGATCCTTCAGGCAATCTACTGGTAAAATTTGGGCTCAATCCAAGCACTTACTATTTATAGTAAGTCATCTCTAGAACAGGGCTATAAATAGCAGGTCAATATGAGGGGCAGGTATAAACAGGTTCACCAAGCAACGAGGATCACATGGTGAAAATTTCAAGTCAAATAGAGTTATAAAAGTTAGGAAATCAAAAAACTTGCTAAAAATAGGTGGCAAGAGGTAGCTAAGGCATTGAAAAAAATTTCTAAGTCCACAAATGGAAACTGGCAGGACGAAATATGAAATGCACCCAAGAATGAAGACTGGCATCAAAAATGTCTAAGTATTAAAAATTCCTCTACCACCTAGGAAATGCGCCCAAGGCATGAAGGTTGGCATCAAAAGTTTATAAGTATGATAAATTCCTCCTCATACTCTCAAATGCGCCCAAGGTTGAGAGGATTGTGATAAAAAAATTTCTAAGTATGAGATTTCCTCCTCACACCCTTAAATGCGCCCAAGTCATAGAGGAGGCAAGGAAAAAAGTTTCTAAGTGTGAAAATGGAAGGAGCCACCCTCAAATGTGCCCAAGCAAGCATGTGAAGGCTTTAAAAATTTCTAAGTGTTTGAAATATCCTCCTCCACCTCTCAAATGTGCCCAGCTTACAAGGCTACAAGGGAGGCATGGCTTGAAGAAAATTCTAAGTATGAGGTTTCCTCCACCACCTAGGAAATGCGCCCATGACATGAAGGCTGGCATTGAAAAATATTCTAAGATAAAAGTTCCTCCTCCCTATGAGAAATGTGCCCTCAAGGCTACAAGAAGGAAAATATTCTAAGTATAATCAAATTACTTCACCACATGGGAAATGCGCGCAAGCTTGCAAGTCAAAAAGAAAACGAAGTGAAGGAAAATATTCTAAGTATTAAAGTTCCTCCTCCATAGGTGAAATGCGCCCAAGGTTGAGAAGACATGGATAAAAAAATCTAAGGCGTGGGAATTCCTCCCCATCCCCCTATATGCGCCCTCATGGAGAATGCTTGATGAAAATATTCGAAGTGAGAAATTTCCTCCTCATAGTGTGAAATATGCTCAAAGAGGAATGAAGACAAGGTAAAGATTGCTAAGGCATGGGAAATGCCTAAGGATGAAGGTAAAGGCATGTTTTATGAAATGAAAGCTCCAGGGTGGAAATGCACCCAAGGTGTGAAGATGGGTAGAATTATTCTAAGACAAGGTATGAGATGAGTTTGAAAATTATTCAAAGGAAGGATAAAGTGAAAATAAAGGAACCACCTAATGAATGCACCCAAAGACTAGAAAAGCTAAAATAAACATTGGTGGAGAGTTTTGTTTTTTCAAGGGTGAGAAAAATTAAATGTACCCCTTCGTGTGCACCCTCGAGCAACAAAGTAAAAAAATATTTTTCTAAGGGGGTCTTTGAGTATTTTCTAAGGGAGGTATGATTTTGGAATTTTTTATGCCTGGGATTGTGATTTCAAAATGGATGTCTGCCTTGTGATTAATAAAACTCTCTAAAAGATGGATAAATTTTCTAAGGCATAAAAAGGAAAGCAAAAGGGGTCAAATGCACGCAAGCTCGAGGTGGGTGGAATTTTATCTAAGTCATCAAGCTCCTAAAGGAAGGTGGATGAGACAATTGAATGAAATTGTTAAGGCAAGAGGATGAAAACATCAGGATGTTATGCACCCAGATGTTGAAAAGTTATGAAAGTTTTCTAGAAATGATGAAATCTATCAAGATCCGGAGATCAAGCAGACCTTGAAAGCCAAAACATGGAAACTAGGTAAGTGAAGTGAGTTTATATAATAATTGCTCTGATGCTCTTCTTTTGTTTTTTTTGCAGGAAGAAGATGTTGGAAGAAACGACTAAGCATCATGATTTCTCCACAAGGACCTAATATGCGCCCAACTCAAGAAGGAACACAATAAAGTAAAGATGAAGAAATTAGGTGAAAAGGTTCCCAAGGAAAAGGAAAATGATAGTAAAGATTTATCTAAGGCATTAAGAACGTGACGTGGAAGAGGCATATGCACCCAAGGTAGTGGGCTAGAGAAATATGAAGGTTACGAGGAAGAAGTGCATCCAGGAATTAAAGCAACAGGAGGACTTAACAGAGAAAAATTTTTGCAAGGAGGGTTTGAACTAAGCATTGTTGTATGCTCGCCTCCTCCTAACGCAACAAAATTGGCAAGTAGAACAGAGAAAGCCTTGCTGGATGGGAATCTTCTGATGATAGTGGGCATTAATTTCTCGTAGTAGTTCTTGTAGAGGAGTGAAGAATCTTCTATTCATTTATTACCCCGCTCCTCTCTACGGCGGTTTTTAGGGAAAACCCTAATTAGAGCATATGTAGCTCAATCTGAGCCCTTCATTGTAATTGAATCTAAGTCATCTGTTGGACTGGGCCAACTATAAAAGGGGCATCCCCCCTTATTTGTAATCTATTAGAATTAGAATAGGAATAGCTCAGAGAGAGAAAATAGAGATTAGCCTATAAGTTAGCATAGATTGCATAGTTTAGATTGAAGAGGAAAGAAATTTTTCCCATTTGAGGACTTTGTAAGAAGTTGTTGTGAACACTCTCATAATACAAAGATTTATCATTGCTTGGTGGTTCTATCTTTTTTTGTGAGTAGCTAGCAAGGCTTTGGTGTCTTTCCAATTCAAGTAGCTTAAAGGAGAGTAGATTCTATTTCATGCAGGTAGTTGGTAGTTGTGGAATGTGGTGTTTAATTTGAGTAACCTTCGCTTATCCATACCACTAGCAGGCTCACTGATGGTGGGTTCGCCTTGCATGGTCAACTGGAACATTGTGAACTTAACTTCAATTGCGGTTTATCTGTTGATATGCATTGTTGTGACGGTCTCTGGATGTTGAATCGTGGTTTGAATATCTCTTGTTATCCCTTTGAAGATTGCACTGGTTCTGCGAAAGCTGTCTGAAGTGAGGCAAAGCAAGGCTTGGTTTGAAATTTGCAATAATTGATCTTTGCATTCCACATTTAGAGTATATAGTAGCATCTCTAATCCTTGCATCCTTTTACATTAAACATTCTCCGGTTAGTTTAAGAACCCGAGCGTCATTGACAAATCTCCTAAAATTTGAGAATCCTTTCTTCTGAATGAGCAACTCACGTAAGTCCCCTTGAAATAACCAGCAAATCACATCGAGCCAACTAAGACTATCCCCTGCACAAGGAACCTTGGATTTGAATGTATGATCTTTCTAGCAATCTTAGCTTGCATAATACTTTGTTCAAGAGAGGATAGAGTATCCATTGGAAACTTTATTCTATGTTGGTGCAGTCATAAAACACCCGTCAACAATGCCTTGATAATTTTCCACTTCTTAGCATAGTATTTGTGATCAACTTCTCACAACATTTGATTTTTTTTAGGTTGGGTTCTCTATGTCTAGTGATGATGCCCCTTGCTTGGATGGAATCTCGATGTAAATTCTATTAAAAATATTATGGGAGAAGACCTTCACAAGATCTATCTTGAATCCTTTCATGGGAATTCATTAAGAAACATAATTAACAAGGGAAATATTAAATTTATACCCAAAGCTAGAGGCCTAGAGAAACTAGAGGCCCATAACCTTATTGAATGTTGGACTATAAGATTATTGCCAAATCTCTTTCTCTCAAGATTAGACCACTCCTCTCCCAGCTTATTAGACCTAAGAAAATTGGTTTTATTAAGTTTTGATACATACTCGATAATGAATTATTATTTGAGAAGGATAGAATGACCATGGGATTCTCTAAAACCTACAATGTTAATCACAATTGACTTAACTAGGACCTATGACCATATTGAATGGATTTTAATTCTTTTCATGTTTTAGGAACTTAGATTTGGGCCTCATTTTATTCAATTTATTCAAATGCTCTCTTCCAATGCCTAAACTTTATTACCATTAAGACCAACATTCCAAGCCTTTTGGGATTTTTCAATCCATCCACCGGGGATGTCCTTCAACTCCTACACTTTACATGCTTACTACTAAGGGAATTGTTTATCTTTTGACCCACATGCTCTCTCAAAATTTGGTTAAAATCACATTGCCTTTTCCAATTCATCTATTCAAGTAGTCAATGGGCAGTATGTTGATGATTATTTCCTCACTCTTCTTGAGTACAATAATGATAGCAAACAAGCTCTTCTTTGCCTTTATATATTCTACCTTGAGCTTCTAACTTGAGTATACAATGGTAAAAGACTTAATGCTACAAGCAATATTTTCTTCCCAAACTTTGTTGGTTGAATGCATTCAAATGAAAATGGATAAACATGGGAAAATATTTAAATTCCTAGGCATTCCATTTTCCTTTTAGGCTTCGCTTGCTATCTTGTGGTAAGTTGTCATTATTAAAATGCAATACAAATATTATTGGAACACTAAGCTTCTCTCATTTTCTAGCAAATTGCAATTGTGCTCTCAAATTTTAACTGAGTCAAATCACTAATAATTTATGTCACTACCAATTAATCACAAGACGACAAATGGAGTTATAAAGAATAAACAACACTAATTTTGCAAAGCACATTGTGTGCAAGTAACATGTGAAATGTGTTGGTCTGTTATGCCTAGAAACTTCTAGTTTTGATCAACAAATGTACTTTTTCGCAAGTTGTTTTCTGCAATAGCTCATATCATACATACAACTAAGCATTTTTAGTAGCCAATAATTGGACAATGATAATTATAATTCTAAGAGAGCTGATTTGTAAATTTGTTTTTATATTTGTTATCTTGAAATTTTTCATCTAATAACAAAATTATTCTACAAAAAGCTATAGAAAATAAAAAGGACACTTTTATAAAATGATTGTATAATTTTATTTTATTTTTATTTGAAAAATTGTTTATATTTATTTTAAAGTTATTTTATTTATTTGAAATATATTTTATTTTAAAATTGTTTTTATTAAAAATTATTTATTATTTTATTTATATATTAAAAAAATTAAAAATAAAATAAATAAATAATTATAAAATTAACTAATATAATCCAATACAATAACAATTTAATGTAAAAGTACCATATTCTCACCTGTTAACCAAAAAAATGAAAACACTTATCTCTCGTTGCTGCGCTTAACTTTTGTATCTATGTTACAACCAGTTACCTCATGTCCCCATGTAGCTACTTAGCCTATTTTGGCTAGCAGCCACTGCTCAACTTATTTAGGAGTTACTTGTGGAGCTGATGGCCCCATGAATGCTTAATTTTTCTGCTTATTTTTAAGCAACTGGCTTAAATTTGTATTAATAGTGTTAATAATATTTTGTACAATAAAAAATTAGAAAAAGAAAAATGAAATCAAATATTAAAAAAGAGGGAAAATTTTTTGTGGAGCCACATGAATTTTTATCAATATGTAGTTGCTGCTTATTTCCAGCCCCCCCTCTTTTTCCACAGCTTATTTTCAATTCCTAAACTGTTGCTGCTCCATTAAAATAGGAAAAGATTTCAAATTATCCTTTCCCAATAATAAAATTTATGCATGGGAACACCCCTGCTGCTTAAATATAAGCAGAAAATGGAGTTAAGCAGCCACATGTGGACATGAGGTTACTCTCTATTTCCTTGCTGCTGTTTTTAACATATCAGTTTTGACCTTTCATTTACGAAAGAAAAAAGTGGTATATTATTAAATTAAAAATTCATTTCCTCCATCACAGTTGTTTGAATCTAAAGTTGTGTTGTAAAGGGATCTACATTTTATCTTTTTGAGAGTAAAGGGATCTACATTTTATCGTGTGAAACTGGAAAGTGGAAGAGGTTAAAAGATGAAAGGAAAGAGAAAGTCTGTGATTTTTGTTCATCTGAAACAATGGAATCAGAAAACACTTTATTTTAATTGGTATGTTACATCAAAATCAAATATTATCTCATCATCATGTTGTTCTACCTAGATTCAAAAAGACAATTTAAAAAGTTATTATCATTATAAACAAGGAAAAAAAAAACAAAGACAAAGACAAGCACTACCCCCATTCAAAAGAGAGTAAGTTAAAAAAGTCATTATAAATTAGAATTTATTCTATTCTGTTCATAAACAGAGTATTAGAATCCAAAACCTGGATCTGGGGACTTTTGGCGACATCCCTTTTCAGTATAAAATCAATCTTTAATGTAATATGGTGACCAATTACCCGCTACTCGACCGGTGACCATTTTATCATAGGATACATCTTTAATCGGAAACCAGAAAATTTTAATCTACTTTCCTCTACCACAGTTGTAAAGGGTACTATAATAAGAACACAGAGATTTTTCATTAAAAATGTAGAGAACTCATTATCATTAGAAAGTTAGAAAACTCATTATCATTATAAAGAAGATAGTTAAAAAGTTAGAAAACTCATTATCATTATAAAAAAGAAGACAGTTAAAAAGTTAGAAAACTCATTATCATTATAATAAAGAACCTCGTAGAAATTAGAATTTATCCTATTCTATTATCTTCTATATTTCCTTAAAGACATAAACAGAGTATTTAGGATTCAAAACCTGGATCTGGGGACGTTTGGCAACGTCCCTTTTCAGTATAAAATCAATCTTTAATGTAATATGGTAACCAATTACCAGCTACTCGACCGTTCACCATTTGATCACAGAATACATCTTTAAGCGGAAACCAGAAAAATTTAATCTACTTTCTACCACAGTTGTAAAGAATACTGAAAAAGGCATATAAAAAAACACACAGATTTTGCATAAAAACTACTTCTTACGTACCTATGATAACATGTTTACTATCTTCCTTTCCCCTTTTCCTTCTGGTGCGGTTGAAGAGTCCCGATGCCATCTTATTGCTAAACCAACTAAATAACTTCGTCCAAGCCAATTTCTTCAGAAGAAGCAAGCAGAGGATTCTGCAGGGTAAGGCAGACTATTCGTCCGCATGGTCTCATTTATACTTGATAGGAAAGTGCCCAGGAAAGCAAACCCTAACGAAGGAAACTTCCGTTGTAAGGCAGGCTATTCGTCCGCATGCTCTAACCTGAACTTGATAGGAAAGTGCCAAGGAAAGAAAACCCTAACGAAGGAAACTTCCATGGCGTTGAAGACGGGTATCTAGGCAATTGCCGATCGATGTTATACCATTAAAAGAATCTAGTTTGAATCATGAATGCGATCTCTAATTGGAGACTACGAAAAATATCTCCTACTTGTCTACTCTATTTCCAAATATGAAAGATACAGATTCCATGCAGAGCCGACTGGAAATTTGCGTAACTTTCGGCAATTCTGTAATGGCATCCTTTTACGGTATTCTCTTACAGCTAAGCTTTTCAGATTAGTGCAATGGTAGTTGAAGAAAATAGTTTTAGTTGTACCGCATCACTCATTTACTCCACTCAATAGTGGAGGGAAATAGTTTTAGTTGTACCGCATCACTCCATTATACAGTACGAATGAATTTAGTTAAGATTAATTCTCCTATTCACTCATTTTTAAGCTTTCACGTTATTCAAGAAATAGAACAAATGGTAAATGATGCGTTTTCTCCTTGTGGCCCGCTCTTCGGTGTCTCTCTTTCCTCCTCCTGGCCTTGTGTTCTTTCCCCCCTTTTTCCTCCTCTATCAGAATCTTCCTTTGGTCCTTTTTCCTCTTGGGTGGATTGGTGTATCACACCCTTTCCTCTTCGTGCTCTTTCCCTCCCTCTGTGCTCCTGCTTGTGCTCTTTGAGCTTTTGCTTTTTTTCGTAACCTCTTTTGTTTCTTTTTTTTGAACCTTTTTTCTCCGTCTTTACTCCTCGTTCTTGTTTATTGTTCGCTCCCTTGTAATTTCTTTTTGATGTTCCGGTGTTCTTTCTTGTTTTTTGTGGTCTCGTTTATATATTTTGGATTGATGTTTTTTTTCATTTTTCTTTTTGTTTGCTTGTCGTTCTCATATATATATATATTGATTGTTTATTTTTAATTTTTTTATATTTTGGTCATTTGTATTTATTCTTTTATCATATCATTTTTTATTTTTATTTTTTTTCATAATTTCTATGCTTCATTATTTATTTGCATTCTTTTGTTTTCTTTGATTTGTATTGTTTTCTTTAAATCTTTAGTCATTTGCTTGTCTTTGTTTTCTTTCCTTTCTTTATATATATATACCCTTACATATAAATATTTATTTATGTTGATTGTTGATTTTTCATATTTATATTTTGGTCCTTTGTTTGTTTTCTTTTGTCATTTCATTATTCTTCTTGTTTGTCTAAATTGTTTGATTCCTTATTTATTTATTTATATTTATCAATATACTTTTATATATATAGTTGCTTGTTTATGTTGGCCTTTTTAAATTTTGGTCTTTTGTTTGATTTTTTTTATATATATTTTCTTGTTTATGTTGGTTAGTTTCTCCTCTCTTCTAATTTATATATTTTCATGCTTCTTCCATTTATGTGTTAGCTTCTCCTCCCACTTTTTGTAATCTTTGTTGTTTCTTTAATCATCATATATAATGTGATAATTCATTTTTGCATTGTATGATAGTTCTTGCTTTACTTGATTTCTCGTTCCTTGTGTATGGTTTATCAATTCCCTTTAGTTTTTGCATCTATTTTTAACTCATTTTGTATTTGTTTTTATTTCAAGCTTCATTTTTATTTATTTCGATCTCTTTGTTTGTTTCTCATTTTATTTTCTATCTTTTCATCTTCAAGGTTTGCTTTCTATTTTCTTTTCCTTTTTGTGCTTATATTTTCTTCTCATTTATTTGCATGATCGTTTATTCTCACTAATTTTCAATTTGCATTTATTTGTTGTTTGTTTCCTATATCTTTTTTACCTTATGCCCTTAAGGTTTTCGCTTTGATTTTTGTTTTTTAGCTCAAGATTTTCTTATATTTTTAAGCTTTGTGGCTTATTTCTTCCTTGTTTAAGTAGTTTTTTATTTTTTACCTTTTGTTGCGTATTTATTTACATGCCTTATTTTTTTGTAATTCTTTTGCATTCATTTATTTTCTTTGATTATTATTGATCTTGGTTTCTTTCTATTTTTTTCTTATTCCTCGATCCTTGTGCATCCTACCTCCTCTCTTCCTCTCTCTTTTTATCAGGTGCAAGTCTACAATCTATCCACTTTTTTCCTCTTTCTCTCTACCATCCTGATGATGGCTCATGGACTATGATCCGAAATGTTGATGCTAAAAATTTCAACACAATCTAATCTAGAAGCAATATTGATATTATAATATGGATTGTGGAAATCTGATATCATTAAATCATACAGATCTTGATGATAATGTGTCTATGTCAAATAATAGGATGTTCCCATTCAAATTTGGAAAATATAGTAGTAATCCTGCTAGTATGGCATATGAGACAAAAGTTGGTTGTGGTATTGGACATTTGAATTTTCATAGTTTGAAGCTTCTAACATCAAAATTGCATTAGTTTATGGTTTATTTATAGTTGAAGAACACAAGGAAGTTTGTAAAAAATTTACTAAAAGAAAACATGCAAGAGATAAATTTTCAAAAGCAATGAATGGAAGGCCTATTATCCACTTCAGTGAGTTTGCTTAGACATTTGTGGTTCTATGCAAACAAAGAGTTTGGGTAAGTCATCATATTTTAATAATTTTATTAATGATTACTCACAAAAGTGATGGGTTTATTATTGAAGACCAATGATAAAGTTGTTCATACATTCAAGAGTCTTAAAGCCCTTGTGGAAAATAAAAAATGGAGTAGAATCAAATCCTTGAGGATTAATTATGGAGGATAATTTTGTTCAAGAACTTTTTAGAATTATTGTGATATACAAGATGTATCCAAAAATAACTAACCACTACTTAAACACCTCAACAAAATAGAATAGCTAAAAGGAAAACCCATACGGTGGTGGAAATGACAAGGAGTATATACAAACATAGGGACTAAATAATTCTTTTGGCGATGATGCAGTTGCTACAACAATATACATACTCAATTAGAGTCCCACTAGTGCACTTGACATGAAAACTCATTATGAATCTTGGTATGAGAAAAATCCTAATGTTAATCATTTCAAAGTTTTTTGTTGTTTAACCTATGTTCATGTAGCTAATCAAAAGAGACAAAATTATAATCCAAAAAGTGATCCATGCATTTTTGTTGGATATAGTGAGAAAATTAAGGCTTACAAGTTGTATAATCCTCTCACCAATAGCATTGTTGTGTCAAGAGATGTGATGTTTGATGAAGGGGGAGTTTATGGTCATCAAAAAGGCTATGTTGAGATGTCAAAATTTATTTTGAATGGAGGTATTATTGATGATATTGATCATAAGAAACCCACTAATATTTCAATTCTAAGTGCTACAATGCCACCACGTAGCCCCTCATCTAGTTATTTAGTTCCAAGTGCAAGTTCATCTTCAAGTCTAGGTTCTACAAGGAAGGTGAGAAGATTAAGTGACATTTATCAAAGGAGTACAAATCAAGCACATGAAGAAAATCCAAGAGGTGAGATAGTAAATTTTGTTTTACTTTCCAAAGTTGATTTTGAACCATCATGTTTTAAAGATGCAAGTACTAATGAGGTTGACATGTGCAAAAAATGTAAGAAGAGATAGATTTCATTCACAAAAATGATGTTTGGGAGCTTAGAGAGCTTGCACATGACAAGAAAAATAATTGATATCAAAGGGGGGAGAAATAGGTCTCAAAATGCTAAATCATCTAAGGGGACAAAGCACTTAAGTGGTGTCGTTTCATATTAGATTTGTCTTTGTGTGTGGCCATCATTTTGTTGATTTCCATCAATGAAAAAGAGGGAGATTGTTGAACATAAATTGACATTGATGTCAAAGAAATAATGCCAAGGAGTAGTGACCTTGATGATAGGCAGTGCTCACTAATGTGTAATGTGTAATGTTAGTTGAATAGTGAACGTAATCATACTTGAATTATCATTATCGGTGAATTTTAGAGAACAATGAATCTTAATGCTTAAAATATGCTTTCCTATTTATTTTGTTGTGGCTACTTTGGTGGATTTGATCTAATGATTGTGGGGCCTATTTGCTGATATTTTATTGTATAGGATTAGGGCCCTAACCCCTATATTTTTAATAAAAGACAAACAAACAAAAAAATCAAAATATCTACAATAAAAATATAAAACTTAATTACCAAGTCTAAAATAAATAAAAGTAAAATTTATGAATCAAACTTACCATAAGTAAATTTACATACAAAAAAAAAAAATACTTTAAATTATAATTAAATAGTTTTAAAATTAACTACAATAATTTATAAAAAGATAAAGATAATTATACAAATACAAAATTAAAAAATAATAAATAAATATCCCCAAGGACAAGAAGTACTAAAATAACTCAAATTGTAGAATGTGTCACAACCAACTCCTTATATAACCACTCTATGTTTCTCTCCCTACTACCACTATATGTTATGCCTCTTGACATAGTGACTAAATTGAATAAATAAAGTGTCTAAATAAATTATCAAATTAGATATATGAATTAATATTTATAAATAGTTAAATACTAAATTAAATGTAGAATTTAAATATATATAAATATGATATTTAGTTGGATTTTAATTTTAAGATAATTCTAAAATTTTAGGGCATAACTGGACAAGTGTCTCAAACAAATTAAACTAGTTACATTTTTTCTTTGGTTTACATTCTACTTGTGGATATAATTTACCCATCTCTAAATGAATGAACTAATCAAAATCTAAAAGAGATAGCATACTATCCTCTCTGATTTTTTGGAAAAAAGGTATGTTGAATATATACTAGGCGGTAAGGAGATGGGTGTATGAGCTTTGCTAGGGTTTTGTGGTTTCTGCGATCATCCTTGGCCCCTCTTGTGTCATATTGTGCCTACTATGCAGGAAATCCTCCCTCATTGAGTATGGTCGCATTTAATGTGGTTTTAGGGGTTTATTATGTCTTCAACCAATTCTAACCCAACAATTCTTGTTGGTGTTAGCGGTTCGACGGTGCAGCTCAATGGCTCCTCCCCTAGAGAAACGTCCCTAGAAATTTGTTTTGAAAGTCTTTCACGAGGTAAAAAATCTGATTCCCCAGCTGATGTGATTTTGCCTTTACCATATTTTCATTCTGCTTGCTAGTGGCTTGAACAACACACCCTTGTGGGTTATTTTGTTGGGAGGACCGCCCCCGAAAGTGTGCTAAAAGAATGGATCAGCAAGGCTTGGGTCCCTCATGCGGTTTGCCTTGATATGGTCCAAAGATTGACCAATGGTTTTTTTTTGTTCTGCTTTGCAGAAGTCAATCATGTCCAGGCTATTCTAGCCCATGGTCCTTGGTATGTTAGGTCATCCTTGTTGGTGTTCCAAGCATGGACCTAATAATTTTCTTTCTCAGACGACACCAAATTGTAGGTCCCAGTTTGGATTGAGTTCCCTGGCTTGACTTTGTTGTGTGTGCCCTTTCTGAATCACATTACTTCCTCATTGGGGAGGGTTATTTGTATAGAGACAAATAGGTTTTTCCAAGCTCGACCCCAAAAACATGTCTATGTGGAAGTGGACCTATTCAAGGATTTGAAAGAATCTGCTGATATTCAAAGAGGAGCTATTAGGCACACCCAAAAAGTCATGTATTTTAATTTTCCTAACATGTGCTATCAGTGCCAATCAACTGACCACAAGATAAGGGACTATCCTTTGGCAGTGTCTCGTACACCTTCCTCATCATGAGATGCTAAAAATCCTTGTTAGACGGAGCCTTCTGCTAAGGCTGAAACAAAGTGGGCTATGGTTATAAACTGAAAAAAAAAGTCAACTAGTTCTGGGTCGGCCTCCAAAGCCTTTGAACTACCAAAGGTTGTTTCAAACCCTTCAAAGAAGGGGATGAATGCTCCTTCTGGTGCTCTTAATGCTTCGATCCAGCCCAGTTCAAAGGTGACACCTCAGCCTGTGAATGTTATATATGATCAGCTGAATATCCCTCCCATGTTGGGAGCTCAAAGGCGGTCTCGTAGCCCATCTCCACTGCCTAAAGAAGGAGAATATATGCCAGAAAAGTGGATATTTTCACCTCCTATTTAGATTGGTTCAGTGCCACATGATTTCCTAAAGAATCGTTTCTCTTCCTTGGATGAGGAGGAACCAGACTCTGAAAATATGGAAGAGTTTCATCCATGAACTTCCTCTCATAAAATGTTCAAGGTCTAATAGACCTCTCCAAAAAGTATTTTGTTAGAGATACTTTGCAAAAGTATTCAAGTATTGAAGTGCTTTGTCTCCAAGAGGTTAAAATTTCTAGGTTCTTGGTTGCTTCGGCTTGTTGTTCTATTTGGTCATCCAGTACTATGTTTTTCACTTTGCATGACATTGGGCGTGGCAGAGCCGTCACCCTTTTGTCCCCATGCTTGCAAACTTGTATTGTGGATCATGGGACTGATCCCTCTCACCGGCTCATTTGGATTCTCCTTAACATTGATAAATATTCATTTGGGGTTATTAATGTTTATGCCTCTAATGATGCTATGGAACGCTCTTTTCTTTGGCATTAGATTGTTGATTATTTACCAATTGCCACCTGGTTACTCTACGGGGACTTCAATATAGTCGAGGTGGCATATGACAAGGATGGCACCTTGCTTTTCAGATGGAAAGCTAGCAAATGGGAGGCATGGTTTTACATGCACAATAAATTGGCACTTTTTGATCCCAATATTGGTCGTCTTCATTCTCATTCCCTCTAGCACACTTGGTGTAATTACACAACCGGTTCTGATAAAGTTTTTAAACACCTTGATCCTGCCATGACCTTGGCTCCATCTTTTTTTCTTCTGACAACTCTGCTTTGCCAATGAGGTCGTTAGTGGATGTGACTCTATCCAATCACTTCCCAATTTCTTTCCACATTGAATGAGCGTCTTGTCAGCCTCGCACATGTCAAACTTAATTCTTTCTAAACATGTCTTTACTTTGTCACAAGCCCACTCTGGCCCACATTCATCAAGTGTGGAATTTGGAGTGCAAACCAGCTAGCCAAATAGGCTAGATTACCTAGTGGAATGATGCCATCACTTGTACAACTAGATTTTTACACATTTATGGGCGTTTGCTGGACATTTTTTGCCACACAATCTTATGAAGCGATCATCGCTGACCTACGCTCAGCTACAGAGGCTTTGGCGGCCAACCCTTTTTCCCCGTCACTTCAAGTCAGGGTGGTAAATTTAAGGCACAAGAAGCAAGTAGCTGATAATTATGCTGCCAGAGGAGGGAAAATCAAAGCTCGACTACATTGGCTTAAAATTGGTGATCATGCCTCCAAAGAGTTTTTTTGGCACTTCATGCCAGACACTCATCCCCGAGCATCAAAAAAATTAAGGAAGGCACTTAGGTGCTCTCTAAGCTCCTTGAAATTCTCCAGGCCTTTGTGCACCATTATGAGTAGGTTTTTACTACATAGGAATCCATGCCTATGTGACATCAAGCCCTTCAATACTGCCTTTCGGTTGTGCCACATAGGTTGTCTCCAGCCCAGAGAAATTTTTGTGATCAATTTTTGACAATTGACAATCTCAAGGAAGTTTTTTATTCTATGGTCGATGACAAGGCCTCGGGGATCGACAACTTCCCTTGTGAGTTTTACAAAGTCTTTTGGAACTCTGTTGGGCAATATTTGTATCATGTTTACCTTGAGGCTTTTCACACCAAATCTTTAGATAATTTAATAAACAAAGGTAATATCAAATTCATACCTAAGTCTGGGGATTTAGAAGACATCTGCAACTTGAGGCCCATCACGCTTCTCAATGTCTCCTACAAGATCATAGCTAAGGATTTGGCTCTGAAAATACGCCATCTCTTGCCTCAGATTATGTGCGAATAAACTAGATTCATCAAATTCAGGTTCATTTTGGATAATATTATTGTTATCTAGGAAGGTATGGAATGGGATCGACGCTTAAACCAAAAAGTTATTTTCTTTAAAATAAATTTTACCAAAGCCTATGACCGAATTGAATGGCCTTTTATTCTAGCGATGTTGCAAGCTTTGGGGTTTGGGCCCAATTTCATTCAGGGTGTTGGTATATTTTTTGCGAATGCCTCAACTTGCATCGCCATTAAAGGCCACCAATATTTTGTCTTTGGTCTTTTTCACTCAATCCGACAGGGGTGCCCTCTTGCCCCCTCTTTGTATGTGCTTGTGGCTGAGGGTTTTGGCTACCTCTTGGCCCACATAGTTTCTTAGCGGTGTGTGAAATGGATTTCTCTCCCTAGATCTCAAGCGTAGCTTGTTAATGGTCACTTTGCAGATAATTCCTTTATCTCTCCCGGAGGAAGAAGAATCGATTACAGCTGCCCTTGATTACCTCAACATCTTTTTTTTGGCATTCGGCTCTGCCATTCAATGGAATAAGACTTTATGTTACATACAATATGTTCTACCCACTCTTGTTTGGCTTCAACATTACAATTGGAAGAGGATTGGGCCGGGAGAGATTTTTCAGTTCCTGGGCATTCCTTTTGCTTTCTAGGCTTCTTCGACCGATCCTTTGCAAGTTGTTCTCTCTAGGGTCGAGCACAAACTTGCTTACTGGATTACCAAGTCTCTCTCTCTGGTCAAAATTTTTTAGGTGTGCTCTAAAGTGCTGGAAGCCAACCATGTTTATGATTCCTCCTGTTGGGATCCTTCCAAAGTTGCTTATGGAAAGGTTCAAAAAATTACTCAGAGATTTTCTTTGGGCCTCTTCTGAAACCCATAAGGGTTTTTATCATGTTTCTTGGGAATTTTACTGCCTCCCCAAAGATTCTGGAGGACTTGGGTTGCTCTCCACTCAATGGCAAGGGACTGCTCTATGTGTCAAGTGGATTATTTGCACCCTTATTAGAGACAAATCCTGAAAGATTCTTCTCAGAAATTATATTCTTTTTGGGTTTCCTGCTCATAGGCCCGCTTGGAAGGGGATTGGTTTTTAGACCCTTCTGGTTATGAAGGAACCAGTCCAAATTTTTGGGAATTTTGTGGCTAAAATCATTTTGTGTGCTTGGGAGGTTGTTAAGCCTTGGATTTGGTGGGTCATTTTTGGATTTCGTGATGGGCTTTCACTCAATCAACAAAACTTTTGGTGGTCTCCTCTCTTTGAGAATAATGGTTAGCCTTTGGTTAAATCACCTTGGCTTAAAATGCTCATATTTCACAAAAAGGGTATTTAGACCCTGCATCAGGTCTTTCATAGACCCACTATGCAAATCATGCAATGGCAAACTCTTAGGGACTAATACCGGTTTCAAAATCAGGACCGTGCTACTTACGACAGTCTAGTGAGTGTCATTCCAACATAAACGCTTCATAAAATTGGTATTCGTGGGATCAAACCTTGGTGGAAGGATTGGAAGTGGTTTCCAAACACCCCTTTCATGAATTACAAGTCACGGATTAGCTATAGGTGGCTTTCCCCCCATTTTCCTATGATTCATAGTTTGAACTAAAGGTGGCTGCTCCATTCTTCTGCTCATGTCTAGCGTAAAAGATTTGCTGCCACTTGGTCTGCAAGTGTTAATTCAAAGCTTGCCCACTTTTATTGGTGTATTCTTTTGCAAGGCTTACCTGTGGGCTCTCGGTTTGTTCACTTGGGGGTCCAGGACCCTCGCAGCCCTTTCTGTGGGCAAACTGAAAGCTTTAAGCATCTTTTTTGGTTTTGTCCTAGAGCTCAGCAGTTTTTTACTTGGATTCATGAATTCTTTTAGCCCTTCAGGTCGGAACCTTTTTCTTGGCATATGGTCCTACTGAAATATCTGTCTGGGATCCTTGCTAACTTTACCTAGGTTTGGCACACTTTCAACATGGAGATCTTCTTCAATATCTGGAAAGATAGAAATACCTACATATTTACTCATTCTCAAATGGATATTAATGTTTCTCTTTATGCTAAATTCTTTATTTGTTCTAATGTGCTTTTATAGATACAGGTATAAGAAAATAAGGTTGTATTGGAGGTTGCTCACCTCCAAGTCCTATTGGACCACTGGGGCAATGCCCCATGCAGTATGGCCTGGGTCCCCGCTTTTCCTTCCTCCTCCCACGACCAATCACCTTCTTAGTGTTGAGAAATGTGTCTCAACTTCCAAGTTGAAGACCTTGTTTTCTTGCCTTGGCAAAATTTTGTGTTGTTCCTTTGTTCTATCAGAGGTGGAACCGAGATGGAACCTTGAATTGGACTTTTTCTATGTTCCATTTTCGCTTCCCATTCCGACTCTAGCTCTGACTCTAGATTTTGTGTTCTTTTCTAACCTGTTGTTTTGCTTGTCTTCGGGTTGGCTTCCTCTGCTTTTTTTTCGTTCTGTCTTAGCTGTACCTTGTGTTCATCAGAGGCAGAACCGGGTTGGAACCTTTCACTGACCTTTTGACATGTTCCTATTTTTGTTCCCATTCTGGCTCTGGCTTCAGCTCCGGTCTCCATCTTCTTGGTTGGTTCCTTGTTCTCGTTCTGGCTCCAGCTCCAGCTCTGGCTCCAGTCTCTGCAGTGGCCTTGTCGGTTACCGCCATATAACATGCAGTGGGTCCTCTCACTGTGGTAGCATGGTGAGACCGCCTGCGGTTGGGTCTGGCAATTAACGCCACACTGCAGACAATCAAATCACTAATCGTGGTGGCCGCGGTAAGACCACCAGCAGCTAGGCTGGTGGTTACCGCCATACTGTGGACAGTTAAGTGATTGACCACGATGGCCATGGTGAGACCACCTGCGGTTAGCCAAGATGGCTACTGCCATACCGCGGTGAGTCTTGAAGCCGGTTGTGGTAGTGCAGTAAGAAGGCTTGTCTAGGCTCGGTGAAGTTGGGTTGAGCTCGGTCGAGCTCACCATCATACCGTAGGTCAAACTCGACAGGGCTGCGATAGCGAGGTAAGGACTTTGGAGAGCTTGAATGAGCTCGTAAACAGGGTTGACCGAGTTGGACTCAGTGACAGAAGCGGTAGACGAATGAGGTGCAGCCACGTGGCTGGTGATGATTCGACATAAACCAAAATAGTTATTGCAGCAGGTGCAAGTTGACTCAGGGTGGCGAACTGAATCCATTTTGAGCAATGGCATTAATGCCTGGGTGGCTTGATGTAGGAAGATCGGTATGGGCAGATCATTGGTGCTATTGGATTAGAGATTTTTGTTCCTGATAGTCAGTGCTTGGTTGACAGAATTGAATGCAATGTATGACTTATGTAAGTCGAGTACGTGATTGGAAAAAAGTGAGAGCTTTTTCTGGAACTAAATGTTGGATGAACATTATAACAGTGAGATAATTCTGTAAGTGATGCTGTGAGCTGAAAAAAAGCAAGACTGTGATTTGTATGTAATATTATTATTACTCTAATACAAAATATTCTTTGCTTGGTGTGGTAGGTTTTTTTACCTAGAAAGGTTTTCCCACGTTAAATACCTATGTCATATGTGAATGCTAAATTGGTGCAATCTTTACTTTTGCTGAATGTATTAGATCTCAAGTATTTTAGATGCTATTGAAACCTTTTTATGCTCTTCTCCTTTGTTGTATTAGTGTAAAGGGAAAGTATTCCGCACTTTAGGGTCATTTGTTGATCCTTGTTTTTCCCTTCAAGTGGTATTAGAGCCTGGCCACTTGTGTTATCCTTGTAGGAAAGATCATTTTTTTGTGCTAATACTGGTTCAGTGGGAGTCTTGCATTGTTAAAACTTGTTTCTGTTTGAGATGGCAAGTACATCTGGTAGAGTAGATATTGAAAAGTTTAATGGTAGTAACTTTGAATTATGGAAACTCAAGATAGAAGACTTGCTTGTGGATAGAGACCTCCGGATTGCAGTGTCTAGAACTAAGCCACAAAGTACGACACAAGAAGCTTGGGATCTTGTTGATAGAAAAGAAAGAGGTTTGATAAGACTAAGTCTAGCCAATTTTGTAGTCTTGAACGTCCATGAGGAGCAGTCTGCAACTTCATTATGGAAGAAGTCTGCAATTCTGTAAGTGATGCTGTGAGCTGAAAAAAAGCAAGACTGTGATTTGTATGTAATATTATTATTACTCTAATACAAAATATTCTTTGCTTGGTGTGGTAGGTTTTTTTACCTAGAAAGGTTTTCCCACGTTAAATACCTATGTCATATGTGAATGCTAAATTGGTGCAATCTTTACTTTTGCTGAATGTATTAGATCTCAAGTATTTTAGATGCTATTGAAACCTTTTTATGCTCTTCTCCTTTGTTGTATTAGTGTAAAGGGAAAGTATTCCGCACTTTAGGGTCATTTGTTGATCCTTGTTTTTCCCTTCAAGTGGTATTAGAGCCTGGCCACTTGTGTTATCCTTGTAGGAAAGATCAGTTTTTTGTGCTAATACTGGTTCAGTGGGAGTCTTGCATTGTTAAAACTTGTTTCTGTTTGAGATGGCAAGTACATCTGGTAGAGTAGATATTGAAAAGTTTAATGGTAGTAACTTTGAATTATGGAAACTCAAGATAGAAGACTTGCTTGTGGATAGAGACCTCCGGATTGCAGTGTCTAGAACTAAGCCACAAAGTACGACACAAGAAGCTTGGGATCTTGTTGATAGAAAAGAAAGAGGTTTGATAAGACTAAGTCTAGCCAATTTTGTAGTCTTGAACGTCCATGAGGAGCAGTCTGCAACTTCATTATGGAAGAAGCTTGGTGATATTTATTAGGGAAAGTCTTTGGTAAATAAGTTATTCCTGAGGAAGAATTTGTACTCCTTGAAGATGGAAGAAGGTGCATCTATTCCAAAACATCTGAACTCATTTAACATGAGTGTTACTCAGCTAGCATCTATAGGTGTAAAGATAGAGGAGGAGGATCGTTGCATGCTCTTGTTGTGTATGTTATCTGAAGAGATGTGGAGGAAGTCTTCAGGGATGGCCAAAGAGGCCCTTGTTGTTCGAGGTAGACCAAAGGAGAAAGGAAAAAAGAAGGACAAGAAGTCAAAATCCAAATCTGCAGGGAGATCAAAGTCTCCTGGCAAAAATTTCAAGGTGAGATGCTGGAACTGTGGGCAACCTATTCATATTTGGAAGGACTGCAAGGATAAGAAGAAGAAGAATGCTTCTGACAATGAATCTTCTCAAAGTGATGTAGATGCCTTCATTGCAGCAGCCTTGACAACTCAGGCATCAGATGATGTCTGGTTGGTTGACTTAGGTGCGTCCTTTCACATGATGTCCAATAGAGAATGGTTCTCTAAATATGAGAACTATGACAGTGGAAAGGTATACTTGGAAAGTGATTCAACGTTGGAGATAGTTGGTAGAGGAAGAGTTAAAATTTAGTAACTTGATGAGAGAGTCAAAGGTATTGGTGGTGTACTTCACATACCAAGTCTGGCTCGAAATCTTCTTTCTGTCAGTAAGTTAAATGATGCTAGGGTAGAAGTTTCTTTCTCAAGTAGGGGATGTAAAATGGCTAGAGGTGCAATGGTGCTAGCTAAGGGTGTCCGTACTGGCACTCTATACAAGTTGTATGCACAACCTGTTCTTTACAACAGTGCCTCTGTAAATTCAAGCAATGATGTTCCTATAAAGAAAGATGAAGCGACTTCTCCGACTGCAAATGCTATGGAGGTAAAACTTCCAGCTGAGAAGACTATGCTATGGCATCACAGACTTGGTCACATTGGTGAAAAAGGTTTAAAAACCTTGAAGAATAAAAATCCTGCAGAAGGGCTTGATGATTGTAACCTTGAGTTCGATTTTTGTGAACATTGTATCTATGGAAAACAACACCGTGTTTCATTTTATTCTAGTCCTCACAAATCTTCTAGTATATTGGATTATGTTCATTTTGATGTGTTTGGTCCAGTTAATGTTCATTCGTTATCGAAGTCTAGATATTATGTTTCTTTTATTGATGACTATTCGAGAAGGGCATTTGTATACTTTATTAAAAGTAAATCAGAAGTGTTAAGTTGGTTTAAAGAATTTAAATCTCTGGTAGAGAATCAGACTGGAAGAAAAATCAAATGTTTGAGGACAGACAATGGCGGTGAATTTTGTTTTGTAGATTTTGAAAGGTATTGCACTGATCATGGAATTAAAAGGCATGAGACAACCCCTTACACTCCACAACAAAATGGAGTTGTTGAAAGGTTGAACAGGATGCTGATGGAAAAAGCAAGGAGTATGTTGAGCGGTGCTAGTCTGGAGTAGAAGTTTTGGGTTGAGGCTGTGGCTACAACATGTTATCTAATAAATATATCTCCTTGCTCTGCTCTTGTTGACAAGATGCCTTTGGAAGCATGGTCTGGTAAGAAGCCCTCTTTGAGGCATGTCCGTGTGTTTGGCTATGAGGCATATGCTTATGTGCCAAATGAAAAGATATCTAAATTGTATAACAAGGCTGTCAAGTGTATCCTCATTGGCTATGGAGTTGGTGTGAAGGGATACAAGCTTTGGAATCCTTCTACTGAGAAGGTTTTGTATAGCAGGAGCGTGATATTTTGTGAGCTAAAACCTTCAGTAAGTAATCAATAGCTTGGGACATATCAGAGTGACAAGAAGAAGGATGCAGTTGAGATTCCCCAAACTCCAGAAAGGGAAGAGCTGCATGGTGTACCTGAGACTGAGGAGAGCTCAAGTAGGTCTGGAAGTTCTGATGATGAAGAACAACCTCAGCCTGTAAGAAGATCTACACGAGAAAAAATGCAACCTGATAGGTATGGTTTCTGTATGTTAGATTTCAACTGTGCCTATGCTTTAATTACCAACACTGATGAACCTAGGACTGTTAAAGAGGCAATCACCATGGCTGATTCAAATTCCTGACTGGATGCCATGAATGAAGAATTGGATTCTTTGAAAAAGAATGAAACATGAAATTTGGTACCATTGCCTAAAGGGAAAAATCTTGTTGGTTGTAAGTGGATATTCAAAAGGAAGACAGTTCTTGATGGAAGTGTTGAGAATTATAAGGCTAGGTTGGTTGCAAAGGGTTTTTCTCAAATTGAGGGAATTGATTATGGAGAGATTTTTTCCCTTGTAGAAAAGCTGACATCCATTAGATTTTTATTGTCATTGGTAGCTGTGTATGATTTTGAAATTGAGTAGATGGATGCGAAGACAACATTTCTCCATGGTGAGCTGGAAGAAGAAATCTACATGTCCCAGCCTGAGCATTTTTTTGAAAGATGTAAACAAAATCTGGTCTATAAGTTGAATAAATCTCTCTATGGTTTAAAGCAATCTCCAAGAATGTGGTACCAAAAATTTGACACGTTTGTGTTGTCAATTGGATTTGTGAGATCAAAATATGGTCATTGCATTTATTATAAATCTGAGAATGATCGTGTGCTTGTTATTACCCTGTATGTGGATGATATGCTATTCATTGGAAATAGCAAGACTATGATTTATGATCTTAAATCTCAGTTTTCTGTAAATCTCGAAATGAAAGATCTTGGTGCAGCTAGGTACATTCTTGGAATGGAGATAACCAGGGACATAACAAGCAGAAAGCTTTGGGTCAGTCAGAGTAAGTATGTGAAGACAATTCTGGAGAGGTTTAGCATGGATGTCTGCAAGCAGCTAGTTGTTCCAATCATACAGGGAATGAAGCTATTTGTTGAAGACTTTCCAAAGTCTGCTACTGAAATGGAGGACATGACTAGTGTGCCATATGCAAGTGTTGTTGGAAGTTTCATGTATTCTATGGTCTGTACAAGACCAGACATTGCCCAAGTAGTGGGAGTTCTAAGCCGATTTATGGAAAATCCAGGAAGATCACATTAGGATGCTATGAAGAGAGTATTCAGGTATTTGAAGGAAACTTCAAATTATGTACTGTGTTACCATGGTAGTATGGTTGCATCATAGAAATCTCTCAGCATCCAAGGTTATGTTGATTCAGATTGGGCAACGGACATTGACAACAGGTGATCCACTAGTGGATACACTTTCAAGTTTAATGGTGGAGAAATCGATTGGATGAGCAAGCGACAGGTTGTAGTTGCTTTATCCACAACAAAGGGAGAGTACATGGCTGTAACTCATGCCTACAAGGAAGATGTTTGGTTAAACCGTATGTGTTCAGACATTGGATTCAATGCTGGGCAGATTTCAATCTGCTGTGACAGTCAGAGTGCCATTTGTTTAGCAAAGAATCCGACCTTTCATGCCAGGACCAAGCACATTGATGTGTAGTATCACTTTGTGAGGGATATGGTTGAAGATGGAAAGGTTAGTTTGGAAAAGGTTGACACCTTAAAGAATGTTACAAATGCTTTGACAAAACCGATTAGCACAGACAAGTTCAGATGGTGCATAGAATCGATGGGCCTCGGGGCCCATGACCGTCAAAAAGTTTCAAAGACTTGAGGAAGCTAGAAGTGTTCGCCAAGTGGGAGCTTGTTGAGAAATGTGTCTCAACTTCTAGCTTGAAGTCCTCGTTTTCCTACCTTGGAAATTTTTTGTGTTGTTCCTTTGTTCTATCGGAGATGGAACTGGGATGGAACCTGACATTGGACATTTATTATGTTCCATTTTCGCTTCCTGTTCCGGCTCTGACTCCGACTCCAGCTTTTGTGTTCTTGTCTTCCCTGTGGTTTTAATTGCCTTCGGGTTGGCTTCCTCCACTTTGTTTTCATTTTATCTTAGCTCTACCTTGTGTTCATCAGAGGCGGAACCAGGTTGGAACCTTTCACTGACCTTTTGACATGTTCCTACTTTTGTTCCCGTTTTGACTCTGGCTCCAGCTCCGATATCCGTCTTCTTGGTTGGTTCCTTGTTCCTATTCTGGCTCTGGCTCCAACTCTGGCTCTGGTCTCTATAGTGGCCTTGGTGGTTACCACCATACCATAGGCGGTGGGTCCTCTGACTGTGTTAGCATAGTGAGACCGCTTGCGGTTGGGTCTGGAAGTTATTGCCGCATTGTAGACAGTCAAATGACTAATTGCAGTGGCTACAGTAAGACCGCCATACCACGGATAGTCAAGTGACTGACCATGGTGGCTATGGTAAGACCACCTGCAGTAAACCAAGACGGCTACCGCCATACCGCAGTGAGTCTTGAAGCGGGCTATGGTAGCATGGTAAGAAGGCTTGTTTGGGCTTGGTGAAGTTGGGGTGAGCTCAGTCGAGCTCACCATCATACTGTAGGTCGAACTCAGCAGGGCTGCGGTAGCAGGGTAAGGACTTTGGAGAGCTTGGATGAGCTCATGAACAGGGTTGATCGAGTTGGACTCGGTGACAAAAGCGATAGACAAATGAGGTGCGGCCACGTGGCCCTGTGTCTGGTGATGATTGGACAAAAAAAAAATAGTTATTGCAGCAGGTGCAAGTCGACTCAGGGTGGTGAACTGAATCCGTTTTGAGTAATGGCACTAATGCTTGGGTGGCTCAATATAGGAAGATCGGTATGGGTAGATCATTGGTGCGATTGGATCATAGATTTTTGTACCTAATAGTCAACGCTTGGTTGACAGAATTGAATGCAACGTATGACTTATGTAAGTTGAGTACGTGATTGCAAAAAAGTGAGAGATTTTTCTGGAACTGAATGTTGGATGAACATTGTAATAGTGAGATAATTATGTAAGTGTTGTTGTGAGCTGAACAGAAGCAAGACTATGATTTGTATGAAATATTGTTATTACTATAATACAAAATATTCTTTGCTTGGTGTGGTGGGTTTTTTTACCTAGAAAGGTTTTCCCATGTTAAATACCTATGTCATCTATGAATGGTAAATTGGCGCAATCTTTATTTTTGCTGAATGTATTAGATCTCAAGTATTTTAGATGCTATTGAAACTTGTTTATGCTCTTCTCCTCTATTGTATTAGTGTTAAGGGAAATTATTCCACAGTTTAGGGTCATTTGTTGATCCTTGTTTTCCCCTTCACTTAGGGCCAGCAGCGGAGTGGCTTTGTGCATCCCCATTCTCAGTCTCCTTCTCGATGGGACTCTCACCCTCCTCAGCATGCTCGCTCTCCTCCGTCGCAAGCTAGCCAGGGGTGGCCTTCTGGTGGTGCTTCAGGGAGCCACATGGCGGTTCCAAGTGGACCTCTAATACTCTGACTACCTCTGGTTCTCGGTGTCCAGATAGTTGTAAAAGCTTTCCGCGTCTAGTGCTTTCAATCTCACCTTGGTGTGAGGAAGAAGATAAAGGAAATAAAGATGATGACGATGGCTGGGGTGCTCCTTCTAATGTCACTCCAGACGTTGCTGATGTATGGGGGAAGAATATGGATGATAAAGACCATCTTGGCTCTGCTAGCACTGCCCTAACTGCTTAATGACCTTTCTATTGTTGTTATATTTTATTATCCTAGTCTTCTGGGCTTGGGCCATGTGATTTTTGGTTATTTCTGGGCATTGCCCATGTGACTTTCAGGGTGTGCCTTTTTACCACCCACCCTTTTTTTGTGAATATGTAATCTTATCTTAATTTTAATATAGATAGCTGCTTATTCATCAAAAAAAAAAATAGATAGCATTTAAAAAATGTTGTGTAACCTATGAAGAGGAAAGATGACAAGAATGATTGAATAGTGATATATGCATGAAAAGAGGAATCCACACAACCAACATAAGTGGATAAAAGAGCATGACTTAGATAAGTCCATGCTAGTGTTCCATAGAAAGGAAAAGGAATAAATACTTGTAAGAGGATAGGGTAGGGCCTACATATAAATGGAAGAGAAGCTTGACCCTTGTAGTGCAAAAAGGAAAAGGTAAAAGCATATAAAAAAAAAGGGTAAGTCAAGAAAAACGAAGACTGGGAAAGACTAAGATCAAGAAAATCAAGAAGAAGAAACAAAAAAACTAAGATGTTGTTTTGACTACTATCATTACAAACTACACAAAGGAGAAAGATTGGTAGGAAATGCTTGACAAGTTGAAGGCTAATTGAGAGTTTATTTGTACTCCCAAATATTAGTGGTCTTTTGTTTTAGTTAGTTGTTCTCTATTGTGCTTTTTCTTGTCCTCAGCTAGTGTCCCCTATTTCTCTGCTATCTTTTTTTATTTTTTTGTCTCTCTAAGGCTTGTGTGGCTCCATTTTCTTGATTGGATGGTTGAGGAATGTAGGCCCTTTTTTGTTGTCTTTTATTTTATTGAAATCTTGGGATCAGGGGCCCTTCCCTTGCTTTAATATCAAAAACAAAAAATAGAAGATAAACGAAACCTATTATCCAATACTTGAGAGGAAATATTTGGATGGGGAATTAAAGGAAACCCAACAAAAATGGTTCCAATAAAAAATAAAAGAAAAGAAAACACAAGTCTTAGCACAAAAGGGGAAAAAAGAAAAGAAAGTAAAATTATAGGAGAAAAAATAAAGCAAGTCAAGAAGGAAAAGGTAAAAATGTGGCCAACTAAACCACCAAAAATATATACAAGAAGGGAAAGAGGATTCCCCCAAATAGTCCCCTAAGGTTTTTCACCTAGGAGCAAGGTTTTGGAAGAATGGCACTCTTTCACACTAATGATATAATTTCGGGTGAGTTCATTCAAAGATTGTGGCTAAGTAGGGTTGTGTTGTGTGTGATAAAGTGTGTCAATTTTTTTTACATTAGTCATACTAAACTAACTATGAAATGTAAAGAAATGGGAATCTAAACTACATGTAATGTAAATTAAATGAGCTAAATGTATGCAAACTGGAAATAACAAAAGTGGTGCACCTCGATATTGAAGATTATAGACGAGGAGCTCAGGAATGTATTGGAATTTGCCAGAAATCTTCACAATGACACTTTTCTAGAATGGGTGACCTAGTCGTCTTCCAAGGAAAGTTTGCCAAAATAGGTTTCTGGAAAAAGGGTGTTCAAATCCACAAAAATCCCTGAAATATAGATTCAGAGGGACTAGGTCACCATTGTTGGCGACCTAGTCCGCTTCTAGTTTTTTGAGAATTCAAAAGTGGAGGTTGGAGCCCTCGGTTTGCACTTTTGTCCCTGATAGGTGTCTAGTTCAGATTTTGCAAAAAATGGGCTAAAAGGGGTCTCCAAGCTTCAACTAGGGCTTTGTTGACTTGAGTAATTATGATGAGTTGAGAACACCTTTTTAGCACCTTTCTCCTTGACAAACCTACATACAAAAAGCTGCAAAAAACACATGCAAAGAGGAGACAAAGCATCAGGGTTAGAGAATAGGGGTTTGCCTTAGTCAAACCCCATTTTAGTAATCAAACCCAAATGATGAAATGAAATAGGAAAAGAAAGATGATTGAATGAAAATCTAATGCAAACACACTTACCAAATCCTTTAGTGAATATGTCTGCAACATGCAAGAATCAGCTCCAATGGAAGTTTCTTGAAGTGCCTTATGCTTGAATACTTGCTTGAGAAGCTTGAGTGCAAGAGTGCTTGTGACAATGAAAATGATGTCAGGGGGGAATGAAGGTGAAAACCCTTATTTATACAAGATATGCCCTAATTTCTCAAAAATGTCACACGATAGATTGACACTAGGGTTTTGGAGGCAAATTCCCATTAGATTTTTATTTTTATTTTGAATTTTAAGCTAAAAGGGACTAGGTCATGCCCAAGGTGGCAACCTAGTCCACTTGGGAAAATTCAAGTGGTGGTTGGGAATAAAAAGGTGTTAAATTATGTTCATTAGGCTTGCCTCTTGAAACACACTTAATTCAAGCCTAAAGGTACATTAAGGGACCAAATTATCATAAAGAAGGGTTAATTTGTTGATGAAAAGCCTAGAAAAGTGTGAAAATGCCTTACAACACTTTACAACACCTTGAAACAAGGCTTGGCAAGGGGGAAAAAGGGGTTGTTTAGGCGAATTATATTGAAAGGGACTTAGAAAACTAGGAAGATGGATTACAACACTTCACAACACCTTTTTAAAACACTATTAGATTGTTGTTGAATTGCAAGCTTTCAAGACCAAATTAAGGCAAAACAAGGCCAAAATCCAAGGGAAAAGGCCCAAACGAGTGAAAAATGTCAAAGGCTACACTTTTTGGCGACACATTTAGCCCCCAATTTAGTGAGAGGATGAACTTGTTTCAAAATCACACTAAAGTATCTGAGTCATGCATATCATGAGGGATCCAATATATTCATGCTAGTAAGATGAGATGACATCAATCAAGAGGGATGATCAAGCCCCTAGGATCAAGATCCCATGGAGAACCAAACATAAGCACAAAATATCACACAAGAAGTGATGTAAGAGAGTAAAGAGAGGGAAAGTCAGATCAAGCTTCGACCATTTTTCTAGCTAGTTATGGATCAGATCTAGGTTGTTTGTCTGAAGGGAAAGGGTGTACTTACTCTGGGCTGACAAGAATTTTTGTTGTTCATCGAGCGAGAATGTGAAAAAGGGTGAGAAACATACACTTGGTTGGTATGTACTCACACACACACAAAGGTTGCTATGGGGAAAGTTGTGTCGCTAGTTGGGCTTCTCGCTTAACCATACCAAAGTTATACCTCCTGATAACTTTGATAAGGCACCACAAAAGAAAAGGGTTTGCAGTTCATGAGACAAGCAAAGCCTTGGATGGTGAGAACTCATGAACAAGTGCAAGATGGCACCACAGGCATGAAATTTGTGTTATGCAAGGTGGCCATGTATGCAAGGATGCAAAAGTGCAATATGTAAAAATGCAAAATGGTAAAATGAAAAAGGGATGTTCAAAGGAGTCTTGTTTATTTCATATGAGGTCTTTGAATTAGGGAACATTACATCTAATGTCTCCAAAAGAGAGCCAATCAAAGGATAGAAAATTCACAACTTAGGGGATGTAGTGCATTTCATCAGGCCACTAAGAGGAATGTAATATGCTAAGATAAGTCACTTTCATGAAGGGAATTACACGCAATGTCATCCACCAAGTGAGAGACTCGCCATATGAAGTGATAAGGTTGCACTAAGAACCAAGAAAAAGAAAAATGCAAAAGGAAATAGTGCTAGTGTATGCCCCCACTTTAAAGTAATTTCTACACATATTACCGTGAGAAATTTCTTTAAAGTAGAAGAAGGTATGAGAGGATAAGTATGTCACATGTGAGAAAACTTAAGACATGTCATCCACATCCCAAGATTGTTCGTGTATGCTCATGAAAGGTTAACGACAAGTCAAAAGAGCCAATGACAAGTGACATATGAGGGAAAGGCTAATGAACCGCTTGCCCCCACATAGTGCAGGACAATGGTGAGCCATATAGGATGAAGGTACATATCAGGGAGAGGAATTAGGTTCCCCCACAGAAGGGACAACACCAAGTTCTGTTAGATGCTTGAAGTTTATTATTTGAAGAAAATGGAGAGAAGGGAGGTAACCCTAAATCTTTCTTGAAAGAGTATGATATGTCATGTGGCATCATGTGTTCATTGCATCCATTTTTAGGAGGTAGATAGTAGTTGATACCATAACAATCTTCTAAGTTAGATGAAGGGGCTGTGTGCTTCTGACAAGGATTGGTTTCTGTGCAAGAATACAAATCCTTTTTAGTGTGATGTGTTGTTCCTTCATGAGGTATGGGAGTTATATAGCCCCCATCACCACCATGGGGTAATGTTGTTGATGTAGAACCAATTTGAGCAAATAAAAAATAGGGTTGTTTTGGTGTAGGTTGCAAGATTTCACACTCTCCTTTAAATAGATGTGTAAGACCCCAATCATTACTAGAACTTATATCTGAAAATGAGTTGTTTGTATAGGACTCTTTGGACAAAGAGGGTGAGATTTTAGAAATTTAATTGAAAGGAGGTGTAGAATCTAACGACCCGATTGATCATAAAAGAGTTTTGTTGTAGGTGAAGGGTTAGCATCAACTTGGATAATTTTTTATCTATGAATGAAAGGATTAGGAGAGTTGGACATGTTGTGATTAGTTGATTCAAATATTTGTTCATCTAAGTCAATCGTGTATATCTTTTTATTGTACTTAAATTTCATTGTACGGTGAAGGGTAGAGGGGACTCATTTCATAGCATGCATCCATGGTCTCCCTAGGAGAAGATTGTATGGAAGGGGTCCTTGCATGATATGTATAGAGGTAGGCAACACTACAGGTCCAACCTCAATAGGTAATGTGATCATCCCTAGTTGTTTTTTATTAACACTGACGAAGCCACGAATATGAACATCATTAAGTTGAATGAGATTTTTTCCATGCAAATTTTGTTGAGGAGGTCCATGCTAAAAACATTAATTTCTACTCCATTGTCTATGAGAGTGTTTCTGACTAGAGTTTCATTAATTATCACCTTTATCATCAAGGCATCATTCTTGTGTTGAATCTCAAGTGAGGGTAATTCATGTTTAGAGAATGTGATTTCAGCTTGGGTTACTTGCATGGGACGAGAAGAGGATGTGAGATTATTTGATTTGACGTAAGATTGTATCTCCTCCATCTATATTTGCAACATTTATTGAGATAGAAAGTTGAATGTAGGTGAAAGTTGAATAAGTTTCCATACAAATATATCAATAGGAGTCTCTTTAAGGTCCTCAATACTAGGGACTCTAACGTGAGAAAAGGGTAATGGCGTAGGAGTGATGTGTGATCCCCTATATGTTTGAGTCACTAAGTTAAAAATTAGCGGATGCAAAACATTGTTATGATTATATTGCATCATAGATTTCAAGATATCTCTTAGTTTTTTGTGTGATTCAACAGTGGGAGGGGATTTAGGAGGATCACTAATTAAAAGAGATCCCACTTGTGTTTTCATAACCTCAATAATCTTGTCTTTATTTGTATGATTTGTTAGTGAAGGGGATTCTAATGGTGTTTGATTATCTTTTCCTAGGCAAGGTTTAGTGTTTGAAGGATAGCTGCCAAGGTTCACGTGTTCTTGTACCATGATAGTCTCCCTAGGAGGAGAGTTTTTAGAAGGAATACAAACTAAATGGTATTCACATTCAAAGGTTGTTTCTTCTAAAGGGACTCCATTTCAACTAGGAGAATGATCAATGGTGCAATTGTCATGTTTAATAAGGGGTTCCCTAGGAGAAGGGGTACAACTAACATACTTATGATATTCATCAATTATATTTTATAGTTACAACTTGTATCTCATTCACAATGAGGAGAGATACTAGGAGAAGGATAAAGGTTATGGTCATGATCCCTTATGATTGTGTTGTCATGTTTGTTAAGAGAGGTAAGAGGAGAGAAACAACTAGGTTTCTCAAAACTCTCATTAATTGGTTCTTCTAACACAAAAATATCTACATCACCAAGAGGAGAGAGATTAGGGGAAGAACTAGTATGATTGTTCAGAACATCCAAGGTTGTATTCTCTATCACTAAAACACTCTCATAGGGAGAAGGTAGGGAAGCTTTCTTAGCATATCTAGATTTGTACGATACTAGCATTGTTTGAACAAAAATTAAAAATACATGTAACCATTTTATGCAATGTTTCAGCAATATGAACACTGTAGATACAAATATACAAAACATTTTTATCCAATGTATGCTAGGTTTTAAAAATGTAAACAATGTATATGAAAGAATGAAAAGTACTTTTAGCAAACTTATGCATAGTTTAATGAATGTAAACATTGTATAAGAAAAAGTGAAAAGTACTTTTATCAATGTTGAGCATAATTTCATAAATATAATCATTTTCAAATCTAATGAGGAAGGTATATCAAGAATGACTACACTAAAGTGAGGATTTTGAGTTAGAAGCATAAAACCTATGTTTTTGAAACTTTCCAGACTTATAGTATATGATACTAGGAGGCTAAGAAAGCACATAAATAAGGTTTTTGATGCTATAACAAGTAGTTAAAAATGGGAATTGGGACTAGGTCGCCCAGAATGGTGATCTAGTCCCAATAGGGATTTTTAAAAAAAAAAATTGAATTTTTTGATTGGTTTGGATGTGTTTCAGGTTGTATAATGTATTCCTAAGGTGAAAATGTAGAATTTTAGAAATTTTCAATAAAAATATATATGCAAAAATGCAAACTAACATGAGATTTTCACTAATGCATTATTTTATAAACCCTAGGATGCAAGCAATACAAAATTATAATGCAATACAAGCTTTTTCCTAAGATGTAACTGTAAAATTAGAAGATTAACAAGTGTTGTATGGTCAGGTTCACCAAAATGAACCACCAAAAAGATATACAAGAAGGGAAAGAGGATTCCCCCAAATAGGCCCCTAGGGTTTTTCACCTAGGAGCAAGGTTTTGGAAGAATGCCTCTTTCACACTAATGATATGCTTTTGGGTGAGTTCATTAAAAAATTATGGCTGAGTAGGGTTGTGTTGTGCATGATAAAGTGTGTCAAAATGCTGTAAAGTAATGAAACTAAACTAACAATGAAATATAAAGTAATGGGAATCTAAACTACATGCATAATGTAAAATTAAATGACCTAAATGTATGCAAACTAGAAAGAAACTTGAAATAACAAATGTGGTGCACCTAAATATTGAAGGTTGTAGATGAAGAGCTCTAAAATGTTCTAGAATCTGCTAGAAATATTCATAGGGATACTTACGCCAGAATGGATAGCCTAGTGCTCTTCCCAAGAAATTTTATCGGATCAGGTTTTTGGAAAAAGGGTGTCCAAATCCACAAAAATCCCTGAAAGACAAATTTAGAGGGTCTAGGTCACCATTGTTGGTGACTTAGTCCATTGCTAAATTTTTGTGAATCCAGAAGTGGAGATTGGAGCCCTTGGTCTGCACTTTGGTCCTTGATAGGTGTTTGGTTCAAATTATACAAAAAACAAGTTGAAAGGGGTCTCCAAGCTTCAACTAGGGCTTTGTTGACTTGAGTGATAATGATGAGTTGAGAACACCTTTTTAGCACCTTTGTCCTTGAAAAACCTACATACAAAAACCTACAAAACACACATGCAAAGAGGAGGCAAAGGATTAGGGTTAGAGAATAAGGGTTTGCCTTAATCAAACCCCATTTTAGTAATCAAACCCAAATGATGAAATGAAATAGGAAAGGAAAGATGATTGAATGACAAAGCTAATGCAAACACACTTACCAAATCCTTTAGTGAATATTTCTACAACATGCAAGAATTAGCTCGAATGGAGGTTGCTTGAAGTGCCTTGTGCTTGAATTCTTTCTTGAGAAGCTTGAGTGCAAGAGTTCTTGTGAAGATGAAAATGATGTGGGGGAGGGGGGGGAATGAAGGTGAAAACCATTATTTATACAATATATGCCCCAATTTCTCAAAAATGTCACATGATAGACTGACACTAGGGTTTTGGAGGCAAATTCCTGTTAGATTTTTATTTTTATTTTGAATTTTAAGCCAAAAGGGACTAGGTCACCCAAGGTGAGACCTAGTCCACTTAGGTAAATTCAAGTGGTGGTAAAGAATAAAAAGGTGTTAAATGATGTTCATTAGGCTTGCCTCCTAAAACACACTTAAGTCCAGCCTTAAGGTACATTAAGGGACCAATTTATCCTAAAGAAGGGTTAATTTGTTGATGAAAAGCCTAGTAAAGTGTGAAAATTCCTTACAACACTCTACAACACCTTGACATGAGGCTTGGAAAGAGGAAAAAAGGGGTTGTTTAGGTGAATCATGTTGAAATGGTCTTAGAAAAGTGGGAAGATGTGTTACAACACTTCACAACAGCTGTGTAAAACACCGTTAGATTGTTGTTGAATTACAAGCTTTCAAGACCAAATCAAGGAAAAACAAGGCCAAAATCTAAGGGAAAAGGCCCAAATGAGTGAAAAGGTGTCAAAGGCTACACTTTTTGGCAACACACCAACAAAATAAATAATCTCAAAAAAGAGTAAAAAACTACCAAATTAGAAGGAAGAATAATTTGAAATGAGGGCTTTTCATAAATCCTAGAAAACCTTAATGTTGCTAATACTCCATTGATCACCTTTTAAATTTATAATGAAATTAATTGCGCAAGAGAATAATATAATATGAATACAATGCACATAACTAAGAATAATAAGCCATTTTGAGGAAAAACCCACCAAATTTTTTCAATAAGAGAAAAATTCACAATATGATGAGTAATTATTACTCGTGCTACATCCTATATAGCATGCTCATTCTATGGACATTACCTAGGCTAGTCTAGCTATGCATATACAATTATAAAAAAGATCATATAACAAGATAAAATGATATGATATCCACAATTAAGATACACATGAACCCATCTATGTTATAGGTTAACAACATAGTATTACCCTCCCCTTAAAACTAGCATTGTCCCTAATGTTGATGATCTCTCGATGCTTGTGATGGAACACTTTGTATTATCATGTTGCATCTTTAATGGCTAGATTATCCCACTTTACTACATCATCTATAATCATATTTGTATAAAATGATTTAATGTGTCTAAATGAACGTTTATCTTAGGTTCCAAAATGATTCTACCATCCTCTAATTAATGGTGTCAAGTTTCCACAATCCATATTGTTTGTAAGTATTGCTTTTAGATTTGATTGTGTTGAAGTTTTATCCATCAATGTTTTGGATCACACTCTATGATCCATCATTAGGATGATAGAGAGAAAGAGAAGTAGAAATAATTTTCTGCAGACCAAAGCAAGTTAAAAATGGGAGGGAGGAAAAGGGGGGATATGCACATTAATCAAGGAATGAATAAGGGGAAAAAAAGAGATAAAAAACGAGATGAGGGAATAACTAAGATTGGAAAATTAATAGACTAAAAAAAGAGAAAATAAAAAGAACAAAAGAAGGATAATGTTAGAAAAGAAATAGAACTTAAAAGGACACAAAAGAAAGAAAAAAAGGAGGACAAGAATATGAGAAATAAATAAAATTATATAATAAATGAATTAACTAAGAAAAATAATAATATGAATGGCATAAAAGGAAAACAAAGATAAGAAAATAATAAAGTAAATGGAAGAAGAGCAAAGAAAAAATCAAAAATCAATAAAAAGAAAGAAAATGATGCAATGAATATAATCATTAGATAATAAATACAAGAAAAGGATAAAGCAAAGAACTAACAAAGACAAAAAAAACAAAATGAAACCTATAAACTAAAGGAGGGGGGAAATAATGGAAAGTAAAAAATAAAAAGAAAAAGGAACCAACCATCCTCATCGAGCTCTAATAAATTTATCTATGATAAAATTCTATCTAATGATCTTTAAGTGGGAAAATTATTAGGTTAGATAAAAAAAATTGACTCAGGTAACACTAAGTTGTATAGTACACTAGTAATATTTTTTTAAATGGATAAGGACTATCCAACTTGGGTGAAAGATAAAATTATCCTTCTTGTATTATTTTGATGGAATTTACTTGTATTATTATAATTTCATAAATACATAATAATCCTATTACTTGCTAGTTCACTCTATCATGTGTCATTACCAATTTCTCCTTGGGACTAGAGACTACCTCTAGTTGGTGCCAAATGTGTTCTTCTATTTCTCTAACTTTTTAGTGTACTCACAAGTAAGATGTGATTGTTGGTGGATAATATCTTGGTACTAGTTGAATGGTATAAATTCATCTTGTTTTGTGAGGAAACACTTTTTGAACATCATCAAAAACTAAGTTACCTGAACATCTATAATTATTTATAGATTTAGTGGTGTAGGACCTTTGACTCTTCTTATTTTTCTCCTCCTCATCCTCCTCCTTCTTGCATATCTATGTTTAGCATGAAATTTCAAGAGCTGTCCATAAAATATTTTTGGTGATCTAGTCTTTATTTAGATCAAATTCAAACTCATAAACTTAGGATCCCATAGACGACAATTTCACATCCCATCTCTAGCAGTGTGAATCGAACAATTTGAAATCTCTAGAACTCTAGATATAAGCTATTTTAAAAAAAAAATCATTGAAATATTCTTTCATAGTAATCCTTTCAGAGTCTACCACCTTCAATAGCGTTTCCTCTTTATTCTTAGTGGTTTTTTCATTTACTATATCTTAAATTTCTATGGGATCTATCTTGCCTAACCTTGGATTACTTTTTTCCCAAACATTTATTATATTGATTGGATTCCTTCATTTTCTTCTTGTTGAAAACTCTATTATGATGCCACCAAAATATGTTTTACAACTTACTCAAAAAAAAAACAAAATAAGTTGTAGTGTAGGAAATTGTATTCCTTTACATTTTCGCACTGTGTTTGGGTCCCCTCAATTAAATTAGACTTAATTATGCCTTAATAAGCTCTATTTTACATCTACAAGCCTAATAAATTACATTTTTTGAAGGGGAAATCCAACAACAATTAATGCCAACACATAACACTTTACCTTGAGCAATATGTGTTCCTGGAATAGGTGCTTGGGACCCATTCACCCATGGGTGAATGGGTCCTCCCTACGCCTTTGAACCTGAATTTTAAATTCATAGTATTTTAGTGTCCCTGAATTCAAATTTTAAAGTCAACTCGTAATGTTTAATTTTTAGGAAATTAAGGATACATTCCTATAAATACAAGGTTATTTAATCAAATCAAGTCTAAGTTTTTCAAGAAGAGTTTTAATGCAATTATTCTTACAACAAATATTATGATCAAGTGCATTCAAGAGTAGATTTATTAGGGATTTATTTCAAAAATCAAGATCTCAATCATCATGTAAAATTATTTTGTATCATGCATATTTTTGGAGCTAACATTGTGATATAGGTAAATCCAAGATTCAAATCAAGCATCAAGATCCACATCTATTGAATTCTTTTCTTGCAAGACCAACATCAAAATTTCAACTTTTTAAAGGTTTATTCAAGGGTTTGGTGAGTAGCAACATAACATTGTTCATTCATCATTCTTTTCATATTTCATTATTTCAGCTCAAGGTTTAATTACCCAAATGGGGTTGACCAAGTCAATCCCCCATTCACCAAAAATAAATCCCTCTTATCTTTGTGTTGTAGATATTTAGTTGAAGAAGGATTGAAGATCCCTTGAAGAGCAAGATTGGAAAAGTTGTTAAAGTTGTCGTCAATTCACAAAATCTCATCTATAGATCTGATTTCTGAATTTCTTATACTGAAACTTAGATCAAACATAAGCTACAGACTAACATAAGAGGCTCTCAAAAAGCTAGTTGAAATCCCTAAGTAGAGACCCATTCACCCATGGGTGATTGAGTCCCAATTTTCCTTCTTAAACTACATTTTGGTGACTGGTACACAATGTTTAACCCTTCTCAGATCTGTAGAAATTTTATTGTTTATGTTTGTATTGAGCTTTAAATTAGGGTGATCCCACAAAGCTGGTTTACAATTTCTGAGAGGAACTAATTTTTGCTGAAGTCACATATTTTTAGAAAATATAATGATTCAAGCCTTTAAAAGTTCCATTTTAAGGATTCCAATTGAATATGGTTTGATCAAACCACCTTAGATCAAACATCCTTGGATAGAACCTTGCTAGTTTTAAACCATACCTATAAATGAGTCTCCTTTAAACCTATCAAAATGCTGATAAAAAATCACTTTTGATTTACCTTTTGGGGGATCAAATGAATTAATTTGAAATTTATTTCAAATTATTATGGTATTCCTCAAAATTAGCTATCCGACGAATATAATTTTAATATGTTTTGGTTTTATTATGTAAGTGTTTTTTTAGTTTTATTAAACATAGGTTTATCACCGAAAATAAAGCTCTTTGTTTTGCACGTGGAAAAATAGAAAATTATCAAAATAAATTTTTAAAAAATATTTTTGTGCTAGGTGTTGATGTCCTTGATCCATTAAAAAAAATAAAATTGAATTTTGATATATACATAAAAAGTTATGTTGTATACAGTCCACCTATGTCTGAATTGCAATTGGTTTGACTTCGAAACTCTATCAGGGAAAAAATATTAAATAAAAAAATATGATACCAAATTAAAGTGATAGATATTTAAGTTAAAAATATAAATTCAAAAAAATTATAATTTTATCCTTCATACAAAAAAAGTTATGTTGTATACGGTGAGCGTCACTTTTTAAAAATGTTGTTTTCTAAAAAAAAACTAGTTTTCATGGGAGATGGAAAAAGAAGTGCAATCTTATTCCAAAAATTTTGAACTTTTTTTTTTTAGAATCTAAAGACAAAATGTGATGAGACTCTAGTTTACATCATCTTCAAATTCCTCACGGTTTAGCCACTATAGGTGCTCGAATGTGAAGATTTAGTTAAAAATAATAATTTCAGTGTCCAGTTTGGCCAAAAATTGTAAACCACTATTGTGGGATCACCCATTAATGTTTCAAGTTTGAATTGGCATGATTGATTTGATTTACTATTTTTATTTTTTCTCCCAAAAATATTTTTTAGGTAGATACCCTTGTCCTCAGTCATAAAGGAATCAGTAGATTCTCTCATTAAGTTGACTCACCTAAGCATTGCAAGTCAATTTTTTGTGTGGATCTAATTTAATAATGAAAATAGGAGGATAGGTCCATATTTGATATCATCCCCTTATTTGATCTATGCCCCTATTTTTCTATGTTTCATTTTGGTGAATTTAACAATCTTGCACTATAAAATTTTTGAATTCACAGTCCATTCAAACCCTAGATCTAGGATTTTCATTTCTTTGCATTACATTGCATTGATTTTCATCCCATTTAGGGTTGTTAACTTGCATTAGTTTGCATTTCATTTACAGTTGTAGGTTTGTATTTTGCATTCTTTAATCTGAATTTTTTTAAAAAATTATTAAATTTGCAAGTTCTTACATAACATTGCATGATCGGTCACTTAAATAAAAAAATTGAATCAAAATTGCATCTCAAATTAGGTCTTTTTTTCTTGTCATTTAGCATCATTTCACACTTGCGTTTAGATCTAATTTTCTAGAAATATGAAACTATAACTACCTATTTGCAACCAAAATCTGAAAACATAAACATCAAATCATAATTTTTTTATTAGAATTTTCAAAACCCTAATAGAAAACCCATTTTACCATGGGCGAATGAGTCCCTAATTAGACCTATTTTTTATTTTTTGGGCACTAAAAACCCTCTATCTGCATTCTATGTTTCTACATTCATCTTTTTGTTTTAATTTCTAGAATTTCTATTTTTTACAATTATTTATAATAAGGTAAATTGATCAATTCAAGAGCATTTAAAAATCAAAATTGGAATTAAAAGGAATCATTTTCAAGTTTTTTCATAGTATAATCATAAAATTATCTTGTTTAAAAATTGGAAATTGCCCTCTTTTTACATATTTGCATTGCACATCCTCTTGTTGATTGTTTGTTGCTTATTCTCCAGTTTGGGTGCACTTTAGGTTTGGTGAAACTTGTATGAGCTTCACAACCTAGTGTCCTATTGACAATAGTCTAGTGAGATGTAGCTCTAGACTCATGCCATCCAGTGCTAGCACATCCATCGTGGATCTTGAGTTCTCTAGCTCTTTCACTCATAGTGTTGACACTAGTAAACCCATCATGGACCATAACCTTGACACTTCATTTCCTATGACCTCTTTACCAAAAAGCAATGTTACTAATGTTGAATCAATGGTTACTAATGTCCCTCAGGAGAACCTAAGAAAAGTGGATGAAGAATTAGACAAACTACAACACTTTGTGAGTTTTGAATACATTGTTGGTATTGTGATTCCTGTCATAGAGAACATGAGAAAGATGCCTAAAAATGAACAAGGGAGAGAATTTTTGTGTATAATTTCTTACATCATTGATCATCATATGCAAAAGTATCCTATAAACCTTACGGTCAACTTCATTGAATCTCAACCTCGTAAGGACCGATCTAATATGTCCCTTGACATTGCTTTCTCAAAAATGACATACTTAAACATGCACTCGATGGTCCTCTTTACATTATTGGAAGAATCAATGACAAGCCTTCTAATGGGATACTAATTGATCCCGTCTATGTAGAGAATGTGATAAATGAAGAATTCTTGTTTGTGCATGAACTTTATCAAGATACTTATGAACAACTGAAAGCATGGACCAAAACACATAATGGTTTTTCTTGCCCTATGATAGGCTTGATAACTCTTCCTTTACAAGTTGGACTGAAAAAAATGAATGTCTCATTATCCATTATCCCAATGTTAGACCAATTTCATGTGAAGTTAGGCTACCCATGCCTTCACTCCATGAATTCCATCTCATCAGTAGTGCATAAATGCTTAAAGCTTCCATTTGGAAAAGAGATATTTACTATGCATCATAGTGGCTTTAATCCAGTGTGTTCTTGTGGGAATTTCTCAAATTAGATTTATTTTGGCCCAAAATTATGGAATCTATTAGGCCTCGTGAGGATTTGTTTTTCAAATCTTGGAAAAAGTTTAAAGAAAATAACATAGAAAAATTACCCCTTCGCAATATGCCTCAACCCATGATTGAACAAAAATCCCTTCCAAGTAACCAAAACCAACCTATGACAAATCCTTCACCCATTTCCTATAAGAGATTGTGAGATAACCATACAAGTTTTTTTTCCCCTACTAAAATCAAACAAGCTTACAAAGTTAAAGAGAAAGTGGTTGAAAAAACTCTCATGGTTTCTTCCATTCCTCCCTTGTAGAAAGAAAAGAAACCTATGGTTGATAAGCCCACTCCTACAAAATCACAACTTGAAAATCGAACAAAAATAAATTGAAATGTTAAAGAGTGTAGGCATAGACTTTGTGCTATTTCTCATCTAATACAAGAAAAATATGAATCAACAACTCAAAATAAAACAACTACTCAAGCAATGCACGATGATTCCCCACCTTCACTACAAGAAAATTCTAAATCTTGACCACAACAAGAACAAGTACCTTCCATGGATATTATCATTATACCTCATGTTGTGATTAACTTGGAAGATGATGATACGATTGCTAAAATTGATGAGGAAGTGCATAATGAGATGAATTTGTTGGAAAAACAAGGATAGACAACTGAGAGAGGGGGTGAATTAGTTGTTGCAGAAATTAAAACTTATCTTACTTTATCAACCTTTAATCTCATATCTAATAAATAACAGTGAAAGAAAGAATCAACAACACATTAGAAACACACGTAACTAAGATTTTTGTGTGGAAACCCTATTAGGGGAAAATCCACAGTGGAGGTTAATCCATAATTATACCCTGTTAAAAGTATAATAGAAAATAAATAAGGAATGCACATGCATTCAGGAAAACTACCTAGAGCTCACTACTCAGAAGGGAAGGCTCACTGCCTTACAGAAAACAATTAGATTAAATTCATCTGATGAGGTTGAACTGAGAAATTAGCTTCTTCAAAAGCCTGATGATAGTTTCGATTAGGCACAAATATACTTCTTGACACTTCGCTCAAACTTCTTCACACTCTGCTCTGCACTCAAATGATGTGATCTTTATTCACACATATCTTGCACACACTTCACATACAGTCAATGAGCATATGTATAAATGGGGAAACAATCACTCTTATATATCTGCTACATGAATTTACATCAAAAACTCTATCGGCCACAAATAAGGAATAAATGAGTTACAAACTGTCGGCCCAATTCATGAACAAGTCTCAATGTGTACCAACCTAATTCAGTCAAAAAATAATGAAGACCTAAATTAAAATCCTCGAACATGCCAAGCATTCAAAAATTAATCCACAAGGATCCGCAACATGCTACCACCATCTTGTCACGAAGAGCATGAAAACTCGAACACACAAAGGAAAAATCTTCACCCATGAACACATCGTTCAATGTGGATGCACCACAATGATACAGAATGATCTAGAGACATCACTGAACATATTAGGAGCATACACAACAACTCAATTTACCAGAATTGCATTCTCTTCTTCCAGAAACATCTGCTACAGTAAAAAAATAACTATAGGAACTCAGAAACTCATAACTTCCTCCAATCTTGATGCGTACCTTTGAAACTTACAAAAAAAATACTAGATAGGCTCAGAAACAAACCCATTAATGTGTGCCTTCTGAATACCAACTTACAAAACTTTCCACAACTCTGATCTTCACAGCTTCATAGACTGCCTGCAACATATTATTATAATTTTATCAATATCCTTGACCTATACAGCCTTCAAAATCATCAATGCTAATAGTGTTGACATCAATGACAACCACATATCAGAAACACAATCAAAGCATCCAATAATCTCCCCCTTTGGCATTGATGGCAACACATGATGTGAAAAAGACCATCAACATAATTAGCTCTTTTCTAGCAGACTTATTCTCATATTGTTCTTCTCCTTACATCACTCTTCTCTTATGACTCTTCTCCCCCTTTCTTCCTCAAGGATTTTTTTGTACCACATATCTGAATCGTCTAACTACTCCCCCTAAGTAGTAGCCACCATAACATCAATCTGAAACAAGATCTAACTGTAAGTGCATAGATTGATGCAAAGAATTGTGTCTTAGTTCAGATTAGGAGGGGAAATAACCCCTAAATTCCCTCTGAGATACTCAAAAGTATCCTTAGGCAATGGTTTGGTGAAGATATCTAAAATTTGTTCCTTACTAGGCACATATTCCAACCTGACCTTTTTATCACTCACTTTGTATCTTAAGAAGTGATACTAGATAGATATATGTTTTGTCTTTGAATGTAGTACCAGATTCATGGATATGTTTATGGCACTTGAATTATCACAACATATAGTAATAGGCTCATCATACTCAATTTTGATATCTCTCAGCATCTGCTCCATCCACATTACTTAAGTACAATTTTTTGCAACAACAATATATTTTGCCTCAATAGTAGATAAGGAAATGAAAATTTTCTTTTTACTTAGCCAAGACACCAGCTTCTTCCCTAAGAAGAATGCACCAACACTTGTACTTTTCCTATCATCCACATATCCTACCCAATCTGCATCTTAAAGGCATTCAAAGTAAGATCATCATCTTTTGGATACCATAAGCCAAAGTCAATTGTTCCTTTCAAGTATCTAAAAATTCTCTTTACTGCAGAATGTGATTCCTTTAGATCAACTTGATATCTAGCAACCATGCATACAAAATTCATGATGTTTGGTATGGTCTGAGTCAAGTATAGCAATCCATCGATCATTGACCTGTATCTTGTTTGATTAGCCTTAGGAGAATCATCATTTTGTGTTAACTTACATCCAGTTACAATGGGTGTACCAAAAGGCTTTGAGTCTTCCATGCAAAAAAAATTCAGTAACTCCTTCACATACTTGGACTAAGATATAAAGATTCCATCATCTAACTGAGTAACTTGCAATCCCAAAAATAATTTCAGCTCTCCAATCATTGACGTTTCAAATTCAATTTTTATTTCATCAAAAAAATTCATGCATAAGTCATCATCTCCTTCAAAAATAATGATCAACAAAGACTTCAACTATCAACTCTTCATCTTGATCCATCTTGAAATATAGATTGTTGTCAACAGTACCTTTATTGAATCCAAGCTTCAACAAGTATTTATCTAATCTAGCATACCAGGCTCTAGGGGCTCGCCTAAGTCCATACATTGCTTTCTTCAACTGAAACACCATGTCTTTTTCATCAATCAGTTGAAATCCATCTAGTTGTTCAACATAAAATTCTTCTTCTAACTCACCATTCAGAAATGTTGACTTTACATCCATTTGACAAACTTTGTACTTCTTGAAAGTAGCATAAGCAAGAAATAATCTCATAGCTTCAATTCTAGCAATAGGGGCAAAGGTTTCTTCAAAATCAATACCTTCCATTTGTGAGTACCCTTTACATACCATTCTTACTTTATTTTGGATCACTTCACCTTGTTCATTCAACTTATTCCAAAATACCCATTTGGTTCCAATCACATTCTTATCCTAAGGTCTAGGAACAAGAATTCATGTATCATTTTTCTCTATCTACTTTAGTTCTTCCTTCATTTCTTCCATCTAGTATTCATCATTACATGTTTCATGGACATTGCTAGGTTCAGTCTTGGAAATCAAACAATATTCTTTTGCAATTCTTCTTCTAGTCTAAACACCTTTGTTCCTTTCTCCTATAATATGAATTTTAGAATGATTTAGCTTTACATACCTTGGGACTTTGGGATTATCTAACTTTTGGTTCTTCTATTCTCTCTTTTGCACTTCCACTAGCTTCACCTTCTGAATTTTTTTGATTCACCTGAACAATTTGAACTTGACTCTCTGTCTGAAAATTCTTTCCTTTATCACTACTATCATGTTGGTCATCTCAATCATATCCATAGTACTTGGATGATTTATCAGTATCCTCATCAACTTTGACATTTGCACTTTCAACCATTTTCTTCAATCTTCTAGTGTAGCACCGGTAGGCTTTGCTATTAGTAGAGTAGCCCAAAAAGATTCCTTCATCACTTCTAGCATCAAACTTTCCAATATCTTCATCTCTCTTAATATAACATTTACTTCTAAAGATTTTGAAATATTTCACAGTAGGCTTGTAACCAAACCATAGCTCAAAAGGAGTCTTACCAGAATTACCATTGACATTTACCCGGTTGATAGTATACACTGCAGTGCTTACAACTTATCTCCAATAAATACAAGGTACATTACCTTCCAACATCATAGTTCTGGCAACATCTAGAATTTTTATGTTCTTTCTCTCAACAACTCCATTCTGTTGAGGAGTCCTAGGAGCAAATAACTGTCAACTAATTCCATGCTCTTCATAGAATGAATTGAACTTCTAGGAAGTGAATTCACCACCTCTGTCTGATCTCAAGCATTTGATCTTCAAACCTATCTCATTCTCTGCCATGGCTTTGAAACTTTTGAATTTCTCTAATGCCTCATGTTTTTCTCTTAAGAAGGCAACCCATATTATCCTAGAGTAATAATCAATAAGTAGCATAAAGTACCTTTCTCCTTGTAGACTTCTAGTTCTAGAGGGACCACATAGATCAATATGCACCAACTACAGGGTAAAAGCACAAACCTATGTCACACTTTATAAAGGAATCGACCAACAACAAAACAAAATCTGAACTTCGACCACATAAAAGTGCTCTTTATGTTTTGAATTTCAAAATGGTGTAAACTAATTAAATGTAGAAATTTTGATAAAGTTTATTCTTGTAATTTTTTATAACTTAAAAAAAAATGTTTTCATTATGTTTTTTTCAATTTAAGGACAAATTTTGGAATGTTGGAAATTGTAGAAAAGAGTGACTTCATGGGCCGTCAAGAAACAAATTGAAAAAACATTAATTTATCCCTATTTTATTTTTCTCCAAATAGGTAACTTCAATATCTACTACATAGAAAAAAAAAATCAAATTTTGATGTCTATTTTTCTTGTAATAACGTTTTAAAGTCAAACATATCAGAATTTGAAAGTTTTCATAGGTCGTCAACTATTTTAAATTTTTTTAATCATTCTCAAAAAAAAAATTATACCCTTTTGAAGAAGACTCTCTCCTCTAATGTACCATAAAAGTTTTTTTAAAAACTGATATGTTTTACTAATTTTTGTTTTTATTTCTAATTAGCCTCTTTTTTAATTTTAACAACCTACTTGCATTATTTTAAAAATAACATATATTAAAACTAATCAAAAAAATTATAAAATTATATATTTGGATTCCCCACTCCGAGCTCTTCAAAAGGGTATTTTTATTTTTTATAGAAAATCATTTTGAATGGAAAAATAATTAGTTAAAGTTGAAACTTTCAGAAAATTCTAAAATATGTTGAGTTGGCTACCAACTAGGATGCCAACTAGACAGTTTCGCCCGAAGGGTTTCGACCGAAACCCTTTCGATAGAAACCCCCACACATATAATAAGCCAAATTGAAAGTTGATTCCAAAGTAGAAAGGGAAAAATATAATTTTTTTGGTTTCGGCCGAAACCTATTCGATCGAAACCATGTGTGCCACATATACGTCACATGGTTTCGATCGAAACATACTCGTTCGAAACTTTTTAGGTCAAAATTAGTTCGCTTGGAACTATTTATTTGGCCAAAAGTGTGACACAAGTTTGTGCTTTTACCCGACATTAATCCATTAGAATGATGTTGTTTCCTCCAAAAAGAAATTTTAGTTTGTTTTCCCATCTGACATTCCTTGCATATAGTGTTAGTAGGCTTCACTAACTAGGGTAGATATTTGACTGCTTGTGTAGAGCTTAATTTTACAATGTTATAAAAATTCACATGACACAATCTCCTATTCCATAACTAGCTTACATCAACTTGAGAAATTAAACAAATTTCACTAGCAACACTTAAGTCAAAAATGTTACCTCTTTTCTTTGTACCTGAAGCAATTATATTTCAAGAGCTTCCCAATATCCTACATTTTCCATCTTTGAATTGAAGATTGTATCTCTTGTCAACCATCTATCCAAAACATAACAAATTGTTCTTTAATCCTTCAACATATAGGACATCATTAGACTTATATTTACCACCAATAGAAATAGTGCCTCTACCACAAATCACACTAGCATTGTTATCTCCAAATCTTACACCGCCATCATATTTTTCGAAGCTTATGAACTTTATTTTTTCACTAGTCATATGATGTGAGCATCTGCTATCAATCACCCACTCATCCTTTTCATCTATTCTGGATGCAAGATCTTTCTCAATATTGTTATTACTAGTAGATTCAGTGGACACCAGACCATTTTCCTTGATAGAAATGAATACCCATCCTTGTTAATTTCACATTTCTTTATCAGATTCATCATTAGTAACACCTTCTTCAACATAATAACATTTATTTTTAAATCTAAACTTATCAAGTTTGTACTTAGAAACTCTTTTAGGACGCCTTGATACAAAATGACCTATCTTACTACAAGAGAAACATTTAATAGGTAGTTCTCCTTTGTACTTACCTTGTCCTCTAGCTTCTCTTTTCACAATCAATGCTTCCAACTCTTCTAACTCTCTTTCTTCATCTTCAATCAGTTTCATTTCATTTTCATACTTGAATGACTTCCTTGAAATTTCTCCTGGATCATATCTCTGTTGGATTTTTGCGGATATAGTAGATTTGAATGCAGATTTTATTTTAGGAGTAGATTCACCAAATTTGCTCAACTCAAAGGAAACAAGCTTACCAATTACAATATCTATTGTCACATTTTTTATTGTCCTGAGTTCTTCAATAGCATGAGCTCTTATTTTGTATGAAGTAAGCACAAATCTGAGTATCTTAGCCACAATCTCATCTTCTTCCAAGGTTCCACCAGCACATCTAATATCCATCACTAGTTCGTTTACCTTTTGCATGAAACAAAAGATGTTTTCATCTTCACTCATATTCATGTTCTCCCACTTGCCTTTTAGACTTTATAGCTTATCAAATTTCACTTGTGCATATTCTTCATACAATATTTCCAACTTCCTCAAGATCTCATGTGTTGTTTTCAATCCTATCACATTTGTCATCTCCAAATATGTCAAAGCACTCATTATTGCTTTTATAGCCCTGATATTAATTTCAACTTCCTTTATCTCATTAGGAGTAGAGGGACCATTATGAGGAATACCATATCTATTCTTTGTAATCTTCCAGAAGGGTTCACCAATGCACTTCAAATGACACTTCATTCCAACCTTCCACAGGGATTAATTTGTACCATAGAATCTAGGACTATCCTTATTGTATGATGCCATCTCAGATCACCTCAAGTTGTTAGACTTCTTCAGAGTAACTCGCTCTGATACCAATTTTTGGAAAAATAAGGATAGACAACTGAGAGGGGGGTGAATCAATTGTTGTAGAAATTAAATCTTATCTTACTTTATCAACCTTTAATCTCAAATCTGATAAATAACAGTGAAAGAAAGAATCAACAACACTTCAGAAACACACAACACCAAGATTTTTATGTGGAAACCCTTTTAGGGGAAAAACCATGGTGGAGGTTAATCCATAATTATACCTTGTTAAAAGTATAATAGAAAATGAATAAGGAATGCACATGCATTTAGAAACACTGCCTAGAGCTCAGTTCTTAGAAGGGAAGGCTCACTGGCTTACACAAAACAATCAGATTAAATCCATCTGATGAGGTTGAACTAAGAAATTAGCTTCTTCAAAAGCCTGATGATAGTTTTTGTTAGGCACAAAAATACTTCTTCACACTTCGCTCAAAATTCTTCACACTCTGCTCTACACTTGAATGATCTGATCTTTATTCACACATATATTGCACACACTTCACATACATTCATCGAGCATATGTATAAATGGGGAAACAATCGCTCTTATATATCCGCTACATGAATTTACATCAACAACTGTGTCGACCACAAATAAGGAATAAATGAATTACAAACGCTCGGCCCAATTCATGAACAAATCTCAATGTGTACCAACCTAATTCAGTCACAACATAATGAAGACCTAAATCAACATCCTTGAATATGAAAAGCATTCAAAAATTAATCCACAAGGATCCGCAACACACTACCACCATCATGTTGGCCAAGAACATGAAAACTAGAACACACAAAGGAAAAATATTCGATCACGAACACATCATTCAATGTGAACATACCACAATGATAGAGCATGATCTAGAAACATCACTGAACATATCAGGAGCATACACAATAGCTTAATTTACCGGAATTGCATTCTCTTCTTTTGGAAACACTTGCTATAGTAACATAATAATTGTAGGAACTCAAAAACTCGTAACTTACTACAATCTTGATGCACACCTCTGAAACTTATAGACAACATACTAGATAGGCTTAGAAACAAACCCATTAATGAGCACCTTCTGAATACCAACTTAAAGAAATTTCCATAACTCAGATGATCTTCACAGCTTCACAGACTACCTGCAACATATTATTATAATTTTCTCAATACCCTCGACATATACAACCTTCAGAATCATCAATGCTAATAGTGTTGACATCAATGACAACCACATATCAGTAGTTCACAACCACAAAATCCAACATAATTTATTGGTTTCCTCTTCCATGAGCTTTAATGATAACAAATCTAATGATCCTCCTAAAAAGATAGACTGATCATTCCATCTCTAGATTGAGATCTCTAAGGTTTCCTTGAATGAAACTTGAAGGAAATTGGTTGTTCTATCTCCCTGAACATAAGAACAATGATTTTCTTCATTTCAATGTATTCTTAATATATAATAAATGTATTATATATTATTATATCATAATATATTTAATATATATACTATATATTATATAATATATGCTAGATATTCTATATATTATATAATATAAATTTTATACTATATTTTATATATACTATATATTATATATCTTATACTCTCTCTCTCAATCCCTCTCTTTATCCCTATCACTCTCTCCATCTTAGGTCTCTCTCTCCCTCTGAAGTATATCTCCCTATTAGGTCTCTCTCTCTTTCTCTTGCCTCTCCCTCTCACCCTAACTAGAAAAATCTCTCTCTATCCATCCCTCCCTCTCTCTCTCTCTCTCTCCCTATCAAGTATATATCTCTCCCTCCCTCTTAGGTCTCTCTCTTCCTCTCTCTCATTGATCTCTCCCTCCCACCCTAAAAGGATAACTCTCTCTCTATCCCTCCCTCTCTCCCCCTCTCAGGCCTCTCTCTCCCTCTCTCCCTCTCAAGTGTCTCTCTCTTTCTCCCTCCCTCTCAAGTCTCTCTCTATCCCTCTCGGGTCTCTCTCTCTCTCTATCTCTCTCTCTCTCTCCCTCTCTCTCAAGTCCCTTCTACTCCCTCCCTCTCTCTCTCTCTCCCTCTCTCTCCCTCTCTCTCAAGTCCCTTCTACTCCCCTCCTCTCTCTCTCAGGTCTCTCCCTCTATCTTTCTCTCTTAGGTCTCTCTCTCTTTCAAGTCTCTCTCTCTCCCTCGCTCTCTCCCTCTCAAGTCTCTCTCTCTCCCTCTCTCTTTGGTCTCTCTCTCCCTCTCTTTAACTCAAGTCTCTCTTTCTTTGGTCTCTCTCCCTCTCTTTACCTCAAGTCTCTCTCTCTCTCCCCCTCTTAGGTCTTTCTCTCTTTCTTTCTCTCCCTCTCTCTCTTAGGTCCCTCCCACTCCCTCTCTCTCTCTCTCTCCCTCTGGTCTCTCTCTCCCCCCAACCTTAACATGATTGTTTGAAATACATGGTTCTTGACAACATCACCAACAAGTCTCTGGAGGAAGTAAAAGTGACCATAGAAGTGGTTATATTTCCTTTCTCATTAACAATAATCTCAACCATGTTATGTTGTGGCTTCCATACCCCAACATAATAGTAGCTTGTTCACATATCTATGCTAATGGCCTTCTCTTCCTCCTTCCTCTTATATTTTCCCTCCATGTTCTATGAACTACCTTATCTATCTTTGGTTTGAAACTAAAGAAAAAATAAAAATGCAAAAAGACGATTTAACTAGATGTATTTGGGCTAATTCAGAATGTACTAGGAATGTGATACTCATCTATATAAGTAGAAGTTGTACATAATGATTATGTTCTTTTCATGCCTAAAACTTCATTTATTTTCCATTGATTAAATTCTATATTGTGAATCGATCGGATATCAATAATATATAATATATACTATTTAATGTATAATATATACTATGTATTAAATATATTATATAATATATATAGTATATATTACATAATATTACGTAATATTAATATAGAATATAATATTTAATATATACTATAGAGGGTATATAATATATAAAATAGCAATATATAATATAACATATATATAATATTATATAATAATTTAATCTTTGAAACATATAATATAATATAATCTATAATACATAATATAATATATATAATGTATTAGTATATTAGTATATATTAATATATTAAATATTATGTATTGTAAATAATACATGTAACAAATATTCATTTCTAAAGGATATCTGTTTGAAACATAATTTTATTTTTAACATATATCCATCAAAAATATATATCGATTTTTTCTAACAAAATCTCTACGCTCAAAATTTGGTTTGGGATTGCCAAACTTGGAAAGTAAATTGAGAAAACATGTTTACAAAATTCCCTTAGTTTTTCGAAGTTCACCCTTATGGTTGATGACTTTTTTTATCTAAATTTGATGAAACGAAAAGGGTTTATTGATAAAACTGTTAGCTTTCCACCAATATGAGATATGCCTTCTTTTGAATTTAATAAATAATTATTATTTATTTTCTACATACATTACAACTAAAGTCCTAATTGATAGGTTGATTGAAAAAAATATATAATTTTCAAACTATTTCATACTTTTAAAATCTAAAAGATGCATCACATTCTATGATTCACATACTATAGTATTAAAAAAATTGAATTTCATAAATTTTTGACCAAGTTATGGTGGTCAGACAAACACGTTTTAATAATTTTGAAATGTTCTAATAAAAAAATCATAACTAATTATATACATGCAAAAAAATTACACAAAAATTGTGGCACATCCAGACATGTGTCATCTGCATATATTGAAAGTTTTTTTTTTAAATATTATTGTTTTCTTGTACTTAGGTTAATCAGACATACACCTTCTTTTTATCTCTTTCCTAAAACTTTAGTACTACAGCATCAAAATTTCAAATTTTCATAAAATAGATTTACTATTTTCCTTTAAAAGGGAATAGTAGCCTAAAAAATACATTCAATTTGCTACAAATTTTGTTCTTACACATTTTTTAAATTATGTTAATAACCTATTTAAATTTTTATGTCAATTTTTCTAACTTTGTTTTTCTAAATTTTCATTGCCACTTAGGCGCCTAGTTTAGACCCCCATGATCTTGCACATAGCCATATGATGAGCGAGAATGGGATGTAGACAACCTAATATAGGGTAACTTGCATGTTTTGTACTAGTATTTTTCTTTGTCTTCTTTTCATGTTCTTTTTGTGTGATTGCATGTGTGTAATGTGATCCCCTGTATCATTTTGTTTGACATGTCTTTATGTTCATTGCTTTATTTGTACCTACATTCTTCTATATGTCATAAATATTTATCTTTTATTTTGTCTTGTGTTTTACTTTTGGGGATGATGTGAGGTCTCAAGACATTTAAGCCTCTTCCTTGTTGACCCAAAAGCTTTTATTTTTTTTTGCTCTCTATGTGTCATTCTTCCAGTTCTATGAGTATTTCGTGAATGATGGTATTTCTTAGCTCTATAATAACATTGTAGCAAAGACATACGCTGACCCCAAATCCATGGATCCCTTATGTGTTTGGGATTTCATTTGGGGGAAGCCCATTTTTCATGACGCAACTTAATTTTGAAACATATGCTTGACATAGGGCTTTCAAAATTAATTCTCATGTCTTCTTTAACATTTATCATTTTTCTACTTTTAAGTAATTTCTCACAACATGGTGTTTAACAATTTATTGTAAGTGTGGGAATCCAATGGCATTATCATTTTTTACTATATCTTATGTTTCTTAGTTTAGTATTATTACTTCATGTGATGTGTATTGTTGGTGGTGACATTAGGTTTGATGTCCTTCAAGATTGTGACATTTCCGAGCATATGGCATTCCTCTTAGTGGTAATACTATGGAGTGCATGCCTTAAGTTGCAAATATTTTATCCTTGAATAGTCCTCTCTTTGATACATTAGGCATGCTGTTCTCTAAGAGGAGACCTTTCATGAACTAAGAAAATCCCCTTTGAATATCCTATTACATGTTTTTCAAGGCCAATAAGCATAACACACCTTGCTTGCTAGTGGAACCTTTTTTATGAGTACCTAGCATAACAAACCTTGCTATCTATGTCACCATTTATGTGGTGCCTTATCAAAGTTAGCAGGAGGCATAAATTTGGTATGGTTAGCTAGTCACTTCATGGGGCTCACCTTGTGTATATTGGACCACACTAGCCCTTGTGAGTGCATTTGGTTTGCATAGTGGACAATGGGTTTCACTTGTAAACATTTTTGGACAAATAGCTAAGGATTGATCCACATCAAGTTGGACAAACAATCGAGGCTTTATCCATCCCTTTTTTCCTTTTTATTCTTTCTTTTAGTATTGGACATTGTATGATTGATTGTCTTGTCATTGTTGTCGCATATTTAACGAAGGTATGTGTCTCTTTGTGTCTTTGTTGGATTGTTGTGAGATCTTAGATCTTGGGTGATTGATCATCCTACTTGACCATTGTTGTCTTATCTTTCCAAAAATTGTACAATTATACCTCTCTTGATTATCTACTTTAGTCTGTGTTTGACGCAAGTTCATCCTCTCACTAAAGTGCAGGATAAATGCAGTGTAGCAAAATGTATTCCTTTACATAATTTTCACACTTTTTTTGGGTCCCCTCAATTAAATTGGACTTAATCATGCCTTAATAGTCCCTATTTTATATCCACAAGCCTAATAAATTACATTTTCCAAAGGGGAAACCTAACAATAATTAATTCCAATGCATAACACTTTACCTTGAGCAATGTGTGTTCCAAGAATAGGTTTTGAGACCTAGGCCTTTGAACCTAAATTTAAAATATTTTTTTGGCAATATTTAAATGTCCCCAAATTCAATTTTAATTTCAACTTGTAATATTTATTTTCTGGGAAATTAAGGATACATACCTATAAATACAAGGTTATTTTATCAAATCAAGTCTAATTTTTTCAAGAAGAGTTTTAATGCAAGTATTCCTAGAGTGAAGATTATGATCAAGAGAATTCAAGAGCAAATTTATTAGTGATTTATTACAGCAATCAAGATCTCAATCATCATGTCAAATTCTCTTGCATCAAGCATATTTTTGGAACTAATATTGTGATGTAGGTTTCAAAGATTCAAGTCATATTTCAAGCATCAAGATCCACATCTATTGAAGCCATTTCATGCAAGATCAACATCAACATTTCAACTTTCCAAAGGTTTATCCAAGGGTTTGGTGAGTTGCAACATAAAATTGTTCTTTCATCATTCCTTTCATATTTCATTATTTCAATTCATGTTTTATTTACCCGAATGGGGTTTAACCAAGGTGAACCCCCATTCACCAAAACTAAACAATTTTTCCCTCTTATGTTTGTGTTGCAGATCTTAGGTTGAAGAATAGTTGAAGCTATCATGAAGAGGAAGATTGGAAAAGTTGTCAAAGTTACAAAATTTGTCAAAGCTGTCATCAATTCATAGAATCTCACCTACATATCTAATTTCTAACTTTTCGAAACTTAAACCTTAATCAAGTAGAAGTTATAGACAGATATCAAAGGATCCCAAAAGCTAGTTGAAATCCATGAGTAGAGATCCATTCTCCCATGGGTGAATGAGTCCTAGTTTTCCTTTCAAAATTGCATTTTGGTGACTAGTACACAATATTTAATCCTTGTCAAATTTACAAAAAAAATGTTGTTTTTGTTTGTATTGAGCTTTAAATTGATGTTTCATGTTTGAATTGGCACGATTGAGTTGATTTACTATTTTTATTGTTTCTTGCAAAAGTGTTGTTTAGGTTCACACCCTTGTCATCAATCATAAGGAAATCAGTAGATTCTCTCATTGATTTGACTCACCTAAGGGTTTCAAGTCCATTCTTTCAGTGGATCTCATTTTGTAATGAAAATAGGAAGATAGGTTTGTATTTGATACCATCACCTTATTTGATCTATGCCCCTATTTTTCTTTGTTTCATAAGTTAAATTTTTTATTGTAACTTACATAGGCCTAGATCTCTCTTCACTGACAATATATCCAAGAAACTTGTTGTATTTTAGCCTTGGAAATGAATTTGACACAAAATTCTTATTTCATAACAACTCCTTCAAAAGTACTCCAAATAGCCCTAAATCTAAACCATGGTTGGTTCAATTTGTCCTTGACCAACCCCCTATATTTAAAAATAAAATAAAATAGAAAAATTGTAAGAGAGATGTGTTTTACAACCCAATCTTCCCTTTTAACAATAAGACTTTGAGTCTTCATAACAACAACTATTTTCAAGCCAATAATTAAACTATTTTCAAATAGAAATTTATTATTTATATTATCTCTATGTAGAATCTCAAAAGTAATCACTTTTTGCTTTATAATCTCCAACTTAATTTTAAATTATATAAAAAAATAAAATAACTTTCTTAAACCTCACTATAATTTAATGTTTTGAAAATTTGTTTAACCCTTTTATCCAATTAATGTAAAATGATATAAAAATAACTTTATGATGAGAAATTAATGTTCAAGCAACATATTTCAACTAGATAACCAAAAAGAAAATCAACTTCTATTTTTGTCACTTAACTTTTCTATTGTTCTTATATCCGATTACTTCTAGTTTGACATATCACCTTTTTTCTCCTCTTATGGTTTATTTGTACCCTTTTGAAAACTTAAATATAATATAAAAAATCAGATATATCTCATTTCATCTACGACAGTTTTACAAATATAAAGCAATGTCGCAAAAGGCACTCAAAGGCATATATGAGCACATATATGATGTGTAAAAACCATTGTTTTAATTTGTAGACAATCTGGATCTGGGCTCGTTTGGGAACTTTCCATTTCTTAAATATAAAATTAATGTATTATGGTAACCAACAACCAATTTCATGCCACTTGACCCTTGACCATTTTATCAACAGATACATCTTTGACTAGAGCCCAAATAAATTTGTATCTACTCCTCCATCACAGATCTTGTGAAAGTTACTGAAAAGGCATAAAAAGTACAAAGATTTGGCATTAAAATTATCTCTCATGTACCTTTGATAACACCATTAGTGCCTTCCTTTTCCCTATTATTTCTTGTGATATTGGCGTTGTTGCAGGGTTCATTATTCAACATAACATGGAGATATTACTTTCCCTAAATCCCCCATAATATTATATATGGTTATTAAAGAAATGACGGATCCTAAATTATTCCTTAAAAAATGTCAAGGTTGTAGTCTAAGACAAAATAATGCCATGATTACCTAGATTCTATTGATGAAATTGACAAAGTTGGAGGATAGGGCAATGACGAGTGGGGAGAGCTTTTCAAATAGGTGCTCTAGGACCAAGATATCTAGAAGAAAGGGTTTGTTGTTTTATCATTGGTTGGTGGAGGCTGTAGAAGAGGATGAGGATGATGAAGATGTTTGGGAAGAGGATTTATTGGGAGTGGAGGATCAGCTATGTCTAAGGGGTTTGTCTTGGCTCAATAAACATCAATGGAAAATGTGGATTTGAACCGATTGTAAAAATGGGGTGAACCCATTTTAGGAATTTTATGATTTTTATTGTTCTTTGTTGAGGCTTGTTGGGCTAGGGAAGGGTCCCCTTGAGGGTATACACTTCACCCAATATGGGCTATTGAGGGATTTGGAGGAACCGGGTAGGGTGTTGTTTCAACTTGCAGGAATAATCTCTCCCTTACTAGCCAAGGCGGAGCAATAACTAGAAGAGAGTCTTGTTCTTTTTGGTGAAGGATAAGGTGCATGTTTCTCCAAAGTTGTGTAGAGCTCTTAGGCCAATCTACTCAAAGTAAAGGTCATCTATTGGGAAAATAAATTCCAACTACAGTGGACAAAGAAGAAAACACACCAAATAAAATAGACAACAAGAAGAGGAGGCAAAATATTTTCTATTTCATTAAACTATCCAAAAATATTACATTCAACAAGTCTTACATACAAAAACTCAAAGAAAAACTCTACACATTCTGGTGCACTGGAGCAAACTATGTGCTAGAGATATTCCGGAGCACTGCTGTCTGTCACAAACTTTTGATGTTGAAGGTTCTCTTGGACATTATTCTTATGTTATCTTCTACTGAACATTCCTCCATCTGTTATGCTGCACTCTTATGTTATTCTCTGTCTTACTAAGAAAAATTCTATTTGTTGCTTTTATCTTTCTTGCCTTTCCAAAAATTGGCGCTCAATTCAAACTCACCCACTAGAAATTAATTCACTGCCAAAACTAATTGGCCAATAATGGTTGTCAGGGCAAGGTGGGTGGAGGATCCCAATGGATCAAATTTTGGCAATGCATTAAATGCACTCGGTTGGTGGCTTCTCAAGATTAGCTTTTCCAACACTCCCCCTTAATCCCGAGTCTTTATGTTTTACATCACCATTCAAAAGTTCCAGAGAAATTTTTTTGGAGCATCTGTGCATCTCTGTGTTTTCCTGAGCCAAAGTTCTGGAGCATCTGTGCTCTTCTAAGTTTTCTTGATCACAAGCTTCAGAGCATCTACGCTTACAAGTTCCGGAGCATCTGTGCTTCTCTGTGTCTTTCTGAACCAAGGTTCGAGAGCACTCCTTCATACCAAGCCTATCTCTTAGGCATTCAAATGAGTCCTTTGAAAATGCCTTTGTTAAAATATCAGCAAGTCGTTGCTCAGATCTGCAGTACTGAAGTTCAATCTCTCCATGCTTCGCCAACTCTCTTATGAAATGGTATCATATTTCTATGTGATTGCTTCATCCATGAAAGACGGGATTTTTAGTCAAGGCAGTAGAAGACACGTTGTCACAAAATATGGTTGTACCATCTTCTTGTTGCTCATTCAAATCTGCAAGGATTCTTCTAAGCCAAATAGCTTGGCATGTTGCTACATTTTCTGTAATGTATTCCGCTGTAGCCATGGAGAGAGAAACTATGGGCTTCTTCTTTGATGCACATGATATTGCTCATGAAACCTTGTGGAACAAGTATCCCAAAGTTCTCTTTCTATCATCTACATTTCCTACCCAATCACTATCTATGTACCCAACCAAGTAAAAATAATTGGAGGCGGTGTACATAATTCCATAGCCTTTCGTGCCATTGACATACCTTAGTATTGTTTTTCCTGCTTATCAGTGGGTGTCCTTAGCTGCTCCATGAACCTAGAAATCAAGCTTACTACATACATCAAATCGGTTCTTGTTGCTTTCAAGTACATGAGGCTTCCAATTATGCTCTTGTAGAGGGTTGGCTTAACATCATTGCTGCTATCCTCTTTGCTTAATTTCAGACTTGTAGCTATTGGAGTTGGGGCTAGTTTTCTGTCCAACATTCTAAATCTCTTCAAGATTTGATTAGCATAATTTTTTTGTGAAATAAATATGATTTCATCTGTTTGTTGGACCTCTATGCCTAAGAAATATTTTAGCAAACCTAGGTCTGCCATTTCAATCTCATTTTTCATTGCCTCTTTGAAATCAACAATGAAAATATTACTATTCCTTGTGAAAATTAAATCATCTACATACAAAACAGCAATAAGAATCTCACCATTGGTTGCCTTGATGTAGAGTGTGGGCTCACTACCACTTTTATTGAAGCCATTGCTGAAAAGGTACGTATCAATTCTGTTGTACCAAGCTCGTGGTGCTTGTTTCAACCTATACAGAGATTTTCGGAGCCTGTAGACTTTGTCTTCTTTCCATGGAACTTCGTAGCTAGGTGGCTGCTCCACATACACCTCTTCTTTTAGCACTCCATTCAAGAAGGCTTACTTTACATCCATTTGTAGTACTTTCCATTTGTGCTGGGCTACAATTGCTAGGACTACCCATACTGTTTCCAACCTTGCAATTGGTGCAAACGTCTCATCATAGTCTTTTCTAGGCTGATGTTTATATCCCTTAACAACTAGCCTTGCCTTTCAACTTTAGCATCAACAGTGCATTTGGTTATAGACCCACTTAACTCCAATGGCTGATTTCCCTTTGGGTAAATCAGTGAGCTCCCATGTTTTGTTTCTCATAATAGCATTCATCTCTTCATCCATGGAATTACACCATTTTTCTTCTTTCACGACTTCTTTAAAATACATTGGATTAGTGTGAGAAAACAAAGGAAAATCCACATTCTCATAAGAATCTTTATACCTTGTGTTGTCATAAATTTCCCTCATGCTTCTTTTCTTCTTTCGCATCAATGATGCAAGCGTAGGGTCTAAATTTTTGAAGTTGCTTGACCATTGGTCTGATGAAGAAGACTGTTATTGTACAGTTCTAGAGCATCTGCCCTGGTGAAAGGATCTTGAGCAACTAATATGCTGAAAGTTTTTGGAGTTGTTGTTGCTGCTGTTTTTTGAGTTTTAACCTTGTTGTAAGGTACTAGAGTATCTGTCTTCTGTAGCTTTTTCATCCTCAAAAGGTATTGAAACAAAAATATTCATGTTTCTATCAATTGTTCCATCCCATAACTCATTTTCAATGAACTCAACGTCCCTACTGATCACCACTTTCTTGGTGATGGGATTGTACAATCTTTAGGCTTTGGATTCTTCACTACAGCCTATGAAAATACATTTTTCACCTTTCTCATCAAATTTCCGCCTTTTCCCCTTTGACACAAGAGCATATGCCACACATCCAAATATTCTCAAATGCTCAACACTCCATTTTTATTTAGTCCATGCTTCTTGTGGAATCCTATTACGAACAACCTTTGTGGGGCACCTATTCAAGATGTAAACTACTATTGCTACAACATCACCCCAATATTCATTTGACAAACCTTTTTCTTTCAAGATGCTTGTTGCCATCTCTGTGATTGTTCTATTCTTTCTTTCAGCCACTCCATTTTTTTGTGGAGTATACCTGGTTGTGAGTTGTCTCTAAATACCTTGAGACTTGCAAAAGTTCATAAACTCTTGAGAGATGTACTCTCCGTGTCTGTCCATTCTAAAGACTTTTATATAATGGTCACTTTGCTTTTCAGCCAAGGCCTTAAACTCCTTGAAATTCTCAAATGCCTCTGATTTGATCTTCAAAAGATACACCCAAATTTTTTTACTATAGTCATCCATGAGTGTCATGAAGTAAACATTACCACCTAGGGTTGGGGTCTTCATGGGACTACAAAAATCTGAATGCACCAGCTCTAATGGTTCTCTAGCTCTCCTAGAATGCCCTGATTGAAAGGGTTGCCTATGATGTTTACCTAGGATGTATGCTTTACACTTTCCATCGGGCTCTACAATTGCTAGTAGCCACCTAACCATGCATTTTTTAGCTAAAATATTTAAACTAGAATAACTTAGATTCCCATACCTCAAATCTCAAAGCTTGGATGGGTCTTGGATGACCGTTTTGAAGGCTGACTGCAACAAGCCTTTTGACTACATGCAAAGATTTGTATTTTGAGGGGAAACATTCGGTTCTTTGTCATTTGAACCACTATCGTAACTCTCTTGCTTTCGTCCTTGTCATAGATGATGCATTCTCCTTTCTCCATCAACACTCTATAGCCATTTTGGACCATCTGTGCAATGCTCAAAATATTATGTTTCATTCTTGGGGCATAAAAGACATCATAGATTTGTCTTTCTTCACCATGATTGGTTTGTAGGCACACTATGCATTTTCCCATTCCTAGAACCTTCTCATTGTTGCCCATTTTGATTTTAGACTTGATGTTTTTATAAATGGAAGCAAATAAATTTTTATTACCACTCATGTGGTTGCTACAACCGTTGTCCAAGTACCAAACTTTAGCGCTGCCTTGTTTTGCAAGATTGCTTGCAATGAACACTTGTGCTTATTTTTCATTTTCTACTCTCATTTGCATTTTGACTCCTTTGGTCACACTGTTTCTTCTTGCATTCACTTGTGTAGTGACCATACTTGTGACAGTAGTAACATTGCACATTTCTCTTATCTTTCCTCTAATTTGATTTGTTATTCCTTATGTTTTTGAAGTCAAATTGGGAAGTGTTGGCTTCTTCTTGGCTATTTGGGCCTCCTCTTTAAGAGTTTCTTCTACCTTTTCCTCTTTGACCTCTTCCTCTGCCTCTTACATTGGATTGTGCTCTAAAGGCTTGTTCCTGGGAAGAATTTGTAGACCTATTTAGGCATTGCTCATGGGTTTGAAGTGAACCCATTAACTCATTAACTAATAATATTGAGAGGTCCTTTGCCTTTTCTATGGCAATAACCATTGGGTAACATTTTGTGGGCAAGCTTCTGAGGATCTTCTCCACAATCTTTTGTTCTTCCATAGTTTCTCCATTTATCCTCAACCGGTTAATCAAAGTCAAAGCCCTTGTATGAAAATGTAAAATGGACTCATTGTCCTTCATCTGCATGGTCTCAAATTCTCTCCTTTCCAGTTGGAGTTTCACAGACTTGACTTTCTCAATCCCTTTGCAGGTGGTTTGAAGTATTTCCCATGCCTCTTTTGCATAACTAGCTGCTACTATTCGAGGGAAAATAGCCTATGTTAAGGTTGCCTCAATCAAATTGAGGGCTTTAGCATAATTATTTCTTATCTCCTTCAATTGGTTCTATTGGGGATTAGTCAATGTTGCATATGCATTTGGGTCAGTCACATCTGTGAACCCATTTGCTACTAATTCCCATAAATCATTTTCTACTAAGATGGTTTTCATTTTCTTTTCCCAGACATCATAAAATTTTCCATCAAAAATAGGTGGTTGTTGCCAACTCCCATTGTCTCCTCCAACAATTTTACTAAATGGGGGAAAACTATAAATACCCAAAAAGAAACCTAGGGCTTTTCTTCACTTCCTAGAAAACTAGGGGTTTCCCAAATATCCAAAAGCAAAGCTTCTATCACAGCATGCCTAGGACTAGAGCTAGGGATTTAAAAAACTAAATTCCCAGAAAACTTAGGACTCTGATTCCAATCTGTTGGGAAAAGAAATCCAAACTATAGTGGAAAAAGAAGAAAAAAAAGACCAAATAAAATAGACTTCAAGAAGACTAGGAAAAATATTTTCTATTTCATTATTTACTATCCAAAAATATTACATTCAACAAGTCTTACATACAAAAACTCAAAGAAAAGCTTTGTACATTCTTCATACAAAAACTGTGCACGTTGTGGCACATTGGAGCAAACTATGTGCTGGAAATATTCCTGAGCACTATTCTCTGTCACAAACTTCTGCTTCTACAGGTTCTCCTGGACATTCTTCTTTTGTTATCTTCTGCTAAACATTCATCCCTTTGTTATGCTACACTCTTTTGTTATTCTTTGTCTAACTAAGAAACATTCTATTCGTTGCTTTTGTCTTTCCCGACTTTCCAAAAATTGGCACTCAATTCAAACTCAGCCACCAAAAATTAATTCACTACCAAAATTAATTGGCCAACAATGGTTGTCAAGACAAGGTGGGTGGAGGGTCCCAATGGATCAAATTCTGGCAGTGCATTAAATTCACTCGGTTGGTGGCTACTCAAGAATAGATTTTCCAACACCTATTACTTCAAGGTGAGAGAAGGGGCATTCATTGATCATAGACAAATCCTATTTGTGATGGCATTCCCCATCTTCGTGAATTGGTCATGGAGGATGGTGGCCGCCATTTTAGGATACTTTATTTGGTGGTTGATAGGTCTTCAAGTATTATGGAAACACTATTGTTTGGAACTTCATAGGTTTTATGGAAAATATATAGAGAGGAAATGGAAACTGAAAGGTTAGATTGAGATCGATGCCATGGTTAAAATATTTTCGTTATTTCTTTTTTGATTAATGTGGATTTGTTAGAACTCTACTATATGTTTTCTTTGATTCTAGGTAGATTAAGATTATTCCACAAAGAAAAAAAAATCTTAAGAGTTTGAAGAATATTAACATGGTCTTTGTTTCAACAAAGATTTTTGGCTTATCTTATCAATACTAGGAAGATAAAATTATGATGGGCATTTAAAAACTTTCAAGCACCTTGTGCGATTGATGATGTTACAAGTCTAGGAGAGGTTTTGTCTATACAAGATTCATACATATGTTAATGTAGATAAGGATCTCCCTTTACCAATGAAGCCATCTTCTAAATATGACAACTAACTCCAAAAAATTGAATAGGAGAGCTATCCCTTCATTTTTCATAAGTAAAAAAAAAAGGATGTGCATCCCCATAAGTTAATTAAAAGATAAATTAGTCACAACTCAGATGTACACATATCCCCATATATAGACATGCAACCCAACTAGCACAAACTACCCTTGTACCTTGTTCTAATATGTTGAACCTACAAATATATGAGTTAAGGTTTGAGATAAAAATCCTTAGTCAATAACTTTTAGAGGCATTAATTGCCTTATTGAGAGTCTCTTTGAATATTAAATTATTTTCAAGCTGAAAATTAAACAATTTTCACTTAGAAAATATTATTAATATTAATAACCAAATATAAAACCTATAAAATATTATTCTTTTCCTTCATAATCCCTTATTTATTTTGTTATTTAATATATTTTTAATTGATAATTATTAGATCAAGTTAGAAAACATACTAATTTTTTCAACCTCTTACTATAACTTAATGTTTTAATCTTATATCCAATTAATGTAAAATGACATAAAAGGAGTTGTATGATGAAAAAATAGCTGATGTAGTAGAATAACAAATCAATGTAAAAGTAATTTAGAAAAAAAGCAGTTCTTTGTTTCTGTTTATAGAGAAAGGGTATTCGCTACTCATGAGTCTCTTGCTTTCCAAGAGAATCTCAGGGAACGAACTACCCTAAACTACCTCAATTTTTGTTTAATCAAACTAGAAGGGAAAATGAAGAAATTTCAAAGAATAGCCCGAAAGTAGAATATCGGATACAATGATTAGACAGGTTGCTTCATAGATTGAAAGAGTAGGATACTAAGATTTTCATCACAGAAGGAGCAACTCTTGACCAAAGGACGACAACGCAAGAGAAGGACATCAACATAGAGCACTGGAGTCCTAGAGGTGGATTGGCATCCTATACGGACACAGTGCTAAACCTTGAGACAAAATTCGTGAAATTTTGACCTATAAAATTCTTGTCATAAATGCGGATAAGTGCAATAAATATAAGGGTCAAATGCGCAAATGTGAAATTGTCCCTAGGATGCAATTTTAGGATATTACACTACTATATTTAACTTTACTATAATCTATAGCTATTACTTCTTCTCGTTTGACATATCAACATTCATCTTTACATTTTTATGGTTTATTTGAAAGCTTTTCAAAAACATAATATAATATAAATAAAAACCAATAAAATCTCATTTCATCCATCAAGTTGTACAAATATAAGAGTATTTAAAGACATTAACATAGAGATGATACGTAAAAACCATTTTTAAATTTCTAAGCCTAGGAATTCACATTGTGGATATGGGTACGTTTGGCAACCTGATCAATAGTTATTCCCTTTTCTTCTGTGTAAATTTAATCCTTACAGATAATTAACATAATATGGTAATCAATAACCAGAGCCCATAGAAAATTCAATCTACTTTCCTCCACCACAGTGGTAAAGGGCATTGAAAAAGGCTTACAGAATGAACATGAAAATTTTGCATAAAAACTACTACTTACGTACCTTCGTTACCAACTTCCTTTTCCCTATTATTGTTGGCCATATTGGAGGTGTTGGAGGGATTCAGCGACATCTTATCTCTAGACCGACTAAATAACTTTTTCATTTTAGAGATAACCGAAACCAATTTCTTCAGAACTAACGAGCTTCTGCACTGAGGAAATGGCAAGGAAGGTTGTACATCCGGAGAGTCCTACTTATACGTTCCGAGGAAACTCAATCCTAAAGAAGGAAACAGCCATGACGGTGCAAACATGTTTCGAAGCAATTGTCGAGGTACCATCAATATTGCTCAGCACCTACGTTGTCTACACTAAAAAGTTACTAAACCCCTGAGCTGAGACCAGGCTCGGCTTAAACATCACACACTAAGCGTTGACTGCTTAGGTGGATGTCTCTCTTAACTCAACCTTTTATCAATGCAGTTACCAATACTCACCCTTAAAACTTTTCTGGTGTCAGTTGATTTAAACTTTTCTGACAGTGTCAGTTGATTTAACTGCTGTACGCGAGTTGATAGTGGGCTATATTTTTTTATCCCCCATTGATGTTGATTGTAATTTACACAGTGAGGAATGATTTTTACATCAAAAATTATGTAATATGTTTGCTTGCAAATGGTGCTTTTACACCAGTTTAAATATATAGTATTATTTTTATTTTATCTAATTTAATAATATTATTTTTATTCTATTTTTTATATAGAATTTAAATATTTAATTACAATTTTTTAAAATTGTAAAAATATTTAAAATTTAATGAAAATTATAAAACTATTTTAATGTAAAAATATATGAATATTGTAGTATAAAAAATATTGAAATCTTTTAAAACGTTATTTATATAAAATTAATTTAAACATTAAAATTTTGATATATTTATTCTAAATTAATGTAAAATTTTGTTAGAAATAAATTTTTATTTATAATTTTTTAAATTTGATTATTGATAAAGAAAGAATGTTAAAAATATTAAAATGGAATTTTAAATATCATGTATAAGATTTCAAGTAAATCTTTAATTTAAAAAAAAAAAATTGAATAGAAAAGAGTATAATTTTTTTTTTGGATGAAATGTAAGTTTAATTTTTATAAAATTTCATATTTTAACAATTGAATGTATTTAATTTTTATAAAATTATATATTTTAATTATTGAATACATTCAAAATATTTTAAAATAGTTCTTTTAAATATATTATATATAAATAAAAAATTACTTAACAAATAATTCATGTTGTAAGAGTCACTTTGGGAAAACCATGCCTCCTCATGCACTTATATTGCACATCCAGGGCCATTTTCACATTACCATTAAATTTCATACTAGGGTTAATCTTATATACTTTATATTTTATCTCTAGTCCATGCGGTTCAACACCTATCTTTATATATATCTTATTGACTTGTTACACAATGTATTTTTGATAGTGATTTAATTTACATGCTCTATATAATTAGCATACATTTACATTTTATGAATAGATATAGTTACACGAATACAAAAATTCATTACTATGTCTAAATAGAGTTTTAGTACATGACATGGAAATTCCTAATATGCCATATTTTGATTGCATAATGTGGTAGAACCTAATATGTCACACCATTTTTTATAAAATAAAATTTTCCTAACCTTATTCCTACTTTTTTTTAATTTTCTAACAAAGCCAAGAATTTTATGACCTTTTTCTTATTCTAATTGTAAGAAACACACAACTCATTGCATTTTTTTTTGTTTTGTAGGATTCCAAGGAGCATGCATGCCAAAGATAAACACTCATGAAGATATATAGTTGAGTCCATTTCATTATATGGACCATAGTATCTTTTTTTATGACTGAGTATATTTGTAGCTTAATACATGTTTATGCATGTTCTCTTTAGATACACAATAATGAGGATTTCAATGTACCTTAAAATGGAGGAAAAATATATTGGTGAGACTAGCTAACCTATGTGAAATTCCACTTAGTTGTAGGTTTATTTTGAAAAAAATATTTGTATAATTATATAGTGACATATGACACTTACATTCCAATTTTATCTACTTCCATGATTCAAATCCATTCTCATTCACTCTTTCTTGCACACATTTCAACACATTTTGATAGTATCCTTGGCATATTTACACTTATTCACATACAAACCTTATGAATAGCTTATATTTTCATATATTCAATCTCTACCTTAAGATAGTCATTTATGTGGCACACAATATCTATCTTGCATGACATAGATCTTAGCTAAAAATAAAATTTCAAAAAAATCATATGATTGATACATGTATTTTCATAGTTGGGATCTTACATGATACACACTTGTGCAATGAGTTATTACATGCATTGGTATTTAAAAGAATTAATTTGGACATTAAAATATCATCTACAAGTAATCATTCTTTGATCAATCATTCACATTAAGAAGGAAAATATTGTGAAGCTTTGATTTTATTTTTCTAGTTATTAAGAAAAATCTGGAATAATATTCTTCTATATGGGTTATTACCCAACATGTATCCTAAGAATTTATTACATGAAGCTTTAATTTTATTTTTCTAGTTATTATTACAAATCTTGAATAAGATTATTTTATATGTATTATTACATAACAAGTACCCTTGGATCATAAACTTTGATTTTACTTTTCTATTTATTATGGTAAGTGTAATTATGGTTGCAACAAAAGATATAATGTATTTAATAAAATTAAATAACTCTTAAGTAAATGTATCTATCAAATAAAGTAAACATTCAAATAAATATAATAATTCAAGATTTCTATCTCTAGATGTATTTCACATATCTATCCTAGTTTAGTCTTTTTGATTTTTAAAATATTTGTATTTGTATAGAATTTAATAGAAAAATAATTTAATGTATAAAGAGTATATAAATATATCCAAAAAAATATTAAAATACAAACAATACAATCTACAGAACATGAATCATTTGTTGTGTAATTTTCTATATCTAATATATTTTCTTACTATCATATAAAGAACTTTTTAAAATACATTTATAATATTTTGAATGCATTCAATTATTAATTTTTAAAATTAAATTTATATTTTCTCCACAATATTAATATTCTTTCACATTAAAAGTTAATATTTATATTTTTAAGAATAAAATTAAATAAGAACATAAATCTTTTTTTAAGAAAATATAAATAATTTTTACAATTTTTATTAAATTTTAAATGTATTTACAATTTTAAAAAATTATAATTACATATTTCAATTCTACATAAAAAATAAAATAAAAATAATATATATTAAATTAGATAAAATAAAAATAATAATATATATTTAAATTGTTGTAAAAGCACTATTTGTGTGCAATCAAGTCACATATGGCCTTTAAATCGACTGACACCATCAGAAAAGTTTAAATCAACTAACATCAGAAAAGTTTTAATGGCAAGTATTGGTAACTGCACTGATAAAAGGTTGAGTTAAGAGAGACATCCACCTAAGCAGTCAACCCTTAGTGTGTGATGTTTAAGCCTAGCCGTGAGACCAATTTTATAAAGGTAAAATATTTTATAATAGAGCATGATAAATACTATGATAATAGTTATTTCAATGCCCATTAAATACAATAGGTACAACGAATATAATGAATGGTCTTTTCTGCAACATCAGAAGAATTTTATTGTAGGCTTTGTAAGGACTTGGGAGGGCAACATCTATACAATATTAGAATGTTATTAGTTAATAAAAAAATAGAATATTAATCAATAAATATGGTCAAATGTGCATTCTAATGTTTGGATAGCTATATTGTTAGAAGAGAGGGAATGATGTTGATGTGGGTTATCTTCCTTCACATCTTCACATCATTCAAAACCATACAAAGAATGAATTTCATAAGGTGGATTGGTTGGCATGTAATCATGAAACATATTTTGTTTCCACTTTTATGTAACACACAATCTAATGTGATATGCAATGCTAGTATTCAACAATTTTTAACAAGTTGTTTTGGAGTAATGTCCAACAATGGACAGATGTACATCCTATTCATGTTTCCCACCACACCACTATTGAATTTTAGAGGCATAGGAACTAAACATCCAATTCATTTACTTGTAAAAGAAAAGTAAGATTGTCTAAGACAATATGAAGATTTTCCTAGTCTTCCACAAAGAAAAAATATTTCAATTTTTTAAACTAAAAAAATGTAGAATCCACTAGAAAACTAGAAATTTCTAGATTTTAGATCTCTCAAGTATAAATATGAGGCTATTCATTGCAAAATAATTATTGTATATTGCATTGTTGGATTGTATGTAATACAAGTCAGATCAATAAATTTTAGTTTTTTAGTTTTAAAATTTTATTTTATGCTTTATTTTTACCAGGTGCTTGTTGTCATTGTTCTATTTTATTATTGTTTTAGGTCTATTTCTACATGGTATTTTTTGTATGTTCTCATAGCACATCCCATTTTTCTCCTAGCAAAATGAGGACCCCTTTCTTTCTTTTTTCTTTTGCTTGTGTTGGCAGTCTAAGGATTTTTTTTTCTGAATCCTTAATATTTCAAGCTCTAGTATTCATCTTGATTGAATCTCAATAATAAATTAATGGAGCATTGAAAGAAATTAGGGGTTGTCTTTTGAATTCTATCCATGTATATGTTAACATATGCAAGTTAGGCCTTTGTGGGTTTTATCTATCCATCAAGATCACTAGTGTTTTTTTGTATGGCATGTTCACATGTGTTTTCTTGCAAGCTTTACCCTCTATGTTCATCTTGTAATTTATTCATCTTCCTTCAATCTTCTAAAGTGTCTGATTATTTTCAAGTGCACTTCATAACATTTGGTTCACTAGGTTTTGTTCGCAAAAGGCTTTGATTTTAGCCCTTTTAGAGGTTCTATGCCTTACCAAACTTCTTTTCCAAATGCATCTAAAATATTTGGTGGGTGACTGTGAGTGTTGAGATGGGCTTTGAATTTAACCCTTTTAGAAGGGTCCCCTTGTTGGTATACACCTCCCAATAGGGTCTATCAAGGGGCCTAGAGGAACTAGGCATCTGGTGTGGTTTCAACTTGTAGGAACAATCTCTCCCTTAGCAGCCAAGGAGGAGCAGTGACTAGAAAAGAGTTAAATTTTTCTCTTGGGTAAAAGATAAGGTGCATGTTTCTCCTAGTAGGGAATGCAAGGTTAGGCAAATCTACTCAAACTCAAGGCCCCCATTACTCGAAGCAGTGAGATAAGGGAAATTCATTAATCGTGGAAAAATATTTACAAAGAAAAGTATTCCATTTGTGATGGGATTCCCCTTCTTCGTGAATCAGTCGCGGAAGATGGTGGCCTCCATCTTAAGATACTTGGTTCAGTGGTTGATAGGTCTAAGTATAATGAGATCACTCTTGTTGGGAAATTCATAGGTTTGAGGAAAAATTTATAAATATAAGAAATGCAAATGTATAGGTTATGTTGAAATACATGTCATGGTTAAAAGGATTTTCTTCTTCTTTATTTCTTGAATCGTGAAGAATCTATTAGAACTCTTCTAAATGTTCCTTTATTTCTAGATAGATTATAATTGTTCTTGTAGACATACAAAATTAACATTATTAATTAAAAATCACATTTAATCATTCTCCCCTCTTTAATTAATTAAATCAAATTAATTAATTAATCTCCTATAGTTCCTGATTTAATTAAATCACATATATTAAATCATTCATATTCATTTCTTCTCATTTGATTCAATAAATCAAAATGATTTGAATCAAATGTCACCTCCTAATATCATCCAAGTTAACCAATCTAGATTAATTAACTTCTAATCATAATCAGTCATTCTCTAGCTTTTGACTCAACTAGAGTCAAATCTAAACTCTTAACTAACCCACCCACTTGCACAATAAATCAATTTATTTGATTTATTAAAACACCCATTTTCCCTCACAAGGGCATATTCCCTCATTAACTCTCATGTTTGACTTTTTTGGACAAACACAATTCCCCCCAAAAAACCCTCAACCACATGCATTTATTGCCATTTTCAAATTTGAATGGGCACATTGGCCAAAACTTGCACAAGCATGGGCCAATCCCATTGTGACAAGTGGCTCTCTCCTATTGGATGGGATTTAGTCCCACATTGCCTAATCTTGGCTTCTCCTCTCTCAACTTCTCCTATAAATGCAATGCATTTTCTCTCATATCATCTACAATCTACAATCTACATTTGAAGGCATCTCCATTATAGGCAACTTGAGTTCATGGGCATCTCATTGTCTATCATCTCATCATCTTGGCAATCTTGCTTATCAAGGGTTGGGAAAGGGCTCTTTAACATATTCAAGGAGCACCAATCCACCATAGAATAGATACATTTCATGTCTTCTTTACATGTTTGATTCGGTTTTATCATTTGTTTTTGAAGAATGTCATGTTATTCTATGAGGATGTTAGAATCATGCTAACCATTTGCAGATTTTGATGTCCACAAAATGGTGCTAGAAGGAGGGCTTGATGCTATTCACTTACCTTTTGCAGGAAGACAATGCTATGACCTTTATTTTATTTTGAACGTGGAAATTTATATGTTTAGCTGTACGCAAATTTTTATTTTATCTTTACTATGCTAGTTTTTCTAGTAAAGAGCTTTTGCACTACTGTTTTTCTTTTTTTTTTCTTTTTTTGAGTACAAAATTCATTTTTTTTTTTTATCAAAGAGATGGTCAAAAGCTGAATATTGTTCATTTCTAAGACATTTGGTTTCTGAAGCATTTTTTTTGGATCTATTTGGATATGACAGTGTTATAGGAAATATATGGTAGTAGTTCTATTATACTGAGGACTTCCATTTTCTTTAGCATCTTGGTCGGTTGAATATGTCTTGCAAATATAACTTTTGAAAAAATTGTGCACACCTGTCATACAAGCCTTCACTTTAAAGCCAACATCCTTGATAGTCTATTAAGATTATCTGCAGATTCACCATCTGTAGTGTCATATGTCATCTCTAGGTACAAGTAATCTGTGAAATACTCTTTTTTTTAATTTATTTTTGTCATACTGATATGCTGTGGTATCTTTTCCCATACAAATTTCTAAAGAGTGACATTAAGTCAATGTTAAGTCTGTGCATTGGGAGTAACTTTACCTGCAATGAATATTATTTATCAATTTTGGGGTAGATGCCTGTGGTCATAGCTTATGCAGCGGACTTATGTGAGGGAAAGTTGTAAAAAAAAAGGTATTTATTCGTTGCTTCCTTTGAACACCTACCAACTGCATTTGTTTGAAAAGATCTGCCTTTATCCCCATATTTATCTTTACACCAGCCACAGTGCGAAATCATTTAAGAGAGAATTTGTGGATAAATTCTTCATTCACTAAATTTTGCACAAAAACTAGTATACAAACTCGGTTCATTTGAAGTGGAACTCGCAACTAAAATCTCTAAATAGGTGGAGGGATTTGTCAAACGGTTCACGTACCTATTCTATGCTTCCCCATCTTTCCATACATGTTTGTTGTCCGTACATTTCCATTTATAGCATCAGACAAAAATCCTCTATGCACGCCAGTCTGTTATGTGCTGACTTTTGGAAGAGATTCAAGTTGCGTGTTGGCTGCCTTGGTTTGAAAATATCTAAAAGATCTTTTATTCGTTGTCTGCTTTATTTCATGATTATGTTTCCTGGCATATTAACCATTGCTAGTAGCTTTGTACTTCCCAATGGCGTCTTCTTTAAAGCACCTAAAACCTTTTTGACAACTCTATTTAATGCACCCGTGGCATGGCATGAGACCGCATTTATTTGAGGGATCCTGTCAAACAATTTACGTGCTTGGAAGACCATGAGAACACATTTTTATTTTTTTTAGCTATTCTGTCAATTAGTCGGCTAAGAGTGTATCGATTCTTTTATGTTATGTGCCTTCTAGACATAGATCTTGGAACAGTGTATTTAGGCTTTGATCCACTACAGAAAAAAGAAAAAAGAAAAAAAGAAAAAAAAACGGATCATATTGTCCACAAAAGACGTGAGTTGGGGGCTCAAATCCACAGAATCAACCATTACGATGTTTGATATTTGGAGTGAACTCTTCACCTCATGTCATGTTTGCAATTAATAGTGCAGTATCCAATCAAGGGAAGCATAATTTTAGCTTATCCTTCCAGTCCCAGAAAATGGATAAGTATCTCATAATTCATGTGAGTGCGTTTAGTTGGGAGGCAGAGGTTTTGGTTTGTCTTCTTCTTCTTCAGCACCATCATCATAACAATTCCTGAACTTGGCTATTCAGCCGACTGTCTCAGAAATTTGGAACCGAGACTTCAAGTGGTAGACTTTGGGTGTGCTAGTGAATTTAGTGGCCAGCATGCGTATGATTCTTCCGAATGGCATCACCATTGTTATCCACTATTTTGCAGGATGTATTCCTTTCTTCATTTTAAATCTGCTTCCCTGATCGTCACTAGGGTTTGGGGTTTAAGTCACTTCCACCTCCTGCAATTGAACACTTCCAAAAGTCACTCCAATTGTTCACTCAATGATTTATTTGCATTTTCAACTGTGATAGTCCATTTTTCAATTCTATTTTCTTTTGGCATGTGAAATGTGGAAATGCACCAAATTGCAGATGTAATCCCTAAAGATTTTCTTCCTCTTGAGGAACAACAGATATTCAAGTCATTCTTTCACTGACACATGCTCTTGACAATGGCAGAGCCTTAATTATTCTAGGTTTTGATATAAATTGAAAAGATTTCTCTATTTTTAGTAGCAACGATGGGTGGTGCAATAAAGACAAGAGGTCGGGCAATATTTTGAGAGATTGTATTCCTAGAGTTGAAGAAAATATAGGGAAGCTAAGTCAGAATTTTTGGTTTGTTTATTACTTTAGATGTTGACTTTGTTTATGGTGCAGGTCAATCATTACTCACCCATATGATGGGAACATGTCTCATTTATATTTATCAACTGTGTTGGTTTTATGACTTGAGGATGTGTAATATACAAGTAGGCTCTATTGTGGGTTAAAGTTAAACATTGCCTATCAAATTTAAATGATACTTGCAAGTCTTTATCGCTCACAGGATCATTTTTTTACTTTAAAAAAAGTTTAGGAACTTTAATAGTTTAAAATTGTATTCGTTATGTCATCATTTATTCCTCAAAAGTCATACTTCTTATTTTTGATAACTTTATGTTGTTTATAGGTTGACATCAAGGTTGAAATTGAAGGTGTTGGCATCAAGATTGAAATTGAAGGTTGACATCAAGGTTGAAGTTGAAGGTTGGCATCAAACGAAAACGAAGGTGAATAAAATGGACTCGAAGATTTTCTTGAAATCAAAACTTGGAAAATAGCATTTTTTAATGCTTGTTTTAGCAATCTTCGAGCTTTCATTTACTACCTTTTTTTTCTGTTTTAAACCAGCTCACATTTCTTTGGGTTTAAAATTAACCATTTGATTTAATCTTTTCAACTTGGTTAAAATTGAACTTAGAAACATAGTAGATTTCGATTTGGACTTAAAATTGAACAAGGCACCTTCACATCTCATTTGGTGCTTTTAAAACGAACTCATCACTGCTTTATGGACTTCAAATGAACAAGTGTTTGTCATGTTTTGTAATCTTTTTCACAAATTAACATCATTTAAAATGTGTATGCACTTCTCTCACACTTCACAACAATCTTGAGAATCAAAAGCATTTTTGTGATATTAAGTTGTCAAAAAGATTGCCTTCACACTTTCATTTTGGGAACTTAAAATTGAACAAAATACTTTGCGAGTGTGAGTAAACTTGTTGCGAGTGTTCTCCCTTTGTTTCTAAATGAAGGTTGATCGAACTACGGATGATTTTATTTGGTTTTGTTTAACTTAGAGGGCCTGCCTTGTGGGAAAAAGTACTCACCCAAGGGGACGACCCAACTGGGAACATGCTAAAGCCAAGTGACTTCCAACCGGTATATAAGTGTGGATTCTTGAGGAAAGTTCAAGAATCACGAGGATTATTCTGACGAGATGGATACAAATGGACTCTCGCCAACGTTGGATAATCCCCCACGAACGGAATGCTTGAATTAAAACCCTTTGTTTAGAAAGAGGCCAAATCCTTGTCTATTTTGTTGGTGCAAAAGGTCATGTCCTTTAAAGCCGCCCCACGTTATACATGCGATTTTGTTGTAAAGATGGAAAGTATGCCATGGGAGATTCATGGGTACTAATGCTTGGCTAACCCGAGAAGTGTGCGTCATGGAGGGGAGCCAGTGTGGTCAAGCATTTAGCCATCTACACAAAATATGCGCACCTGGATTCGTCCAAGTGGGAACCCAACAAAATATTGTCTCATCATCCTAGGGTTGTAAAAGGTGCTTGGAAGTGAAGAATACATTGCTTGATCCTAAAAGCATTTGAAAACAAGCATTCACAAGACCTTCAAATTTCAAACCCCTTTTAGGAAACAAATACCTTTGACGAATTTAAGCACTCTTGCTTTCCCTAGGGATCATATCATTAGAGGTTTCTAAGTGCTTAGATTCTATCATCATTTGTTTTCAATAAGGTTAAACATAGGAGACTTTCGCCCTATTTTCCTTGATTTCCACATAATGGACTTTGTGGGATGAAAACGAAAGTGGGACATTAGACATATAGTTTGAAAGATAATCAAGCACATGATTTTGGTAAAAAGAATTCACTAAGCCAAGATAAAAAGATAAATTGGATTACACATGTGTTTTCTAACATGATTTCTCGCAAGATCAAAATCCCAAAACCAAAGTTCAAGAAGCTTAGTCAGAAAGCTCGTGAGGAGCGTCTTGAGAGACTTTTCAAATTTAGGGAATGATTTGGTTTACAACTTTTACAAAAAAGCTTCAAGAAACAATCCTGAGTTGTATGCATTCTATTATCAATGGAATCCTGAACTTTTTGAAAGGTTTTCTTTCCTCCCATAGGAAGTATAGCGTGTTCTTCAACACCGAGGTATTGTAAGAAGAAGTGTTATCTAGGTCAAGTCTAGGATCAAATTTAATCACTTTCATCCATCTCTCAACCATCAAAATCAGTCAAAAAGTCACCTCACCAACAACTCTTGGAAACTTTGTAAACATCTTTTATGCCAAACTTTTAGGAGAAATCAAAACCACTTTGTTTGACTTAACACACCTAGTCAAACCATCATCTTATACACGAGTTTTCTCTAGGATAACACAACTTCCTAGGGTTTACGAGTTCATCTTGTTTGGCTTAACACACTTAGCTAAATTATCAAATCATCACCTCGTTTGACTTAACACACTTAGTCAAACTACCATCTTGTAGGAGTTCACTCTTGGATAACACAACTTCCTAGAGTTTTACGATTACATTTATCACTCTTGATTGACTTAACACACCTAGTCAAACCATCAATCCAATCACGATCAATCAAAATCCTAAAAAGTTTAGCATTCCTTTCAAAGTTTCTTTAAGGGTTCCATTCATCCATATCACTCATCTTTCATTTATCTCATCCTCGTCATCACTTTGATCCTTCAATTATACTAGTTCTTTGCTTCTTTGAACCTAAGGTTTAGACCGATCTAAAGGATTAGAGGTTCATCTATTACATTCTTGAAAATTGATCTTCATTTTATGGTTCAAAATCGATCTCAACACAAGAGGGACATGGAATATAAACTTGATCCATCCATCATGAGAAATTCGAGTCAACCAAACTATCCAAGTCTCACAAATGCCAATTGATTATTGAAACTCACATTTATGCAATTCAAACATGGCATCATCATCTCCTCCAAACTTCAATGATACGAATGTGAGTATGCCCAATCTAAAGTTTGGAACACCTTTCTCAATGATAGATTTAAATCCAAGTCCAAATCTGCAAATCTATCAACCAAACACTCAATGCATGAGTTTTCCAAACAACATTATCCCACCAAATCCATACATGCCAAATACAAGTTTGTTGAACATGAACATTTCTAGTCCACACTTGGCGAACTTTGGGATAGATATGCTTGCAAATCCCCCAATGTTGTTCAAAATCCTAGCAATATATTGGCAACTCCATATGTTGATTCAAGTGAAGGTAACACCATGCAAAATAAAAGTTACCTAAATCAAGGCAATAGGATTCTCAACCACCACAATGTTCAAAGTCAACGTATAATGCCAAATCAAAACATCGTACCAAATCATCCCATTTTTCCATCGGTATCACAACAGTAGGTGGCAACCATCCAAGCAATCCCAACAATCAACACCATTCCCATTCCACCACCACCACCATCACCACCACCACCACCGCCAAAATACGACATGAAAAATTCATTCTCCATCATGTTGCAAGCCACTCAAGAAGCTTCCCGCAAAAAGGCGCTCCAAAACCAACAAGTCGCACAGGTTGTGCAAGCCGCACATGCCGCTCAGATGGCACAAGCAATCCAACAAGCACAAGTGCAATTCCAAGCTTAGCAAGCGAATGCACAAGCACAATACCAAGCTCAATTGCAAGCACAAAAAGAAGCGTATCAACAAGCCTTGCAAGAATACCAATTACAACAACAATACAACCAACAACAAGCGTTGTTTGTGCAACAACAACAACATGACCAACAACAAGCGTTGTTGGATCAGCAGCAAAAATAGGCATTACTCGCTCAACAAAGCTTGCAATAGATTCCCATCACAATTTTTGAAATCAAAAATCAAGATTAATCCATCAATGAACACCTTGAAGGTGTTTCCATCTCATCTGAAGATCAATCAACATACATCAAGAGCCATTTTTTAGTCATAATCAAGACCCCTCCTACAAAGATCTATTTCAAGGAGTGTTGATGTTATTTGATCCTATTGACATAAGCTACGATCCATCCACCAATGATCATATCGAAAATATCTCTACATCATCTTATGAGTTAGAGGACATATCTCCAAAGCATGATCAAAATATTCCATCAGCGTCTAGCAATGGCCCTTCCAATGACATATTGACATCCTTTGACCTCAAGGTTACATATATTGAAGGAATCCCTAGCTCAACATTTGATCAAATCCACTCAAATCTCAAGAGAATATTGAGCCACTTCCCAATGACGATGTCCAAGAACCCACAATAAGCAATCCATCCTTTGAAATTTACCCATGTCAAGAACTTGATCCAAAGCATGTTGAAAATAGTTCTAAAATCACTCAAGATCGAGAATTCGTATCTCCAAGATACTATAATGATCTAATGGGCACTCTTTTATCTATAAAAGATGCCACAAATGATGATCATATCCATATAGCACATATTCCCCCATCTACCCATGAGATGCTTTCATTGGATGGACACGTAAATGATCTTCATTCAAAATAAGAGTCTCATATTCTTGACATCATAACCAAGGAACAAGAGTCTCCTACTCTTAAAATTTGTACACACAACCAAGATATGGAAAAATCTAGAGATATAACAGAAAGAGGTCATGAAGAAGGCTTCTACAAAATTTGCAAATCAGAAACATCTTGTGGAGACATAGAAAAAATGGGTCATGAAGAAGGCTCCTACATAAGTCATGAATTAGAAACATCATAGCATACCAAGAATGAATCAAGAGGAGGAGTTTTATGGGGATAATGAAGCATCGACACTTCTTGAAGAAGCACTGTACAATCTGATATCTCACAAGATCAAGCTAAGGATATCAATCAAGAATTCATCCCACATAGGGAGGATCCTATCCCCTATAAAGTTGGATCACTCACCTTTCTCAGGGCTAGCTACCTCATCAATAAAGAAGTTGGCACTTTTGAAGATCCACCATGGAGCAGAGAAGGATTAGCACCTTGTTTCCAAGGCAGATCATATCCTATTGCAGACAAAATGTTTCTATAGATGAATTATCAAGGCAATGGATTAGGTCTGCATGAACAAGGAATCCTAGAACCAATGCAGATTATCGGAAATCCTAAGCATCAAGGCCTTGGTTATTCAACAATCAAGGGATCTCAACATATTAGTAATACCTCCACAATATTGGGGGCAACTTCATCTCAAGCAAACGTCAACATAAGGAGCACGAAGAATCCTTATGATGAAACCAATGCCAATACTGCAACCTGCCACGTCCTAAATCTCCATCCACCCATCACCCCATCCATGAATTGGGACCAACAACAAAAGAAAGATTCGAATCAAAGCACAAAGAACATCATTAAAGAAAAATAAGTACTAAAGCATAAAGGACAAATCAAATACAAATGGATACCAAAGAATACAAATAATGATTATCCCTATCAAACTCCATCAGTCAAAGAAATTATGGGGCAAAATCAAAAAGGGAAAAGTATCCATCAAATATTTCCACAAAAGAAAAATCAGGCTTCTCAAGTGACATACAAAGTGTATCAAGCAGTTGGTCCTAATTCCAGGCACACTTCCATATCCACCCATCATTGCTCATCTTCCCAAGTTTGGAGAGTCAAACGTTCCAAAATATCGATCAATCCATATTTTACTCCTAAACACACTCCATCCACGCCTCCACACATAATATCCAATTCTCACATTGGCCATGTGTTGGCAATGACCCTTCATCATAAGGATTCAGAAGGCACCCTATCGCGATGTGCATACAAAGACAAAGTTAACTCCGGTATCAGCAAAGCAGATCAGGGATCTCAAAAGTTGCTTTCAAATGCACGTATCTTGGCAAAGCAGCTTCTTCAAGCAGGATATCGATGGCACATTATAATAGAAGCATCTACATCAGCACCACCAGGTGGTTTAGCATGATCTTAAAATCTTTTAGAAAATACAAAAAAATCAAAAAATATAAAAGTTCAAAAAAATTAGAAAAAGGATTGAAAATAGTAAAGAAAAAAATCGTCCTCCAGTGAAAACTGCTTCGGTGGCACTTTGGACAGGTACCATGATGAAAACCTTGCAAACAGGTGTCATGTGTAGAATCAAGCATCTACGTGCGCCAGTTCCGGAGAAAGCATCTTATCACATCCATAATAGAGCAATCATTTGAGCCATATCATCCGTTCATCCATGAATCGTTTATCTAGCCCATTACCATCTATCTGCATTATCTTGATTAAACTTTGGGGCACACTTTACACTTGCTTGTGGTAGACATCTTGACATGGGTCATTTTAATTGATCCCATCCTACCCAACATTATCTGAGCCTTGAAGCATTATCCGAATGAGAATCCTCTATTTTGAACACCCTTATCTTATCACAAGATAATCCATATCCATTCGTCCAAGAATCCACCCATGGCCGTTCAAACATTGCTAGACACTAGGGGCAGATATTTGCATCTTTCTTTAGGAATAAATCTTGATATATATCCTCCATCTTATGTGGTGATCTGAACATTTCCAAACGTGAAATCAAATTGGTCAAAGCCTTTGCGAGCCAAAAAGATCCGAATCACTAGCCCATGGCATATTTTGATAGGAAGATGTTCCTTACCAAGTTTTATCTTTCATCGAACATCAATCTGAACAATTCATATCAGTTGCATCCAATGTGCACATCAGCGTCACATCAAATCATCAAAATAATTTTGATCCAAATCAAGCTTCATCAATCTTGATTAATCGAATACAATCAATCATCACCTTGTTTGAATTAACACACTTAGTCAAACTATCATCTTGTGCATGAGTTTACTCTAGGATAACACAAATTCCTTGGGTTTACAAGTTCATTATCATCACTTTGTTTGGCTTAACACACTTAGCCAAATTATCAAATCCATAATCACCTGGTTTGGCTTAACACACCTAGCCAAATTATCCTTTTTGTACGAGTTTACTCTGGGATAACACAACTTCCTAGAATTTACAAGTGCATCATCACTTTTGTTTGACTTAACACACTTAGTCAAACTATCAATCCATTAATCTGATTGATCAACCTTAAGCTTGGTTTTCAACAAAATCCAAAAATAGAGCACTGATATCGTCATCGCATATCATCCAAATTGTCAAAAATCATGCGAAAATCCAAAAACATTAAAAAAACTCATCAAAAAATTAAAAAAAACATTCAAAAATCTCATCAAAAAATTCAAAAAATTTGAAAACATCAAAAAACCAAAAACATTCGGAAAAATCATCAAAAAACTCAAAAACATGTCTAAATATTAGAAAATCATCAAAAGTTCATCTTTGAGTCTTGTTAGTTCTTCACCTTGTCAAACTACGTCGTCTCTAAGCTTGAACGTAGGCAAGGTTGATCTTTGATCATCCCCGGAGATAGTTAGGGTTAGTCCTTAGGCATCCATCGCATTGGCAATCCATTTGCCCATTTATTTTACATTTTAGGATTTTAGGCATCCGTCGCAATGACATCCATCTGCCCATCTAGTTAGGTGTCCGTTGCAGGGGCATTCGTTTGTCCATCTTTTTCACATTTTAGGATTTTAGGCGTTCATCGCAATGGCAATCTGTTTGCCCATCTATCTCATTGGCAATCAAGTCAATTGGAGTCGAACTACATGGTCTCTACATGTATAACGTAGGCAAGGCTAATCTATGGATTAGCTCCCGAGACCCCTAGGATAGGTCTTTAAGTTAGTCCTTTTGTCGAAAACCTCAAAAATACCAAAAACATTGAAAAATGTGAAAATACCAAAAACAACCTCAAAACATTTGAAAAACCCAAAATGGTGCATCCATTTCATCTCATTCTCACCTGTGATCTGTCATCACTCATAATAAAATCAATCGTTGCTTTCACCCTTTGGTGAGTCAGTCAGAAGCAAGTTTAGCAGGTTCAAAAGTGAACACCCTAATCGTCAAAGTCTTAAGCCTAAGGTAGTAAGCAAGCAAGTTGGTCAACTCGGAGTATCAATAGCTTATCACCTCACCGAAACCCTGATCACAACATGTCCTAGGATGAAGCTTTCCCACGATGGACATAAGCATCAGGTACCCCACAGTAGTTTAGCCTTGGCTAGCGATATGAAGAACATTAGCTTGTTTGCTTACTTTATTTTGGTCTTTGGTGACTTATCTTAGTTTGCGCTCATTTCAAGGACCTCTTAATGATGCCTAAACAAAATAGGTTTAGAGAGAAAGGAATAGGGAAATGATCATTATCTTTTTATTTGCTCTGCTTGTTGGATATTCTTGTAAAATAACTTCGTCATGCATACCTTGTTTTGTTTGTAGGAAGGATGTTTTAGGTATCTTGTTGACCACATAAGAAGGCTTGCCTTTTTATGTCTTGGCCCGAGATGTCTGGAATATCTGAAATTCATTCTGAATAAGGTTATGTTTGTCAAGTGTGAACAAGAGTACTCCTATCTATTTGACGAGTCAAAGTCCATCACACTAGGTGCCACGCCATCCCGGTTCCTAATACCTTGATGCATCACACCTACATGTGTTATCAAACATAAAGAAAGGTATTCTCTTTTCCCATCCTTGGATAAGCAATACATCATCATCATTCATCATCATATCCAATAAAGTCTCGATGACTAGGAGACTTGTTGGACTTCTTCATCTTCTTGAATTTAAGGGTTGATCCCTCTCATTCTTCTATCCTCTTTCATGCTAACAATGCATCCATCCTGCATCCATCTTGCATCTTTCATAATCACATCATATCATCATAACACAACATCATCCACCCTGCATCCATGACATCTCATTTTCATAATCATTTAAGTTGTTTAGGACAATATAAATTTATTATTCTAAGCATCTTCCAAACATTTCGTTTCCATCATCATTATCATATAGATCATATTGTCTAACCATCCATATATCCATTTTTAACCTCTTTATCACGAGATCGACCTCAAATCAAATATTTTCGCTCAATCTCTCGAGGGGGCAATGTACTAATGCACTTCTTTTCGATGGGGCATCCGAAAAATTAAAAAAAAAATTAAATTTTGATGTCAGCGGCATAATTCTTTGAACCAATGCAACAAGTACATTGCCTCAAAGAGGGGAAAAATGTAGACATACAAAATTAACATTATTAATTAAAAATCACATTTAATCATTCTCCCCTCTTTAATTAATTAAATCAAATTAATTAATTAATCTCCTATAGTTCTTGATTTAATTAAATCACATATATTAAATCACTCATATTCATTTAATCTCATTTGATTCAATAAATCAAAATGATTTGAACCAAATGTCACCTCCTAATATCATCCAAGTTAACTAATCTAGATTAATTAACTTCTAATCATAATCAGTCATTCTCTAGCTTTTGACTCAACTAGAGTCAAATCTAAACTCTTAACTAACCCACCCACTTGCACAATAAATCACTTTATTTGATTTATTAAAACACCCATTTTCCCTCACAAGGGCATACCCTCATTAACTCTCATGTTTGAATTTTTTGGACAAACACAATTCCCCCCAAAAAACCCTCAACCACATGCATTTATTGCCATTTTCAAATTTGAATGGGCACATTGGCCAAAACTTGCACAAGCATGGGCCAATCCCATTGTGACAAGTGGCTCTCTCCTATTGGATGGGATTTAGTCCCACATTTCCTAATCTTGGCTTCTCCTCTCTCAACTTCTCTTATAAATGCAATGCATTTTCTCTCATATTATCTACAATCTACAATCTACAATTTGAGCACTATCATTATAGGCAACTTGAGTTCATTAGCATCTCATTGTCTATCATCTCACTAAGCTTATCAAGGGTTGGGAAAGGGATCTTTCACATATTCAAAGAGCACCAATCCACCATGGAATAGATTTGCATTCATGTTTTATGTGCTTTATTTAGTTTTCATTATTGTTTTAATATCTTATTTAGCATGTTTAAACTAGATGCAATATTTCATGAGGATATTGGAATTGTGTTAACCATTTGCAGATTTTGATACCCACAGTTCTTAAAAGGAAATGAAAGCCGACTTTTAACCAAGAGTTTCCTCATCAATATTAGGAAGATAAAATTATTATAGGCATTCAAAAACATTCAAACACCCTATGTCAGTTGATGATGTTACCAAGTCTAGGAAATGATTGGTGTATGAAATATTTATGTTTCTGTCAAAGTAGATAAAGGATCTCCCTTCATGGATCAAGGTATCCTTTAAATATAATAATTGACTCTAGTAGAATGGGGAGCTCTCCTTGCCATAATTGTAAAAACTTGGATACACGTCCCCACAAGTTAATTAATTGATATGCTAGTCACAAATTGGATGTACACATATCCCCATACAAGGTACAGATTAAGGGCATAGCAAAATTGTGCAATTTTGGATTGAGGTTTGAGGTAAAAAGCCTTAGTAAACAGATTTTAGAGGAATTAAGTAATTTATTGAGAGTCGCTTTCAATAATAAGTCTTTGAATCTTAAAAATAACTATTTAGGTTTTGTGGGCAATCAGCTGGAAGAAAGGAGGGAGATCGGCGCGAAAAATCGTAACCAATTCAAGTTGGCTGGAGAATTAAAACATATGGTAATGAAGGGAGTTTTCAATGTGTAAATAAGAACAATCAAAGAAAAAGGTCGTGCTTTCTACATAAGGCATCCATTAGTGCCATTTTTTATGGACATTCTGAGTATCTAGAGTGAATTTGATATTCCTCTAGTAGGACAATCTGGTTATCCTGCGTTTTGAGTTAATGCCAGAGACACTTTGAAAAGAACAAGTGATTTCATCTAGCGGTTGGCAGAAGACAAGTACAAGAGATCTTGAATCAATGATAGGGCATGATTTATCCTTTGGCATGTACTATTCGGGCTTGCCACGGATCAGACTTCTCACATATCCTCTATGTTGAAAGAGCCCATAGTGGTGAAATTTTTTGAAGGGGGTTGTCAACCTTGAGATTAGCGTTGGGATTCACAAAGCCTTTAATCACAAAAGGGTTCAAGAGCGAAGGATATTTTGGCATCGCAGGTGCTTAACCAAAGTTTGATTGGGAGAGGAGCACACCGAGGGGTTTGCAAGTGGTTTGCAATGGTTGTAGGCCATTAATGATTTGGAGTTATTACCAGTTCTTTTCTCTCATTTTTCCTTGTCTTTAATTTTCCATTGTTTCAATGTTGTTTAATGCATTTTTAAATTAAAATTTTATAATTTCAATTTCAATTGTTTCAATTTCCTGCCTTAGCCTTGAATGGTTCAGTGTCATTAATGGGAAGGGATGAAATGGCCCTTAATGAGCCCCCTAAGGCATCGGAGGGGGAAACTGGGGGTGTGGGAGATAATGTGGTGGTGGGTAATTATTTTAGAGATATTTCATGGTTCTTTGTCAGCTGTTCTTTTGTTCATTGGCAACTCCTTGTTGCTATTGTGATTGTTGTTGCTGTACAACCATGTTGTTGTTTTGTCTTCACTTCTGGGTCTTTTTTGTACTGTTGCTTTGTACAGCTCTGTTGTTGTTCCTTCTTGAGTGTTGGGACTATGTTCTTGAGGTTCTGCTTCAGCATTGTTGCTGATCTTTGTAATTCTTTATAGCTTTTTTCAAAATTAAAAAAAAAAAAGTATTTTAGAAATATTGTTGTCAAAAGCCAGAGGGGTGAAATTTCAAAGTCGGTAAAATTTATTGTTGTTGAAAATGGGATCTTTGACAAAGATCAACATCAAGGAGGAGATAATGGTAAGAACCCTCCTATTTTTCTTAGAAAATTTGTCATCATTCCAAATGGTGAAATGGCTAGAGCCCTAGATAATGAGAAAAATAGATTAAAGAATATAGTAGTCTTTTTAGAAGTCTTCAATTGTAATTGAATTCTTGCAAGGAAATATTTAGATGAATGGATTTCAAATGTCTCAAATAACAAATAGGGTTTCATCATACATTCCACCAAATGATTCAAAAGGTTTTTTTTTTTTTTTTCTCTAAAAACAAAGAAATGTAGGAGAAAGTTGTCTCAAAAGAATATTGGATAATAGGTAGCTCTATTTTCAGAGCAATTCCATGGTTTTTGAATGTATTAAACGAAAAGAATATGGTCCTCTCATGCCCTAGATGGATTACATTAAAGAACATCTCACTTCTATTGTGAGATTTCATACTACAATTAGTATCCCAGTTAGGGAAAGACCTTAGGGTAGATGAAATAAAAAATAGTCTACTCTACATGGACACCAAAATTTTAATGTCTATTACACCTAGTATGCAAATTCCAGAAGAAATAGAATTAAAGACAAAAAAAATATTCTAAGTTGTAAAATAGAACTATTGGGAGGAATAAATGCATGTTTCCTCTACAAAAAAGAAGGGCATGTGAGAAAAAACTTAAAATAGATAAAACATTTAGAGAAATAGTTTGTGGGGGTAAACCCTAGCTTGCATATAATAAAGATTCAAGTAACAATGGGGGAACTGGGAGAGGTGATGGCCCTAGATTAGAATAGCCCCCAAATTTAAAAAGCATTAACACAAAAAAAATCGTAGAATCTATTGATCTTGACAAAGAAACAATAGAAAACTAGTCAAACTGCATAGAAGAAGCAAACAACACCTTATAACTATCACTCGATGATGCAAAAATTGTCTCAGGGGGTAATCCCACAATACTGGTTTACAATTTTTGGGCAAACTGGACACTGAACTAATTTTTTTTAACTAAATCTTCACTTTCGAGCTCCTATAGTGGGTAAACCGTGAGGAATTTGAAGATGATGAAAACTTGCGATTTGTGACGTATTTTCTATAGATTCTAAATATATTTTTCTCAAAAATTTTGAAATCAGATTGCACTTCTTTTTCCATCTCTTTCAAAAACTAGTTTTTTAAAACAAATATTTTTAAGGAGTGACGCTCATCGTATACAACATAACTTTTTTTGTATGAAGGATAAAATTCTAATTTTTTTGAATTTAGATTTGTAACTATGATATCTAGCACTTTCATTTGGTTTCATAGTGTTTTATTAAATATTTTTTCCTTAATCAAGTTTGGAAGTCAAACCAATTACAATTGAAACATAGGCGGACTGTATACAACATAACATTTTCTGTATATATTGAAATTGAAATTTTATTTTTTAATGGATCAAGGACATCAATACCCAACCTAAACATATTTTTTAAAATTTTATTTTGATAATCTACTATTTTTCTACATGTGTAGAACATAGAGCTTGATTTTTGATGAAAAACCTATGTTTAATAAAACTAAAAAAAACCATACATAATAAAACTAAAATATATTAAAATTATATTCGTTGGATAGCTCATTTTGAGGACTATCATGATCATTCAAAATAAATTTTAAATGAATTCATTTGATCCCTCAAAAGGTAAATCAAAAGTGTTTTTTTATCAGTATTTTGATAGGTGTAAAGGAGACTCCGTTGTAGGTATGGTTTAAAACTAGCGGGGTTCTATCCAAGGGGGTTTGATCTAAGGTGGTTTGATCAAAACCTCTTCAATTAAAATCCTTAAAATTTTTAAGGCTTAAATCATTATATTTTCTAAAAATATGTGATTTAAGCAAAAATTAGAATCTCCCAGAAATTGTAAACCAGCGTTGTGAGATCACCCTGGGGACGAGAGAATTAATAGTGGAAAAAGAGAACGAATATACCATTTCAAGTAAATCAGTTAGGGAATTAACAAACCCTAATGTAGACACTAAAAATTGTCTTAGGCTTGCAATTTCTAAAATCTCCATCATTTCCCCTTTTGTCTTTGATAATTAAATAATTTTAATTATTTAATTAATTTCTAAAGTCATAATTCTTCTATTAATAATAATTTAAATTATTTAATTAATTCATTTTTTAATCTTTATTCCTTCTTTGATTAATTAAATAAATTTTATTTATTTAATTACGTCACTAATTAAGTCATCTTCTTTCTAAAATTAAATAAATTCTTATTTATTTAATTTTTGTCCACTTTCCACTATAATTAAATATTTATTTTTAATTATTTAATTATTCATCAGCCTTTTCTCTCCTAAATTAAATAAATTTTATTTATTTAATTTGGTCCACTATCTTGAATTTTGAATTAAATCATTATTTAATTCAAAATGATTTCTTTTGTCATATTCCTCTATAATTAAATAATTATTTTAATTATTTAATTATTCATTGGCCACCTAAATTAAATAATTTTTCTTATTTAATTTCTCCTATCACCTCTTTATCTATGTCAATCTTATCTTCCACATCAGATCTTATCTTTTGACATCTCATTTAATCCTATACCTTGATTGAATTATCTCATAATTCAATCTCAACCCTTCATCCTTATCATTTTTCCTAATTTAGCCCTAACCCTATTTCATACTACAATTTTCAATCTTGGCCATTGATTAAGATATCTTATTGTCATCCAATCTCAACCATTCGTTCAAATCTATCTTTTCTATAAAAGACCTTACCCTTGTCATTTTCATGATCTACACATATTATGCAAGTATATGTTGCTAGTGTGAGACAACAATTTTCAATATTTTGCTAGTCACTTGTCATCAGCTTATTATTGTACACTCAAATCTGAGGGAAATTATCTTATTCAAGCAAAATGAAGAAGTTCAATGGAGGTGAATCAATGGTGGCATGAAGATTTGGTAATATTATTTTATGCTTTATGTCTTTATGCTCATTTGTTCTTCATTATTGATTAGGTTTATTTTAAGAATTTTATTTCATGTTAACCTAGATTTTTGTTTTATATGCTTTATTGCATTAACCTTAATATTTTAGCCCTAATTACATTAGTGAACCTGATAAATTTTGATAAATTTTGAAAAAATTAGAGTTGGATCCTTTTTGTTGCTGGTTTTGCATCATTTTGGGACAAAACCCTAGTTTTTAGAGATTCTACCATATCTCTCAAATGGCTATAGATGTTTTCAAAACAAAAAAATTGTAGGTTGGGGACAATATCAAGAGCTTCCAATCCAAAAATCAATTTTTTGGAGTTGTTTTTAATTTTTTATAATTTTTTTGTCATTTTTCATGAATAATCAATTTTGAGAGAAAATGAACAATTTTTTTGGATATTTTAATATTTTTGGAAATCTCTTTGAATTCTAATAGGGGTCTGTTCTTTATGTTTTTAATTTGGATGAAAAATAATTAGAAAAAAATAGATCTTTGAAAATTAGGGTTTCACAAAGATTTGCTTATATCTCACAAACAGTTGCAAATATTTCCACAAAAGATTTTCTACAGTCTACAGATTTGTGATGATGTTAGGTGCATTCAGTCCAAAAAGCATAATTTTTTGACCCTTTTTATAAAAAAAAGAATTTTTTAATGATTTTTCATTAAAAAAAAAATAATATTAGGTTTAAAACAACAAATTTTTCAGATTTCTTTACATTTTTTGAAATCTCTCAAAATTTCATTAAGGGTATATTCTTTATATTTTTATTTTCGATCCAAAAAACATTTCCAAAAATCGGATTTATTTTGACTAGCTAACCCTCTAATATTAGTGATCAATTATCTTGTTAGGGTTTTGGCTTTGTTGTTGGTTTTGTGAATGTGCAGAAAAAATAAACACTTCAAAGGACAAATTGGATCAGGTGGACAAAAAATTTGGAGCTAAAGAAAGTCTAGGTGCACACATTCCATCTTTCATCTCTAATATTTGCTTGTGAAAACACTTCAATTTAGGGCTTAAAACAAACATCTTGTTTGATGTCATGTCATTGAAATTGGGCTTAAAAAGAACCATTGTCTTCCATCACACATTTTGGATTTGGGTTAAAAATAACAAGTTCTTCCAATGTTTTCTTACACACATTTCATTTCTAAAGGGAAATTAACAACTGGGAGTGTGAATCAAGTGTGTGTGTCCTCCAAAACACCTCACTCAGTTCACTTTTGTTATACCATTCTTAGGAGGCCTGCTTGGAGCACACACCCCTCCAAGGGACAACCTCAATCTAAGTGTGAATCCAAAGACACGCCTATTTGGGAATTTAAATCTTGTCACTCTTGGCTAAGCCCCAAAGAACTTTATACCTTTGGGAAGTGAATTTGAAGGGTGGGTTACCCCTTTATCCCGACTGTGTGGTAGGATTTTTCTTTCAAATCATCCCTAGTCAACTTTGTGCATCCTAGCTTAAGACCATTGACCAATCTACCCACTTGAATAATTTTTAGGATTTTTCTTGTGCTTGGAAGTGTCTTCTTATAATAATCATTTTCATTACATCTTGCATTAAATCTTGTCTTGAGTGTGTGAATGTGCATTCAAAATATAAATCTTAATCAAACGAGAAAAATAAAAAATAAAAATAAAAAGTAAAAAAAATATAAAACATCCAAAAATATTAGAAACATTTCAAAAACAAACAAATCTAGGTGTCCTCCAAGTCAAGTTATCCACATAATCTCCAAGTCAAACTTGTAATCCTCATTCTCATCCTAGCCTTTGCATTGTCATTTAGACCTCACCACCATGTTTGTAATTTACCTTGATATGCTTGCTAGTCAAGTTAAATACCAATTACTCCGTAGTGATCAATACCAATAATCCATAGACTTCAAAAGACAATTCATCCAATCCAAATACTAATCAACCTCAACCCATGGTCAACTACCCACATACCCTTCTTACCAACAATCCATAAGCCCTAGTCATTCATCCATCTACCCTCACTATCAAGAGTCACTTAACACAAGCCATACCATTAATCCACAAATGTCCACTTATCACCCTTATCCTAACCTTGACAAGGGAAACCAACCTTCCACTAATCCATTCCAAGCCTTCACGTCCTATCCTAGTCCATCATCCACTAATTCATTCCAATCCATTTCATCTCAATCTACATCTAGTCATGGTCTCCAAAATCACATCCCAATTCCTAAACTTGAGGATACATGTCAAAAGGAAAGTCCAAAGCATGACATCATAGCTTCACCTTCATGTCAAGATCAAAGTAGTCCATCCCATGATCCTATCCTTAAATCCATCCACGAATTCATTCTAGATAACCATGGCATCCAAAATACATGATCCCATTCCCAATCATGTCATCCAAGGAAAACCTATCTTTGATCAAGATCCTACCATTGAATAAGACACCCAAAGTGATCCGCTTATCGACCTTTATACCATCCATGATCAAAAATTTGAAGTCAATCTTATCCAAACTCCAAACAACTCCATTTCCCAAAATGAGACACTTGCCTCCTTGGGACACATAGATAATCAAAATAATGACATGGAAAACATTCAAGAAGAAAATAAAAAGGCTATTATGGATCAAGAAGAACACAAGGAAGATATCATTAACCAAGTCAAACACAAAGGCACAAAAGATATCATTGATCAAATTGATGTCTTAAAGGACCAAGAAGACACAAGCATGACAAATGATAAAGCCAAAACATCCTACCAACTAGGATCATCCACCTTTGTCAAAGCAGGATTTCTTCCAGATGAGAAAATTCCAAGCATTAGTTTCAACATACATAATGATGGGTTCACATCTTATTTTCAAAATAACAAATACCCCATTGCAAATGTTAGAGTAAAGGTTTTAACTTAATTATGTTGATTAAGTTACCTTTATTCCCTTCTTAAGATTTCACGTTAGTTTGCATAAAGTGACATTTAATAATTATATTAATTATTAAATGTTTTCCTATTAAGGCTTCTATTAGGGTTTTTCCTATTAGGGTTTTATTAGGGTTTGCATGATCTCCTTTCTATAAGGATTGATCCCATTGTATTTCATATCAATTCATTCTCGCATTCTCTCTGATATATACATTTTTCAGTTTTCAGAGAACCCTTGCTTGTTTGTCTCCATCTCTTCTTTTGTGACAGGTTATTTGCATGCAGGTGATCTTTGGGGTTTGTGGTGTTGTATTTTCTCAACTCATACATGGTATCAGAGCTTTACTTCTACATGGTATCAGAGCTCCACACGTGCTGCTTCCTGTTCTTGTTTTGAAGATTTTTGGAGATTCAAGAGTTTGGAGTTTGTTTTCTTGATCTAGGGCATACCTGTAATTTTGAAGCATTTTCAGCTCAAATGGATCTTGCCATTGCATCCGCAGTAGTCCAAAACCCCTAAATCGACTGTTCATTCATCCATTTTGGACAAAGTTGAAATTTGAGGCAAAAAAAAAAAAATTGCTGATACGGCCGTACGGCCATCTGCCTGCCTGGTAATTTTTTATTTTTATTTTTTTGGATATTTTTCTGCATTTGTTTCGAAAAAAAAAAATTCGTCAAAAATTTATTATTCTACGAAATTATTGTAATGTTTTAGATTTTTTTTTTTAAAAAATCAAGAAAAAAAATAAAAAAATTAAAAGGCACTTTAAGGGCATGCCGGCCTTGGTACTGGGGTACCTACGTACGCAGGCCTGCTGGCCCACAGTACGTTGACTGGTGTACTGACAGCCGTCGGTGGCCTTACTGCCGACCGGCGGACTGTCAGTACCGCTGACGGTAGTACAGTGGTCGCGGTGGTACAACCGCTGACCTTTCAATAAAAAAATTTTTGTTGTTTTTTTTTTAAAATAAAAAGAACATGTTTTTTTATGATTTTTTTTTACAAAAATCAAAAGGTTTTTTTTACTTGTTTTTTTATTTTTAAAAAAACATTTTTTCAAAAAATAAGCCCAATTGCACTTTTACAGTGACGGTCGTTTGGCCATCAAATTTAACCCAGTCATTTTGCTGCGACTGCCGTATGACCGTCAAATTTAACCCAGCATTGGTTTTTTCCCTCTTTGGAGCTGATTTATTCCAGAGGCCGTAACTTGGGCATACGATATCATTTTTTGGCAAACAAAATATCGTCGAAAAGCTGGTTTTCTCATCTTTCCATTAGTATGGATTTCATTACTTCATTCTTCTATTGGTACATTCTATAGTTAGTTTTCTGGTTGTTCTTCATGTATTTCTAGCTTTGTCCTTTTTGGACATTTTGAGCATCATTTGTAAGCAATATATTTTATGTAAATGCACTGAGATAAAGTATCACACTATTGTACATGCATTTTTTTGGGATTTTGCACATAAGGTTGTGCCATATTTTGTACTTGCACTGTTATTATAAAGTGTCATGAGGGGTTGTGTAGTTTGCCTTTGTTTTGCCATCACATCTTTGTCCGGTGAGTATCCCTCCACGACGACAGTGAATCCATACCATGGGGGGTTGTGTAGTTTTCTTTTGTTTTCCATCACACCTTTGTCCGATGAGTGTCCCTCCATGACGACCATGGATCCATATGATTCCAGCCTCATGCATGTGTGCTTTGTTTTGCACACCACTTTTTCAGTTGCAGGTGCTAGCTTGCGCACTTTCAGATGTTTCTTCTCCTTCATGCACTACAAGGTGTTTCACATCATTTTAGTGGATCTGTCAGGCTCTCCCAGTTCAGCATTATGGCGGGGTTATTATATTTTTTGTGCTAATTCTTCCTTGGTTTCACCTTGGAAGGGATCTTCCATCTTCAGCATAGGTTCTTCAGCACCATAGCAGTCATCTTTCGACAGTTGTTTACAGCTTCTTCTGCTTCAGTGATGTTCTTTTTTTTGGCCTTTTGCATCTCTTTTTGGAGTAGAGCTTTTTCCCATGAGGTTTTCTCTATTTCTCCATTTTATAGAGATTTGGTTGTATTTGGGTACCTGATCTGGCCTAGCTGTTGGGACCCATGTTTGCCTTCTTGCATTGTAGTTACCTTTGCTTTCTTGCATTTGTTTGTAGCTGCACTATTGCTCATCTTAAGGGGGGGTGTTAGAGTAAAGGTTTTAACTTAATTATGTTGATTCAGTTATCTTTATTCCCTTCTTAAGATTTCACGTTAGTTTGCATAAAGTGACATTTAATAATTATATTAATTATTAAATGTTTTTCTATTAGGGCTTCTATTAGGGTTTTTCCTATTAGGATTTTATTAGGGTTCGCATGATCTCCTTTTTATAAGGATTGATCCCATTGTATTTCATATCAATTCATTCTCTCATTCTCTCTAATATATACATTTTCAGTTTTCAGAGAACCCTTGCTTGTTTGTCTCCATCTCTTCTTTTGTGATAGGTTATTTGCATTTAGGTGATCTTTGGGGTTTGTGGTGTTGTATTTTCTCAACTCCTACAGCAAAGAGTATATTTCAAAGCATGCAATATCAAGGAAGAGGACTAGGCATACATGAGCAAGGCATTCGAGAACCAATATAGTTTTATGAAAATCCTAGACATCATGGTCTTGGCTATTCTTCAATCAAGAAATCAAATGGTGTTAGTGATACCTCCATGATATTAGGGGACACTTTATCCAATACAAACATCAAAATGGGGGCCATGAGTATTCCTTGTCATAAGATTGCTTCCAACACTCCTTCCATCCACACCATAAAACATCATTCCCTTAATTGGAACCAACAACGACAAAAGCCTTACAAGTCTAAAGTCCAAAATAAAATGTCAAAGGCCATTGAGTTCAATTCCAATATCCAATCGAAATGTGGAGCCACAAGAAAAGATGTCTCCCACATATAATAAATTTCCACCTCCTTCAAAATGGTCATCATGCAAGGCATATAAAATTCATGGTTCCAAACACTATCCCAATCAAAATTCCAAACTCCATCATTCACCACCCCAAGTTTGGAAACTAAAAATTCCTACATCCAAAATGCTAAATAGTCTATCCACACCTACCATCATCCATCATAATCCTACATCTCGCCTAAAGTCTAAAAATCCCATGTCACAAATTCATTGCATCTTGGCAAAAACTCTTTATCACAAGGACTCTCATGGAACTCTATCACGATGGGTGTATTTCGATAAGGCTAACTTGAATATCAAAAAAGATCACAATAACATCGATCAGTTGTATACAAGTGCTATGATCCTGACAAGATAATTATCCATAAAGGTTACTATTGGCATATGATGACACCAACATCTACATCAGCACCATCAAAGTGATCGTCTAGAAAAATACAAAAAAAAAAAAAAGAAGAAGAAAATATAAAAAAAAAAAGTAGAGAAAAAAATTTCGTCCAATGGTGAAAACCCGATAAATAAGCACCCTAGATAAGTACCATGATGAAAACCTGGAAAATAGGCATCATGTGTAGGATAAATTATCTATGTGGACCATTACACTTGGGGGAAATTTGTCTCATCTCCCATGCCCTTCACATGACATTTCCTATGACATTTCCATCTATCCATCTAATCCCTTTCATTCCCATCCATTTTCCCACCTACTTTGATCTTCATAAGGACTAAGGTACAAACATAAATCATTCGTTAGAATTGTTTTTGACATGTATATCCTTTGGTTATACACTATTCATGAAATATCATATCCTTCATAACAATATCCATACCCATACCTTGGAGAAAACAAATTATTCCTATGTGACATAGTCCTTGGAGATCATATGCCAATAATCCTCATGTCTCCCATCCTTTTCCAAAATCAATCCATTATCCTTCCATGCCTATTGTTGGGTTTGGTTTTCCCTTGTCATTGGTTTAAGGATTTTGATCTGCTTATCCAAGTTCCCTTCATAATCCCATATAGACATTCCAAATGCAATAAGCCTAATCCATGCAATCTTGTTGTTCATCCTAACACATCATCAAAAACATTCCTTGGCTTTTTTTCTAGCCTTGTTGCAAACCTTGATCCTTTAGTCACATTATCGACATCCTCACGTTGTTTTTGGGATGTGTCCCTCCCACATCAAACAACGTCATCATCATCCTCATCACTTGTCAATTGAAGGGCACGCAGGAAGTGGAGCTTTCAAGAATCAAATAACATCAACACTTGCTGGCAGCCCATTGAGGCCGTGGGCAAAGGCATGTAGAACTTCACGTGCCTAGTCTATGCGCCCACATTCTTGCAAACATATCTACCAGGGCAGATATGACAACATCTAAAAACAAAAAAAGGGGATAGACAGAATAGTTGGCATTCGAATACAAAAGTAATCATGCCCAAAATCTACGAGTACCGATTTGTATATGAAGGAGAAAGGAACGCAGACCTTGCTGTCATTGCCTCTTGTCAAAGATTATGAAATCTAAGTTCACACTTACCAACGACATTTATTTTTCTTAGGCCTTTTTCAACAAAATCTTTGCTACGTGGGTTGTGTAATCTGTTGCATTTTAGAATAAAGTCAAAAATTTAAGTTTACACCTACCTGTCGCATCAAATGGAGAATTCCTCAAGTCCTTTCAGATTGACTTTAGGCATACCAATTGCTTTGGTTTGAAAGTTGTTTAGATAAGCTTTGGGCACATTTCTTTTTACCTGTCTACTGCATTTACTTGAGAATATTTAAAAATCTTTTGTTGGCTGTCTTTTTATAAGCTTGCTAAATACTTTTTGATGCGACATAAATGATGTTATGAGTCGGTTGATCATATTCTGGATTTTTGTTTCTTTGTACATGCTTGATTTAGTCTTTAATGCATGATTTGATCTTTACTTTGGTTTCCTATCAAAATAGATTTATGCATTCAAAAGAGAAGTTTTCATGGCATTGTATATAAGATTTTGAAATCAATAATTCCTTTATGAAGGTGAGGGGTAAATTAAAAATCTATTGACATTTATTATTGAGTTAAAGAGCTCATTTGCTTTGTCAATGCAATTTTATTTATTCCTCTTTCTAAAAGGTTTCCTCAAATGATTGACATGTCTTATGTATACTCCTATTTGTTTTACAATACATGTGTAACTCGTATTTGTGATGTTTGCAGGAAAAAGGTTGAGAGTTGATATTAGAATTGAACATTGGACTTAAGCAAAAAACGAGCAGATTTGAGTTGAAGACTTGAATTCTAACTTAACAAAAAGCATTTTTTAATGCTTATTATGATTATCTTGAGCATCCAATTTCTACTCTTGTTTTCTGTTTCAAACCAAATCACTTTTCAATTTTGGATTTAAAATTAATCAATGATTGATTTTCTTTTTCAAATTGGGATAAAACTAAACTTAGAAACATGTACTAGAATTTCAATTTGGACTTAAAATTGAACAAGGCAACCTTCACACTTGGATTTTGGTGCTTAAAACGAATTCATCACTGCTTTTGGGACTTAAAATGAACAACTGTTTGTCATATTTTGCAATCTTTTTCACAAAGTAATATCATCAAAAAGACGTATGCGCTTCTCTCGCACCTCACGGCGACCTTGAGAATCAAAAGTCTTTTTTCTGATATTAAGTTGTCAAAAATATTGCCTCTACACTTCGATTTGGGATCTAAAATTGAACAAAACATGCGAGTGTGAGCACGATATATTGCGGAGGTTCTCCCCTTTGTTTTTCAACAAGGGTTGTGTGAACGACAGAATATGTTAGCTCGCTATTGTTTATCTTAGAGGGCCTGCCTTGTGGGAAAAAGTAATCACCCAAGGGAACGACCCAACCAGGAACACGCTAAAGCCAAGCGACTTCCACCCGGGATATAAGTGTGGATATTGGAACAAAGGCCAATATCACGAGGATTATTCCGACGAGATGGACAGCAATGGACTCTCGCCGATCTTGGATAATCCCCCACGAACGGAATGCCCGAATTAGAACCCCTTGTTTAGAAATTGGCCAAAACCTTGTCTATCTTGTTGGTGCAAAAGGTCATGTCCTTTGAAGCTGCCCCACGTAACATGCAGTCTTGTTGTGGAAATGGAAAGTATGGCATGGGAGATTCATGGGTACTAATGCTTGGATGACCCGAATAAGTGAGTGTCGTGGAGGGGAGCCAGTGTGGTCAAGCATTTAGCCATTCGCACAAGATATGCATAGCTGGATTTATCCAAGTGGGAACCCAACAAGATATTGCCTCATCATCCTAGGATTGTAAAAGTTCTTGGAATCAAAAACACTTTGCTTGGATTCAAAACATTGAAAAATGAACATTCACATGAGCCTCAAATTTCAAACACCTTGGAAGAAACAAATATCCTTGACGAATTTAAGCACTCTTGCTTTCCCTAGGGATCATATCCTTAGAGGTTTCTAAGTGTTTGAATTCTATCATCATTTGTTTTCACTAAGGATAAACCTAGGAAACTTTTGCCCTAATTTCTTTGATTTCCACACAATGGACATTGTGGGATGAAAACGAAAGCAGGACATTAGACATTCAGTTTGAAAACATAATCAAGCAAGTGTGTTGGTAAAAAGAATTCAAGAAGACAAGATAAAAGAAAAATTTGATTACACATGTGTTTTCTAACATGATCAAAATCCCAAAACCAAGGTTCAAGAAGCTTAATCTGAAAGCTCGTGAGGAGCATCTTGAGATCCTGAGTTGAATGTGTTTTACTATCAACAGAATCCCAAACTTTTTGAAAGGATTAATTTCCTCCCATAGGAAATATAGCATGTTCTTCAACACCGAGGTCTTGTAAGAAGAAGTGTTATTCCAGGTCAAGTCTAGGATCAATTTCAATCACTTTCATCCATCTCTCAACCATCAAAATCAATCAAATTTCCACCTCACCACCAACTCTTGGAAACTTTGTAAACATCTTTTATGCTAAACTTTTAGGCGAAATCAAAACCTCTTTGTTTAACTTAACACACCTAGTCAAACCATCATCCTATACATGAGCTCTCTCTTGGATAATACAACTTCCTAGGGTTTACAAGTTCATCTTGTTTGGCTCAACACACCTAGCCAAATTATCAAATCATCACCTCGTTTGACTTGACACACTTAGTCAAACTACCATCTTGTAGGAGTTCACTCTATGGATAACACAACTTCCTAGAGCTTTACAATTACATTCATCACTCTTGTTTGACTTAACACACCTAGTCAAACCATCAATCCAATCATGAATCAATCAAATCAAAGTCCTAAAAGTTTTAGGATTTCCTTCAAAGTTTCTTTAAGAGTTCCATTCATCCATATCACTCATCTTCCATTTATCTCATCCTCATCATTGCTTGGATCCTTCAATTATCCTAGTTCTTCACTTCTTTGAACCTAAGGTTTAGACCGATCTAAAGAATTAGAGGTTCATCTCTTACATTCTTGAAAATCGATCTTGATTTTATGGTTCAAACTCGATCTCAACACAAGAGGGACATGGAATATAAATTTGATCCATCCATCATGAGAAATTCGATTCAACCAAACTATCCAAGCCTTGCAATACCATTTGATTTTCAAAGCTTGTACAATGCATACATGGGAGCATTATCTCATACAAACATCAATGGTACAACAAATATGAGCATACCCAACCCAAAGTTTGGAACACCTTTCCCAATGATAGATTTAAATCCAAGTCCAAATCTGCAAATCTATCAACCAAACTCTCAATGCATGAGTTTTCCAAACAAAATTATCCCACCAAATCCACACATACCAAGTGCAACTTTACCAAACATGACCATTTCAAATCCACACTTGGTAAATTTTGGGCTAGACATGTTTGCAAATCCCATCAATGTTCAAAATCCTAGCAATATATTGGCAACTCCATATGTTGATTCAAGTCAAGGTAACACCATGCAAAATCAAAGTTACCTAAATCAAGGAAATATGATTCCCAACCACAACAATGTTCAATTTCAATCTATCATGCCAAATCAAAACATCATACCAAATCATCCCAATTTTCCATCGACATCGCAAAAACAGATGGAAACCATCCAAGCAACCCCAACAATCAACAACATTGCCATTCCACCACCACCGCCACCACCAATAAAACACAACACGACTAATTCATTCTCCATCATGTTGCAAGAAGCTTCCCGCAAAAAGGCACTCCAAACCCAACAAGCTACACAGCTAGTTGCTCAGCAAGCACAAGCAGCTCAAGTAGCTCAACAAGCGCAAGCGCAAGCAGAATTCTATGCACTATTGCAAGCAATCCAAGAAGAAGTAGCACAACAAAGAGCCCAACAAAAAGCATTGTTGGCACAAAAACAACATGACGAACAACAAGCGTTGTTGGCTCAGCAGCAAACGCAGGCCTTACCCGCTCAACAAAGCTTGCAACAGATTCCCACCACAATTGTTGAAAACAATGATCAAGATCTATCCATCAATGAACACATTGAAGATTTTCCCATCTCATTCAATGATCAAATCATCACACACCAAGAGTCACTTTTCAATCACGACCAAAACTCACTGACGATACCCAACAATGATCCAATCCAAGAAACATTAACATCATTTGATCCTATGTTTGAGAACATTGATAATCCCTCCACCAAAATTGTTGAAAACAATGATCAAAATCAATCCATCAATGAGAACATTGAAGATATGTCTACCCCATCCATTGATCAAATCGTCGTTCATCAAGAGCCACTTTTTAGCGATCTATTTCAAGATGTGTTACAATTATTTGATCCCATTGACATAATCTACGATCCATCGACCAATGATCATATCAAAAATGTCTCTACATCACCTTGTGAGTTAGAGGACTTATCTCAAGAACGTATTCCAAAGCATGATCAAAATATTCCATCAAGGTCTAGCAATGGCCCTTCCAACAACATATTGACATCCTTTGACCTCATGGTTAAAGATATTGAAGGAATCCCTATCTCAACATTTGATTCAAATCCACTCAAAGTTCAAGAAAATATTGAGCCACTTCCTAATAAAGATATCCAAGAAAGAACTCCATTCTTTGAAATTGACCCATGCCAAGAACTTGATCCAAAGCATGTTGAAAGCAATTCCGAAATCACTCAAGATCAAGAATTTGTATCTCCAAGCTACTACAACGATATAATGGACACTCTCTTATCTATACAAGATGTTGCAAATGATGACCATATCCGCATAGCACATACTCTTCCATCTACCCATGAGATGCTTTCTTTGTATGGACCTATACATGATCTTCATTCAAAACAAGAGTCTCATACTCTTACTGAGGAACAAGAGTCTCCTACTCTTAAAATTTGTACACATGATCAAGATGTAGAGAAATGCAGAGACATATCAGAAATGGATCATGAAGAAGGCTTGTACATAATTCATGAATCAGAAACATCCTATGAAGTGAGCCAGGAGGAAGACTTTTGTGTAGACAGCGAAGCATCAACACTTCTTGAAGAAGCACTACAATCTGATATGTCACAAGATCAAGCCAAAGAGATCAATTAGGAATTTATCCCACATGTGGAGGATCCTATCACTTATAAAGTTGGATCACTCACTTTTCTTAGAGCAAGCTATCTCGTCAATAAAGAAGCTGACACTTCTGAAGGTCCACAACAGAGCAGAGAAGGAGCAACACCTTGTTTCCAAGGTAAGTCATATCTTTTTGCAAATAAAATGTTTCAACAGATGAATTATCAAGGCAGAGGATTAGGCCTACACGAACAGGGTATCCTAGAGCCTGTGCAGATTTTTGGCAATCCTAAGTATCAAGGCCTTGGTTACTCAACAATCAAGGAATCTCAACATATCAGTAATACTATCACCATACTGGGGGCAACTTCGTCTCGAGCAAACGTCAACATAGGGAGCACGAAGGATCCTTATGATGAAACCAATGCCAATACTACAACTTGCCACGCCATGAATCTCCATCCACCCATCACCCCATCCACAATTTGGGACCAACCTCAAAAGAAAGATTCGAATCAAAGGACGAAGCATGAAGGACAAATAAAATACAAGTGGATACCAAAGAATACAAAGAATAATTATCCCTATCAAACTCCATTAGTCAAAGAAACTATGGGGCAAAATCAAAAAGGGAAAAGTATCCATCAAAGATGTCGCCAAAAGCGAAAACATGTTTCTCAAGCAACATACGAAGTGTATCAAGCAGTTGGTCCTAAACCCACATACACTTCCGTATCCACCCATTATTGCTCATCTTCCCAAGTTTGGAGAGTCAAAGGTTCCAAACTATCAACCAATCCATATTTTACTCCTAAACACACTCCATCCATGCCTCCACGCATGATATCCAATTCACACATTGACCATGTGTTGGCAATGACCCTTCATCATAAGGATTCAAAAGGCACTCTATTGCGATGTGCGCACAAAGACAGAGTTAACTCCGGTATCAGCAAAGCAGATCAAGAATCTCAAAAGTTGCATTCAAGTGCACGTATCTTGGCAAAACAACTTATTCAAGCAGGATACCGATGGCACGTTATGACAGAAGCATCAACATCAGCACCACCAAGTGGTTCAGCATCAGCTTAAAATCTCTTAGAAAATACAAAAACAATCAGAAAAATTCCTAAAAAAATGGTTACCTTGATGAAAACCTGGCAAACAGGCATCCTGGTGACAACAAAAAAAATCAAAAAATACAAAAAATCCAAAAAAATCAGAAAAAAGATTGAAAACAGTAAAGAAAAAAATCGTCCTCCAGCGAAAACCATTTCAGTGGCGCTTTGGACAAGTACCATGATGAAAACCTGGCAAACAGGCGTCATGTGTAGAATCGAGCATCTACGTGCACCAGTTCAAAAGAAAGCATCTTATCACATCCATAATAAAGCTATCATTCCAGTCATATCATCCATTCATCCATGAACCGTTTATCCAATCCATTTTCCATCTACATCCATACTCCAAGTTATCTTGATCTTGGAAAATTTTGGTGCACACTTTACAGTTGCTTATGGTAGACATCTTGACATGGGTCATTTTCACTGATCCCATCCTATCCAACGCTATCTGAGCCTTGAAGCATTATCCAAATGAGCATTCCTCTATTCTGAGCACCCTTATCTTATCGCAAGATAATCCATATCCATTTGTATCCAAGAATTCACCCATGGCATTCCAAACATTGCTAGACACTGGGGGTAGATATTTACATCTTGCTTCGAGAATAAATCTTGATCTATATCTTCCCGCTTATGTGGTGATCTGAACATTGGAAAACATAAAATCAAATTGGTCAAAACATTTGTGAGCAAAAAATCCAAGTCACTAGCCCATGGCATATTTTGACAAGAAGACATTCCTTATCATGCTCTACCTTTCGTCCAGTATCAATCCAAACAATCATATCAATCGCATCTAATGTGTACTCTACTATCACATCAAAATCATCAAAACAATGTTGTTCCAAATCAAGCTTCATCAATCTTGATTCATCGAATCCAATCAATCATCACCTTGTTTGACTTAACACACTTAGTCAAACTATCATCTTGTGCACGAGTTTACTCTAGGATAACACAACTTCCTTGGGTTTACAAGTTCATTATCATCACTCTGTTTGGCTTAACACACTTAGCCAAATTATCAAATCCATAATCACCTTGTTTGGCTTAACACACCTAGCCAAATTATCCTTTTTGTACGAGTTTACTCTGGGATAACACAGCTTCCTAGAACTTACGAGTGCATTATCACTTTTGTTTGACTTAACACACTTAGTCAAACTATCAATCCATCAATCCGATTGATCAACATTAAGCTTGGTTTTCAATAAAATCTCAAAATAGAGTACTGATATCATCACATATCCATATCCAAATTGTCAGAATCATGCGAAAAAACCAAAAACATTCAAAAATTCATTAGAAAATCAAAAAACATTCAAAAACTCATCAAAAATTCAAAAACATTCAAAAAATCCATCAAAAATTTCAAAAACATCTAGAAAACTCATTCAAAAATCCAAAAACATCCAAATCATTCAAAAAATCCAAAAACATGTCAAAATATCAGAAAATCTTCCAAAAATTCATCATTTAGTCTTGTTAGTCTTCCACCTTGTCGAACTATGTCGTCTCTGAGCTTGAACGTAGGCAAGGTTGATCTTTGATCATCCCCCGAGACGGTTAGGTCAGTCCTTTAGGCATCCATCGCATTGGCAATTCGTTTGCCCATCAAGTTTGCATCTTAAGTCAGTCCTTTAGGCAATAAAATGGCAATCCATTTGTCCATATTATCATCAAGTCAGTCCACCACCGGTCGAACTACGTGGTCTCTGCGTATATAATGTAGGCAAGGCTAATCTATGGATCAGCTCCCGAGACCCCTAGGATAGGTCTTTAAGTTAGTCTGTTCGTCGTAAAATCTTGAAAATACCAAAAACATTTGTGAAACATCTCAAAATTCCAAAAACAGCCTCAAAACATTTGAAAAAACCAAAATGGTGCATCCATTTCATCTCGCTTTCACTCGTGATTATCATCACTCATAATAAATCATCGTCACTTTCACCCTTTTGGTGAGTTAGTCAGAAGCAAGTTTAGCAGGTTCTAAAGTGAACGCCTAATCGTCAAAGTCTCGAAGGTCTAAGTCAGTAAGTTAGCAAGTTGGTCAACTCGGAGTATCAATAGCTTATCACGCAATCAGTCTCACCAAAACCTTGATCACTACATGTCCTAGGATGAAGCTTTCCGGTTATGGACATAAGCATTAGGTACCCCACAGTAGTTTAGCCTTGGCTAGCGGTACGAAGAACATTAGCTTGTTTGTTTACTTTATTTTGGTCTTTTTAGACTTATCTTATTTTGCGCTCATTCCAAGGACCTCTCGATGATGCCTAAACAAAATAGGTTTAGAGAGAAAGGAATGGGGCAATGATCATTATCTTTTTATCTGTTGTGCTTGTTGGATGTTCTTGTAAAATAACTTGGCGAATACTTTCTTTGTTGGGTCCGTCCTAGCAAGGTTTCCGTATGTCAAGTGTGAACAAGATCACTCCTATTTGATTGCCAAGTCAGAGTCCATCACACTAGGTGCAATGCCATCTTGGTTCTTAATACCTTGATGCATCGCACCTATATGTGTTATCAAACATAAAGAAAGTTACGCTCTTTATCTCCCATTCCTGGATAAGCAATACATCATCATCTTTCATCATCATCTCTAGTAAAGTTGGCTTGTTAAACTTCTGCATCTTCTTGGATTCAAGGGTTGATCCCTCTCGTTCTTCTATCCTTTCTTGTTCTTCTATCCTCTTTCACGCTAACAATGCATCCATCTTGCATCTGCACTCTCATCTTGCATAATCATGTCATATCATCATAGCACACCATCATCCATCCTACATCCATCACATCTCATTTTCGTAATCATTTAAGATGTTTTGGATAATATAGATTTGTTATTCTAAGCATCTTCCAAACGTTTCATGTTCATTTTCATCATCATCATCATATAGTCTAACCATCAATACATCCATTTTGAACCTCTTTGTCGTGAGATCGACCTCAAATCAAATCTTTTCGCTCGATCTCTCGAGGGGGAAATGTACTAACGTACTTATTTTCGCTGGGGCATCCGAAAAATCAGAAATTTTTTTAATTTCGATGTCAGAAAAATCATTCTTTGAACCAATGCAATGAGTACATTGCTTCAAAGAGGGGAAAAATGTAAACACGTAAAACTAACATCGTGCATCGAATTCTCCTATTAATCAATTAAGACAATTTATTGATTAATTTCCTAAGGTTCATTAAATAAATCAAATTATTTAATCCTTATGTTCTTCTCATTTGATTTAATAAATCAAACTGATTTAATCAAATATCACCTCCTAATATCATCCAAGTTAATTAATCTACATTAATTAACTTCTAATAATAATTATCATTCTCTAGCTTTTGACTCAACTAGAGTCAATTTCAAACTCTTAACTAACCCACCCACTTGCACCAATAAATCATTTATTTGATTTATTATTTCCTCTAATTACATTCAAAATGGAATCAAAATGGAATATTCTTCCAATTTGAATCTTCCCCCCAAAAGGGACTTGTCCCTTCCAACAAGGTTTTAAATGCTATTTGCACAAGTCAAACATGGCATTTATTACACCTTTCATCCCCCCTAAACATGTCATTTCATCCAAATTTGAATTTCAAATTGGCACATGGGCCAAGGCTTGCACATTCCTCACCCTCTCACAACTTGACCAGTGGCACCTTGTCATTGGTTTGTGAATAATCCCACATTCCTCAAAATCTCTCAATATTTCAATCTTTCAATCTATAAAATGCAAAGCATTACATCTACAACACACAACACATTCTCACTTGCAAGGTTATTCTCTTCACTTGAGAATCAATCTTGCTCATCACCACACCATTTGCTTAGCAACAACATTTTCTAATTGCAAGGTTACTCTCTTCATTTGAGAGGATATCTTGCTCTTCATCACTATCAGTTTGGCAGTTTTGCTTATCATGGATTGGGAAAGGGAAACTTCCTACACAACTAAGTTGCACCAATCCACCATAGGATAGATATACTTCATGTCTTATTTGCATGCTTAGATTAGTTTTGTCATTTAATTTGAAGAATGTTGTATTATCCTATGAGGATGTTAGAATCATGCTAACCATGATGCAGATTTTCATGTCCTACACTAACATTTCTTCTATGCCACTTATCTATTTTCCTCTCATCCATTTTGAGAGCACACTCATGTTCTTTGAACCTGCATGTCCTCTTGAGGGGGAATACCACAATCCTCCTCGTCATCCTTCCTCATCCTCTTTACACTGGGGCATGTTTTGACTGAATTTCTTTGACACAACATGATAAACTACATTGTATCAAAGAGGGGCAAAATGTAGACACTAAAAATTGTCCTAGGCTTGCGACTTCTAAATTCTCCATCATTTCCCCTTTTTTCTTTGATAATTAAATAATTTTAATTATTTAATTAATTCATTTTTTTATCTTTATTCCTCCTTGATTAATTAAATAAATTTTATTTATTTAATTACGTCACTAATTAAGTCCTCCTTGGGAATGCAATCTACTCTCTCCCTTTGCAAGTTGCTGAGGAAGTTAGGCAGGATTGTGTGGTAACCCTTAGGCATGCAAAACCCCCAAGTGCAACATTCTGAAAGTGGAGTTATTTACCTTCAACAAATTATTAAGCAATAAAGATCTAATCATTTCCAAAGCTAGCAAAGGAAATGCTACAGTCGTCTTGAACAAGCAAGAGTACATTTCAAAAATGCTTGCTCTTCTTTCCGATTCCAATAGCTATAAAATCTTACCTAGCAATCCTTGCTCCAATTTTTTTTTAAATGTCAAGTCTTTGGTGTCTTCCTCCTCTTTTGATGATTCAACCAAAAAGCCTCTTCTTCCCCATAAGGAAATAACCCCCCTTATTTATGGGTTGCCCAAAATCCATAAAGATGGAATCCCTTTGAGACCCATTTTTGACACCATGGGGTCTCTCACTTACAATCTGGCTTCCTTCCTTTCTAAACTTCTAGCCCCTCTTGTAGGGAATTCTGACTCCTTCATAAACAATTCTACCCATTTTGTCCAATTTATTAAGCATCAAAGGTTAGAAAGCAATGACCTCCTTGTGAGCTTCGATGTTGTCTCCCTCTTCACTAAGGTTCCCATCCCTGATGTGATTGCTATTGTTAGACATAATTCCAATGAGGAGGTCGCCACCTTGGTTGAATTTTTCTTAAGATCTACATTTTTCTCTTTCCAAGGGGTCATCTATGAACAAGTTGATGGTGTAGCCATGGGCTCACCACTATCCCCTGTGATTGCCAACCTTTTCATGGAGAATTTTGAAGAAATGGCCCTTCTTTCCTTTCTGCTCAAACCTAAGTGGTGGAAACGGTATGTAGATGATACCAATGTTTGTTGGCCACATGGCTTAGATAAGCTAGAGGAATTCCATGCCCACCTCAATAGTCTCTTCTCTTGCATTTCCTTCACCGAGGAAATCGAATCTTGCAAGCAACTTCTCTTCCTTGACCTTCTTCTTCTCAAGAAACCTGATGCTTCCATTGGTCATTGTGTCTTTCGTAAATCCACCCACATGATCTCTACCTCTAGTCATCGTCTCACCACCACCCTTGCCAAAAAAGTGGTGTCCTCAAAACCTTAGCCTTGAGAGCCTATCAAATTTGTGATGATGATCACTTACCCCGTGAGTTAAACCATCTTCGTTAGGTCTTCAGATTAAATGGGTACTCTAGTAAAAAAATTTCTAGAGCCTTTAACCATGCCAAGTCAAGCCTCCATGCCATCGCTAATCCTAACCCCTCATTTGGTCTCCCTGTTGGTTCCCTCCCTTATATTGATGGTTTATCCCAAATATAAAATATCTCAAGGATCCTCCAAAAAAAGGCCTTCGTTGTGCTTTCAAGCCTATCTCCACTTTGAGAACTCATCTCCCCTCGCTTAAAGACTCCAAGGACATCCTTCTTGACTCCAGAGTCTATCAAGTTGTGTTTTCATGTGGAATTCCTTATATAGGGGAAATAGGTCGCTCTTTTAGCACTAGGATCAAGGAACATTGTGCTGACATCAGACACGAATGAGTTCTAAAATCGGCCCTAGCCGACCACTCCTCGTCTACCAAACACCACATTTGTCTGGAAGACACTGAAATCTTGTTCAAAGAGGACAATTTATTTAAAAGGAAACTCAAAGAAGCCATTGAAATCAACAATCACCCATCAAACCTTATCCGTGATGAGGGGTGGAGGTTGAGTCAATCTTGGCATCCTTTGTTATTGAACCTAAGATCCCACCCCTATCCTTCTAAGTAGTTCAGTGTTGCCCCCTCCCCCTTCCTCTCGTTCCCCTCCCCTTCTATTTTGTTGTCTTGCCCTCTTTCCCAGTGCTCTGGTGAACTGGTTTCGGGTTTTTCCTTTTTGAGTTGTTTTCTTTTTGTCTCTTGTGGGCTTCGTTCATTTGCTCCTTCTCATGTCTTTTGTTTCTTCTCTTCCTCTTTTTCCGTTTTCCTCCCCACCTTTTTTCATCTTGTTTTTTATGTCTTTAGATTTTGATCTGTTTTTTACCCTTCCCTTCCGTGAGGTTTTTCATCTCTCCCTCCTTGCCTTTTTTCTATCTTTTCCTTTATTGTTATATTGTTTTCCTTTTTGTTTATTGTATTTCTTTAGTTCTTTTTTCAAAATTTTCCTTTCTTGTTCCTTATTTATTTTGATTGCTTTTTTTTTCTTTTTTCTTTTCCTTTCTTATTTATTTCCTCCCTTGTTTCTTTAATTATTTTTTGGTATTTTCTTTTTATTTATGTTTTTTGTCTTAATTTTTTGCCATATATATATCTTGTCTTAATTTTTTTCCTTTTTCTTATATATATATACACCTGTATGTATGTTTTTTATCTTTATTTTTTCCTTTTGCTTATATTTATATATATATATGTTCCACTTTTTGAAATTATTTATAGTCTTTTTTATTTATGTTTTTTGTCTTAATTTTTTGCCATATATATATAGTCTTAATTTTACCTTTTTCTTTTATATATATACACCTATATATTTATGTTTTTTTTCTTTATTTTTCCCTTTTTCATATATATATATATATATTTATTTATTTATTTTTCTTTTCTTTTCTTTTTAAAATTTATATTGTCTTCTATTTAATTATGTTTTCTTCTTTTTTGTCTTAATTTCTACCTTTTGATTATTTATCTTTCTTTCTTTTTTTTAGATAGATTTATTTATCTAGTCTTTTATATTTTTATTCTTTCTTTTTGAAATTTCTTTCTCTTTTTCTTATTTTTATTTTATAATCTTTTTTATTTATATCTTGTCTTTTATTTATTTATTTTTCTCTTTTATTTCTTACTCTCATATTTTTTCATATATATAGTCTTTTTATTTTTATTGTTTTTCTCTTTTCAAATTTTTTTCTTTGTTTTCTCATGCTATTTTTCTTTCTATTTTTTACTTAGATTTATTTATATTTTTCTCTCTCTCTTTAATTTATTTTTTACTTTCAATTTTTTATTTTGATTTTTAGTATTTATTTTTCATTTATTTTCCTTTGGGTTTTCTCATTCAAGGTGAGTTTCCTTTTGCATTTTTTTGTGCTTTTAAGTTTTTTATTTTTTCTTTTGCTCTCTCTTGTTGTTATTTATTAGTTCTCCTATTTTTAATTATTTTGGGTGTTTTGGTTTTTGTCTTGTGTTTCTTTCATCTTGATTGGTTTATTTCCTTGTTCTTTGTTTTTTTATAATTTTCTTAATTTAGATTCTTTTTAATTCTTTTATATATATATTTTTATTCTCTCTCCTTTTTCTTGGTTGTTTTTGTTACTTTGGTGGTTCTTTTCTTGTTATTTTTATTTGTGTTTTTTGAGTATTTTTCATCTTTTTCTTCTTTTTTTATTGGTTTTTTCCCTCTTTCTATTTTTATTTTGTTCTTATTAATTTGGTATCCTTTTTTTTTAATTTTAATTTTATAGTATTTTTTGTCTTGTCTTCTTGGCCCTTGTGCAACCTTCTCTCCCTTCACTGATCTATTAGTGTTGATCTTGGTTTGCAACCATTTGTTTTCTCCATTTGCTCTCTTGTTTCATCCTGATGATGGATCATAGAGTGTGATCCAAAATGTTGATGTGAAAAATTCTACACAATCAAATCAGAAATAATTTATAAATTCTTATTTATTTCATTTGTTTCCACTTTCCACTATAATTAAATAATTATTTTTAATTATTTAATTATTCATCAGTCTTTTCTCTCCTAAATTAAATAAATTTTATTTATTTAATTTGGTCCACTCTCTTGAATTTTGAATTAAATCATTATTTAATTCAAAATGATTCCTTTTGTCACATTCCTCTATAATTAAATAATTATTTTAATTATTTAATTATTCATTGGCCACCTAAATTAAATAATTTTTATTATTTAATTTCTCCTATCACATATTTATATATGTCAATCTTATCTTCCACATCAAATATTATCTCTTGACATCTCATTTAATCCTAGACCTTGATTGAATTATCTCATAATTCAATCTCAACCCTTCATCCTTATCATTTTACCTAATTTAGCCTTAACCCTATTTCATACTACAACTTTCAATCTTGGCCATTGATTAAGACATCTTATTGGCATCTAATCTCAACCATTCATTCAAATTTTTCTTTTCTATAAAAGACCTTAAACCCTTGTCATTTTCATGATCTACACATATTATACAAGTATATGTTGCAAGTGTGAGACAACAATCTTTAATATTTTTCTAGTCACTTGTCATAGGATTATTATTGCACACTCAAATTTGAGGGCAATTATCATATTCAAGCAAAATGGAGAAGTGCAATGGAGGTGAATTAATAGTGGCATGAAGATTTTGTAATATTGTTTTATGCTTCATTATTGATTAGGGTTTGTTTTAAGCATTTTATTTCATGCTAACCTAGATTTTTGCCTTAGTTGCAACTAAAATAAAAGGTCCAAGACTACCTCTAGCTAAAATAGGGGCCCAAAAGACATGCATCGAAGCCCCTAAAACCTAGTAATGTACGATCCATCTTGACACAAAAAAATGCCCAAAAAATAGTTATAGATAAAATTAAACAACAAATTCATATTAATAATAGGCTCATAAATAGCACAAGGGCTAATATGGAAGCCCAAGATAGATCAAATGATGATTTCTCTCTTCTAGTGACACAAACTATTATCAAGGAAAAAATAACAGGGACTAAAAAGGAAGGAAGAGATAAAAGTTTTAAGAGCTTGGGAACGAAAATCTCAAGGCCTTCTAACCAAAATTCAAAATTCAAAATTATGATTCCAGATCAAATTCAAGTAGAAAAAAGAGAAAGGAATAGAGCCTCTAAAATAGAGGATAGGAAGCATGAAAGCATAAATTTAAACACAGATCCCCACAATGAGTTTCTTACAAAATTAGAGGAAATTCCTTTATCAATGACTTGCTCATGGTAGGAAAGTTCCACCCTTGGATCAGCCATGGATTAACATAACCTTGTAAATAGTAAAGGATATTCTAAAAACAATCAAATTCCCATGAGGGTCCAAAAGACCCAACAAAAGGGGTGAGGTGGCTAGCTCGATTGGCTAAAGTGTAGTGTTGCAAGCAAGAGCTCATAGGGTCTAGTCTCCTCCCCATCCCTGTAGTACCAAAGGGCGTGTCACACCAGCATCACTGGTCACATGATTTTTTTTTACTAGGTGCACTATAGTTTATAAGGGGGCTACCTGATTCCTATAGTCTAAAAAAAACTCAACAAAAATAAATTCCTACAAGAAGAAAAAATTGTTTAACCCTAGCTCTAAACAAAAATAATGTGTTCAAGAACTATCCTCAAAAAAATTTCCTCTATTAAATGAAAAACAAGAAAATAATACTAATTGGAAACCAACATGGAACAAGGGGAACTTAGACCAAAAAAGAGGTCACGAAGAGGCATAAAATCCAAGAAGATTTAAGCACCAACCCTCATAAAGAAGAATCCCTTTAGGGAGAAGGGAGAAATAAATATTTTGTAAATGAATAGCTGAAACAAAAAGAAAAGAAAGAGAATGAAAAGAGTAAAAGATGAAACAATACCTTACTTAAGAAGTAATGTAAATAAGATAAATCTTCCTAAATGCTTTAAAGGATTTAGGAGCATAGATGAAGGCCCGCAAGAACTAGAAGCCAATGAAATATAACTACATTACTTGGAACATCAAGGGACTTGAATCCCCAAATAAAAAGTATAGTATTGGAAGATATTTAAACCAAGAAAGACATAAGGATGATGTTCTACTATAAAAAATCAAAGTGATAAACTTTACCTTGGAAAAAAACCTGAAATTCATATGGAGAGACTCCTCTTATTATGCTACAAAGAATGAAAAAGGAAAAAGAGGAACTACAATCTTACCAGCCAATAAGTGGACTAAATGGGTGAAATCACATGGAACCTCACCCTACAACAGAGCAATGTGGGTCATTACTAAAAAAGAAACCATAAAATTTCACATATGTTCCATATATGCATCAAAAGATATAGGAAAAGATGTGAATTATGGGAATGGGTAAGAAACTTACAGGAAATAGCATGGATTATCAGGGGAGACTTTAACATGATTAAAAATATGGAAGACAAAATAGGAGGTAGTGACATGGGATGGAAAGGAAATAATTTTTTTTTGGTATAAGATGAAAAATAGACTTAGACTAATCGATCCAATAGAAGGTGTAAGAAAAGAAAGTAAAATAATTTGGTTCACTTGGTGTAACTATTAGAAAGGAAATAAGAGGATATACTATAGATTAGATAGAATTTATGCTAATAAATATGTCCTATAACTTGATTGGGTTGATGGGGCAAATAACATAATCAAAGTTTACCCCTAAACCTTCTCTAATCATCACCCTGTTAGTGTTAAAATATTAATTGTTAAATATAAACCAAACAAAATCAAGAGAGAAAAAAATTATTGTTAATACAAGCCTTCTAAAAATAGAGGATTGCAATGAAGCAATATTCACACTCAGAGAAATTAATAAATTTATACAAAAAACCAACTTAGCTATAGAAAGATGGAACATCAACATAAAGAGTTGGCAAAAAATATTTCAAACAATTGAGGAACAAAAGGAAAAGGACTCAATGAAAACAAAGAATTTACTTCAAGAAAGACTTAAAAATAAAAATAAAACTACAAGAAGATCCACACAATCTAGAAATGAACAAGGAACTAATAACCACTAAAAGGATTTTATGAAAAATACAAAATCACAAGGATCGAGGCTTTAAAAATGAATAAAATAAACTAGGTGACAAAAGTTGATAGAGGATCAAAAAAATTATTTGGGCTTCTAAAAGACAAAGAACAAAAAATAAATTTGGGCCTAATATGGGACAAAGAACGTATGATAAAAGACCCTGAAGAAGTTAAAAAAAATCTACCAATTCTACAAAGATCTATTGGCATATGAATGTGAAACAACCTACATAATGTAAAGATAAGAAATGATTGGAGGAATTTAATCCCAAGTTTTTTAAATAAGAAAAATTTAAAGGAAGAAATAACAAAATCTATACTATCCCTAAACAATGATAAATCTCTTGGAGCAGAAGGGATGTTAGTTGGATTCTATAAAAAAAAATTTAGAATGGATAAATGAGGACCTCCTACAAGTATACAATGAGGCTATTGTGAAATTTTCATTAGGAAAAACCATAAATAAGGAAATTATCAAAATAATCTGGGCTAAAGAGGGAGTTAAAACCTTAATAAAAAATTGGAGACCTATAACATTCCTCAATGTATCATATCAAATACTTGCAAAAGCCATAGCTTAGAGATTAATCGATATCCTCCCAAAAAAAATCAATAATACACAAACCAGATTCATAAAAGATAGATACATTTGAGAAAACTTTCTCACTAACCTAGAAGCAATGGAGTGGGCAAGAACATTCAATCAAAACATAGGAATGCTACTATCATATTTTGATAAAGAATATGATTGGATAGAATGGTCATTCATAATAATGACCCTGGAGGCATTTGGATTTCCAAAAAGATTTTGTCAAATGGTCAAAACCTTGATGAAATATGTAACTGCCCAAGTTGAAATAAATGGATTCTTGATGAAAGAATTTCAACTGTAGAGATCAAAAGGACAAGGATGCTTTTTAGCTCCTTGATTATTTGTTATAGCTGCATATGTACTAAACTATATTCTTAGAGACTCATCATTAAGCCCTAGTATTCAAGGACTAACACTACCAGATAAAGAACAATTAATAAATATACAATTTGCAGATGATACAACACTTGTCCTAAAACTAGAAAAGGAAAATTTTGAAAACCTAAAGGAAAAAATGAATATATTTGGGGGTGATCCTACAATAGTGGTTTACAATTTTTGGCCAAACTGGACATTGAAATTATTATTTTTAACTACATCTTCACATTCATGCACCTATAGCGGCTAAACCGTGAGGAATTTGAAGATGATGAAAACTATAGTCTCATCACATTTTGTCTGTAGATTCTAAAAATATTTTTTTCAAAATTTTTGGAATAAGATTGCACTTCTTTTTCCATCTCCCACAAAACTAGTTTTTTTCAGAAAACTACATTTTTAAAAAGTGACACTCACCGTATACAACATAACTTTTTTTGTATGAAGGATAAAATTCTATTTTTTTCGAATTTAGATTTTTAACTATGATATCTAGCACTTTCATTTGGTCTCATAGTTTTTTATTGAATATTTTTTCCTTAATAAAGTTTCAAAGTCAAACCAATTGCAATTCAGACATAGGTAGACTGTATACAACATAACTCTTTCTGTATGTATCAAAATTAATATTTTTTTTTTAATAGATCAAGGACATCAATACCCAGCATGAACATATTTAAAAAAAAATTATTTTGATAATTTTCTATTTTTCCACATGTGCAAAACAAAGAGCTTGATTTTTAGTGAAAAACCTATGTTTAATAAAACTAAAAAAACACATACATAATAAAACAAAATCATATTAAAATTATATTCGTGGGATAGCTCATTTCGAGGAATACCATAATCATTTAAAATAAATTGTAAATGAATTCATTTGATCCCCCAAAAGGTAAATCAAAAGTGATTTTTTATTAGCATTTTGATAGGTGTAAAGGAGACTCATTTATAGGCATGGTTTAAAACTAGCGAGGTTCTATCCAAGGGGGTGTGATCAAATCCTCTTCAATTGGAATCCTTAAAATGGAACTTTTAAAGGCTTAAATCATTATATTTTCTAAAAATATGTGATTTCAGCAAAAATCAATTCCTCTCAGAAAATGTAAACCAGCTTTGTGGGATCACCCTTGGTAAAGCTATGGGGGAAAAAATATCTAAAGGGAAATCTATTATGTTAAGTTGGAAAGAATTCCAACTAGATTGGTTTAGAGAACATGAACACCAATGGGAAGGTCCAAGAAAATTTGTTAAGTATCCAAGCATACCTTGCACTATAAACCCTAATGTAAAAGCCATGTGGGATTGGGTCAAAAAAAAGATTGAGAAAAACACTAAGAAACTAGAATAAGAAATACAGGTATCGATAGTTGGAAGAGCTCAAGTATATCAAAAAATTCTATCTTCCTAGAATATGTTGCAAGGTGTCACCCTTGGTCTCCTTGGCATGGGCTAGTGCGGTGCTTGGGTTCGTAACATGGCTTAACTACTTCCGGTAGATCTTATATAAATCTGGCGATTGTATCAAGAATTAACAAGTCGATCTTTTGGTGCAATGACAACCACCAATGTAACAATTGGTATGAAAGTCGAGGTCAAAATTTGAACCCCTCATTTCCGCTAGGGGGGATTTTTGCAAGGTGTCACCCTTGGTCTCCTCGATGTGGGCCAACCTGCTGCCTAGGTTAGTGACACGACTTAACTGCCTCTCGTGGATCTTGTATAAATCTGACGGTTGTATCGGGCATTAACAAGTCGATCTTTTGGTGCAATGACAACCACAAATGTAACAAAATATATATTATGCATCTGTATAGTTGTTCAACAACTATCAAATTGAGGAGATACATACAAAGTTAGACAATTCTCGTGGTTAGATGGAAAAGGAAAGAAAAAAAAGAATGCAATAAAATGGGAGTGGTGTTGCATATAAAAAAAAAGTTGATTAAGACAAAGATTTTAAAAGACAAGGAATTTCTTTGGGAGTGAAATGGATCTATAAATCCCTTAAAGGAAATGAGCCATAGAAAATCCTAATAAGAAACAATAAATAAAGAGCTTTATCAAAACAGGCCAAATCTTAGAAGAATATGCCTCTCTATGACCTAGTTTTTGGTAAATTCCCTATGTCCCTGACTGGTTCCAATGTATTCAAGAGCATTTGGAAGGCTTGGGAACTAAGTAAAGACCCTATCCTAAATAAATATCTGGTGGACATAGATTTAAATAAAATATTCTAAATGAGATCTACTTGGTGGAATTTATATCACAACAACAAACCCTTGGCACTCCTACAAGGGTGCTAAGAAAAGAAATGGAATAAAAAAGGAATCACTCGATTCTACAATCTAATAAAAAATAGGAAAATAAAAAAATTGGATTACATTAGCCTAGAATTTAACATACCTCAAACACAAAAAAAAATTATGAAATGGTTAAAAAATGGAGCATGGAATTGGGAAAAACAAAAGCTTATATAAATGAAAACAAGCAAGAATTCACTTGGATATAGGATAACATATTAATTGAGTTAAAAGCTAAGGAAATAAATAACATAATTGCAGAACCCCCTGACCTGTAGATCATCTAAACAAAAATTGGAACTTAAAAATGAACCATAGAAAATGAAATAATGTGATTATTCATCTCTAGAATAATGTCTCAGAACTAAAAAATGTAGGTTTTAAATAGATGATGTTCCTATGTAAATTAACAAATATTGATTCAAAGATCAATTGAAATGTCTATGATAAATGTAAAATATCTTAAACTGTGCCTGATATCTTTTTTTACTATTTTTTTGCTAACTTTCAAATAGAATTACAGTAGTGGGGGGAAATGAATGAAAAAATAAATCAAGAAATAATAATGGGGAAAATATAAGGAATAGTAAAATTAAATAATCTCTACTAGTTGATCCTATCTATAGAAATTTTATGGTTCTTATGGAAGGCTGGGAATGATGAGAAATACCAAGGTATTAGAAGAGCTCTTACTTTAAGTCTAATAGAGGATTAACCATACACAATATTTTTATGCAGGTAACTATTACTTTGGAGGTGTTCAAGGAATAGCTCAAGAAGGTGATGGAAAAAGACAAGGTGGAAATAACCAACTTAGAGGAGGTAAGCTATGCAAATAGATCGCTATATTATAAAGAAAACAACAAACAAGGCATTAAAGACTTCATGGTGGAGACAAGAGATACTAGAAAAGAATAAACAAAGGACACAAACTAGAGAAAAAGGGGAATCCAAGCTTCCACATAAAAAAATGAAAAGACTTCACTGTAGAAGTAGTAATATCCAATGGCAGTCTATCAATAGTAGAGCCACATAACAATTAGAATGACTGGGAGAAATACAATGAAAGTGTTAACTTTAGAGAAATGTAACAACATGATAAGTAGTATAGTAATATAGTGTTTTGAAGCCATGTGAGGCTAAGTCTTAGAGACCCTAAGAGGTCATATTGATAGATGGAAACATATGTTGAACACCCAAAATACTAAGAGGGGGGTGAATCAATATTCTCTTAAACCATTCAAACATTAAACATCCAATCACTAAAGAATATTAAATTGTAATAAAGAAAGAAAGCATGAAACATTAACAACACCACATAACAATTAAACAATGGGATTTTTATATGGAAAAAATTAAATGGGAAAAACCACTGTGAAGGTTAGCTCACAACATATTATAACTGATTATAGGGTATGTACAAGATGGAAAAAATAGGCCCTTAAGTGGCGATGAAAATTTAGAAAATCAGAGTTAGGAAACTTGACATAAAATTTTGAATAAGTTATCTATATTATTTCAAAAATATGTAAGAATAGAATCAGTAGAAAATTGAATGTAGTTTCTTAACGGCTAGGTTTTTTTTTTTTTAAATCTATTTGCTGAAATTTTGAAATTTGAATGCAGTAGTACTTAAATTTCAGGGAAAAAATAAGAACTAGGTGTCTGTCTGACCACCCTAACCACATTAAAATGATAATATTTTCTTATAATATTTTAGATATAAGTAGAGGAATCATGTCCCAATGTGATGCATGTTTCTGGTAATTTTTTTCCAAGTAAATAATTAATTATGAGTTTTTTATTACAACTTTTAGAAAATATAAAAAATTGTATGTTTGACCACCTTAACTTGGTCAAAACTTCATGAAATTCAATTCTTTTTCTTTTAAATATTATACTATGTGAAGCATAGAATGTGATGCATGTTTTAGATTCAAAAAATGTGATACCATTTGAAAGCTATAGATGATTTTCATTTAGCCTATCAATCAGGACTTTACTCGTAATTCAAATAGAAAATGAATAATAATAATTTATTAAATTCAAAGTAAAGAATAATTCATATTGGTGGAAAGCTGAGAATCTCCTATAAAAACCCTTTTTGTTTCATCAATTTTGGGTTAAAAAAAATCGTCAGCCATAGGGGTCATCATATCACTTACATATCACCACTTTTTGGCCCATCATGATCTTGCACATACCCAATAGTATATTTACAAAAGTGATCACTATAGATGGAATCACTATCGAAGTAGACTCATTGCCCATAGAGAAAAATATAGAAGAGAGATTGTGGCACACAACCTATTTTGAATTTTTACAATTGCATCTATCATATGCATTAAATATAGCTCCAATGAAGCTCAATAAACTAACTTTACAAACTTCAACTGATTTAGATCTAACACTATGCTTTCCTTTGCATTCACATCACTTCAATCTTCTACTCAACATTCAAAACTTAAATTCACAGTGCTATGATGGGCTGATGCAAGAAGTTGGGTCCACAAAAAGCTCAAAAAGTGGAAGTGTTTTTGCTGTTTTTCAGAATTTGTCACACTTGAACTGAAAATTTGAGGCACTTACACAATGAATTTTTAAAAAAGTCAGTAATATGAAATTTAGAGATTTGAATCTAGTTTATAAATATGTAAATTATTCAAATACCCAGATTGTAGAAACTAAATTTTGATAAAGATCTATAAAAACCACTTTTTAAAAGTCCCTATTTTTTTACCATACCATGCACGTGTACGGACAACACTTTTTGAATCAAATAAAAGTATTTTACTAATTCCTTTTGGGGAAAGAGAGCTAACAACATGAAGATTGATGAGGAATTTTTTTTGTAATTTTTTGTTGAATATTTTTTTTATTATTTAATTTTTATTGGCCTTAATTGTTGTTTTTAAAAATCAACGTGTACGGACAGCATAATTTGACCTAAACTAAACTTTTTTTGAATTTTTTTTTTTTCATTGTGTAAAGAATTGTCTAAAGATTGATGTCATATAATTTTTTTTCTAAAAAATTTAACCAAAAAAAAGTTATTAAAAAACAAAAAAAGTCTGATATTTCAAGTTTAATGACTAGTTTGCTTTGAAATTAATTAAAAAATAGAAAATATAATCCAATCTTAATAAAAATTATATATATAAAAACTAGACATTATGTTCTGTAATGGGTTTTAATTTTATAGATTGATTCAGAAAAAAAATTCATCAACCATATTGTCAAAGTTGAACATTCTTCTTCAATCTGCCTTAGTTTTTTAGTTGCAGGTCAAAGGCTAAGGCTCGGATTGCCAAAGCTTTCCTGAACCTAAAACCAAGTCTCCAGGCGGGTTGGGAAATAATTTTTTTATTAACGCATACGCGTTATTGAAACAAAACTCGTACGCGTTTCATAATGCGTACGCGTTATGTTTTTACCCATTGGGTAAAGGTAACGCGTACGCATTATGAAACGCATACGCGTTCCTTTTTAAGAATGCGTACGCGTTTCATAACGCGTACACGTTTCTAATATATCCGTTTATCCTGATTTGACATTTTTTGATACAGTACGGTTTTCCTGCAACATTCTTTTTCTGCAGTACGGCCCGCAAGTTCGATTTTCTGCATTTTTTATTACAAATTTGTCTTGTGCAGGGCATATTCTATTGCAAATTGGTTGAAAAGTCAAGTGCAGGTTGAATTTTCTGAAGTGGAATCAAGTACAAGAATAATTTACAAGAAGATTCAAAAAAATATTTTTGGATGTATTCATGATATTTTTGTGTACTTCAAAGTTCAAAGAAGAAAGGATCTTCATAGTACAAAGTGTTATTTGAATATTTGAAGGAGATAAAAATTTGAAAATTGGTTACAAGTAAATCATTTGTTTTTTCATCAAAAAGGGTTTTGTAACCATGGGATCAAAACAAAGACAAAGAAAAAAGTGTAGAATGTCAATGACACCCGAAGAAATTCAAGCAAATAAAGATATGGAGGCAAAAAGACAAAAAGATAGAAGAGAAAGAATTCGTCAAATGAAAAATTTGGAAGCATCTACTTCAATGAATGTTGAAGAGAAAGTCATGAATGATGAAATGAATGTAGATGATGCAAATGTGGAGATGGTGAATATAGAAGAAAATACAATTATGGAGAGAAACTCAACTATGTCTTCAACTACAACTTTGAATGATATGGAAACAGTACATATGCAAACAGCTTCGGGTATGTCTTCAAATCCACCTCCCAATGATATGGAAAATACACCTATTCAAACAATCTCTCCAGGTATTCTTTCAAACCCAAGTCTTGATAATATTGATTTTGCTTGTTTAGATGAAGCTGGATACACCATTGGTGATATCAATAATTATAGGGTTGAAAGAATGCAAAAACAAAAAAATGATGAAAATATATCTTATGAGAATGCAAATGCTAATCAAATCCCTCATATTGATGAAAATGAGAATGAAATCTTTTTTACTTTTGAAAATGAAAATGGAACCCCTTGTGTGAATGAAAATGAAACCCCTTGTGTGAATGAAAATGAAACCCCTTGTATGGATGAAGATGAAAATGTTTTTTTTACAATTGAAAAAGATGTGTTAGATAACCTTCGTGGTAAAGTTTCTTGGAGACAAATTAGAACTTATGGAAATAAAATATATAAAATGTTTTTTTATAGAAAGAAATTAGGATTCCAATGTCAACTCATGGTGCAATTGATGAGAATGTGGAAAATGAGAAAAGTGATGAAAAAATTAGGTATTTTTGTAAAACCAAAAAAGAAAGATGATTCAGTAGAACAAGTCATTTCTAGTGTTGCTAATGCTATTGATTTTATAGGTAAGAAAAGTCGATCTAAAGATAAAAATGCGGATCGTCGTGCAATAACAACTACTTTAGTTGATAAAGCAACTTCAAATAAAAGAATGTTAAGTAGGATTAGTAAATGTATAAAAGTAAATCTCAAAACTTTAATTATAGCTACTAAAAGAAGAGAAAATATTGAAAATGATCCAATTAATCAATGTTGGAGTTTTAGTGGTAGACTCCCAAGATCAGACATGAAATTAACTAATGAAATTAAATCTTTAATCGATAAATTTTGGCATGATAATACAAGAGTATCACCTAACATTAGAGATGTCTTAAAATTAAGGGTGGGTTCCAAAATTCGTGTACCTCATCCAAAGCATCTCTTAGATATGACTCAAACTGAATTATATAAAAAAAATTTAGATGCTTCAATCTTACCATTGAATATTAAAATAAGTCAAAGATCATTCGAAAAGTGTAAACCTTGGTATGTTAGAATTAATAAGCAATGAATTTCTTGTTGTTGTAAGACTCATGTACAATTTCGTTATTATTATGATAGTTTTCGATATATACGATGCACTTTGCATGTTAACCAAATTATGCAGGACATTTGTGGTATTAATATGCCACCTGAAAGAATCAAAGATTTTATATCAGGTTTGTTTTGCGAACCCTCTAACGGAAACTTATTTTATTTAAAATCATGTATTTCTAGAGAATGTGATAGATGTGCTAACTTTTCATTATTAGGTGAATGTATGCATGAAAGTAGTTTAAATGAATTTGGACAACAATTAGTAGATGTAAAAAGATTCAAAAATGTTGAGTATTCTTTAAAAGATGGAAAAACTGGAAAACGTTGTGAGCTAATTATGGAAAAAAATACTGTGCATGCATTTATTAAAGAATTTAAAGATAAGATTGTACCTAAATATGTTCAACACTCTCAGTATGCTCATTGGCTTGATAATCAATTTCGTTTATGTAAAAACACATTCCCAATTGGAACTATATTGTTGGTTGTTGATTTTGCTGAAAATTATACTCTTGCTCCACAAGAAGAAATTCAATCACAGTATTATAATTCAGTGCAAGTATCTATTTTTGTTCATATTGTTTATAGACATGCAGATGATAGTAGAGAAGATAATAGAAATTTTTTGAGAGAGTACCATTTTTATGTAAGTGATAATCGATTACATTCATTTGAGTTTGTTCAATATTGTTTTGATATATTTTACAAAAATTTAAAAGAAAGAGGAATTCAATTGCTAGAACATCTCATATGGTCAGATAATTGCACGGGTCAATTCAAAAATGCTAGGATGTTTTATTGGTTATGTAGAGTTCATAAGGAAAATAATATCCAGCACATATGGAGTTTTTTTGAAGCCGGTCATGGTAAGGGAGAACACGATGGAGTAGGTGCATGTGTGAAAAGAGCTCTTGCTAGAGAGCAACTAAAATTTGAGGATGCTGCAAAATTTAGAGATGCACATGCAATTGTAGATTGGTGCAATACCAAATTATCTACAAGAGTAAGTGAGAGCTCAATAATTCACCGCTTCTTTTGGTTAGTTGAAGAAAATGATATTTGTTCTCAACAAGATTGTGAAACAATTAATGGATCTGCAAAATGGCATTCATTTAAGAGTTCGAATGCAAACACATGGACAATATGGACAAGGGAGTTGGCATGCTTTTGTCAATTTTGTATTTTAGGTGATTGGGAGGCTTGTGAAAATATGGAATGGGTTGAACAATGGCAACAAAGAGCCTTAACACCTACATCGACACATGTTCAACATGGAACAATAATTGAAGATAATCAAGCGTTCACATCAGATGATTATGACCGTGTTTCTGATCTTGTACAAGAAGGTACATTATTTATTGAGATGAATTTTATATGTATGCATGTTTATATACATGAATTAAATATAAGTGGTGCTCTTTATTGAATTTTTTATCTATTTTTGTAGGACATGTGTATGTTGTTGTTGCACCCGAGGGGAATGAAGAGGAGATAGAGTACTGGTTGGCTAGATGTGTTGAGAGAAAATATAAGTTGGTACATCCTAGAGTGGATGATGATAAATTTGAGTATCCAACTGGTTCAGTCATTGTTGTTGGCACCTGGCTTCGAAAATATTTGATAACAAAGAATGGCTTGCCTGCATTTGAAGATTATGAAAGACACAAGAAGATTATACATTATTCACATTTGATTTTGGCAACCAATATAAAACTAGTTAGATATCACGGGAGGCCTGCTAATAAAGTTTTATGGACACTTTCAATGGATGATCATGAGACAATCATAGATGCATTACAAAAAAGAGAGCATGTGGATGGTACAACAGAGTAAATAAATATTGGTAAGTATATCTAGTTGTATGTATATATTTAATTGATATATATATTTGTCTTTAAATTCATTTCCTTATTAAAGTTTTATATCATTTTTTGTTTCAGGTCTCCCTTGATACAAAAAAGAGAGGAGATGCACTCTTATTACAATGGAATTCGAATCTACAGACAGGTAACTATATATAGTTGTAGATACATTTAGTTGAGAGTATAAATATAAAACTAAATTTAACTCATTGTCATTTTATAAAAAGTTTATAATTTATTTCATATCCCCTTAAGCCATCCTCATATGTGCCATTAATCCATCCGCTTGCATCCCCTTTAAGTCTCTCTATTAATTCCCCTTAATTCATTCTATTAGGACCCCTTAATCCATATCCTTGTATATCTATCCTTAATCCATCCTCTTGCATCCCCTTAAGTCACTCTCTCAACACCCCTTAAGACATCCCCTTAAGCCATCCCCTTAGGTCACATGGTTTAGAGTTTAGGGTTTCTAGGGTTCATGAGATGCTTAGAATAACAAATTTATATGGATTAATGGTTTAGGGTTGATCTCCTAGGATTTAGGTCATGTGGTTTAGGGTTTAGGGTTTCTAGGGTTCATGTGATGCTTAGAATAACAAATTTATATGGATTAATGGTTTAGGGTTGATCTCCTAGGATTTAGGTCATGTGGTTTAGGGTTTAGGGTTTCTAGGGTTCATGTGATGCTTAGAATAACAAATTTATATGGATTAATGGTTTAGCATTGATCTCCTAGGATTTAGGTCATGTGGTTTAGGGTTTAGGGTTTCTAGGGTTCATGTGATGCTTAGAATAACAAATTTATATGGATTAATGGTTTAGGGTTGATCTCCTAGGATTTAGGTCACGTGGTTTAGGGTTTAGGGTTTCTAGGGTTCATGTGATGCTTAGAATAACAAATTTATATGGATTAATGGTTTAGTGTTGATCTCCTAGGATTTAGGTCACGTGGTTTAGGGTTTAGGGTTTCTAGGGTTCATGTGATGCTTAGAGTAACAAATTTATATGGATTAATGGTTTAGCGTTGATCTCCTAGGATTTAGGTCATGTGGTTTAGGGTTTAGGGTTTCTAGGGTTCATGTGATGCTTAGAATAACAAATTTATATGGATTAATGGTTTAGGGTTGATCTCCTAGGATTTAGGTCACGTGGTTTAGGGTTTAGGGTTTCTAGGGTTCATGTGATGCTTATAATAACAAATTTATATGGATTAATGGTTTAGCGTTGATCTCCTAGGATTTAGGTCACGTGGTTTAGGGTTTAGGGTTAAGGGTTTAGGACCCTTAAGTCATATCCTCTTACATGTACCCTTATTCCAAAATCTTGCATCCCTTAAGTCACTCGCATAATTCCCCTTAAGCCATTCTTATAGGACCCATTAAGCCATACCTTAGGGTTCATGACATGCATCCCATTCATCCATCCTATGGAAAACATCATTTGAATTTTTATGAAATTTATAAGATCCAATTTTGTAACTTTTACTATATATTTACTTAAATGAATCAAAAAAATTATAGAACTACTTACAGTTTACATTAATTATTTTTGCAGGTTCTCATCAAGTCGGTCTACCATGCGATTGTCACTGAAAAATTATTTTATCAAGAGACTATGTAAATATCAATTTTTGGTCTTCACGTAAAAATTGATAAGCTAAATAATTGGATATACATGTGCACACATATATGTTTCATCATGTTGTATAGTTGTATGATTTTCAATTAACTTATTAGTAGCATTTTAAAAATCTCATTCCAATTTTATAGATTATACATTTCATATAATTGTTCAAATATTTTCTAGAATTGGTAAATAGTTAAAATTACACGAGCTCTTAATTTATTATGAATATAATCTAAACTATTTAAGGAATATTTAAATTTATCACCTTTAACCATGTGATAAATTATATATTTATGAAATTTGATTGTAGAGATAAGAATTTATATCTAGTGCATGTATTACTTGAAAATTAGATAAAATATCTAGATCTACATATACATATGAGTGCATATAATCATCAAAATGAACATAACATGATCATAATTGACTGCATATATATAATCATCACATTAAAGTCATCTGATATAAATAAACAAAAATATGTATATGTCAAGTCCAACACATAAAAGTTTAAATAAAACTAGAGATGTCTGGTCTATTTAAAATTTAAAACCATTTAACTATTAGGCTGATCAGTCAAATCAAGTCTCCTCTTTGTTCCAGGTCAATCAGATGTACCTACATCATGCTGTAAAAGAGTACAAGTAACTTGAAATTAGATTTAAATTTATTTATAAATTTTGATATAATTAAACATATTTAAACCTGACAAAATTTAAACTTTTGGATAAAAAAAAATAAATTAATTAAATATCTAGTAAATACAATAAAAATGATTTTTAAGACATGAATAATTTACCATATGATCATGTGGATCTACTGGAACATTTTGTTCAACAGGTAGCATAACTGTCACTTGAGAAGATTCAAATGCCTGATCTACTATATCCTGCATATTCATATAAAGCAATCAATATGTTAAAACCTAGAATATATATATATATATATATATATATATATATATATATATATATATATATATTTAAAAGATCCATAAAAATTGTTTAGGATATTTAGTAAAGTTTACAACCTTGAATGATATGACCTCAAGATCACGCACCTGAGATTGCCCATGCATAAATGCTGATGATGTCTCAGGTGCACCTGCAATGGGTGTCTCATGAAATGCCTGCATATATATGTACAACAATTTGTATAGATCATTCACGCATGTGTATGTAAATGTAAAAATTAAATTAGATCTATGATGTGTATTTAATTCAAACTTAACAAAATTTTTGAAAGAATGCACCTGAGCTGATGATGACTCAGGAGCGCTCACCACAACTTGTGCTTGGTCAGCACTAGGCATGCTCATCTGACCTCCCTGCATCTAGATATAATATATATCAATCACACATCATGTGTAAACATTCAAAATAAATTAGATATATATATCCACACAAACTAAATTTAATATATATTGGTTTAAGTACCTGACCAAAAGGTGAGCCCATATCTACAACACTCGACATATAGACATGATCATTTTGAGTTTCAGGCATTGTCTGATCATGCGTCTACACCAAACACTTATTGAATTAATATTGTATTATATATATAATTTGATGTTATTATTTAAACATGAATTTTGCACATTCCAAAAAAATATATTAAGTTCAAAAGATGAACATACCTGTGTAAGATGATGCTCAGAATATAGTAAATCCATAAATGACTCTGTCTCAGACGCAGGTGGGTCACCTGAAGTGGATGCCTGAGTATTCCTATTGCTGGAGCCTCCATGCTCTCTATTGACCACTTCAGCCATCGCATGTGAAGTCTGATGAGTGAGATGTCCTGAAAGTGAACTCAATGCTCATAATGTCGATAGCATGGTTTGCTGCTGAAATGCAGTAGGAACACCAAGAGAAGCAGGAGGAACAATAGGAGCAATTGGAGCACGTCGTTGAGGATCAACATGTGCTCCTAATCTATGTTGGGGCATGCCACGCCCAGCTCCCTGAAATGACCTCATATCAAAATAGTTGGGTTTTAAACCCAACTCAAACTCTGCCCATAACTTTCTCAAAAAGTATAGGGGCACCTCAGAATTGCCATGTGGTGGAGTATCAAACACCATCCACCATCTATCCCAAAAATGTGCAGCTATCAAGGGGTGCCTACACCATAAAATTGAAATTCGTTTTTTGGTGGGTGGAATTGGTTGGCTAGTTTGAGAGTTAAAAAAATACTGGCATAGGGCTTCTTTGGTAATTTTAAGGTCATTAATTTCTTTATAAGACAATCCATCTACATAGAATTGTCTCCTCTCGTCTCTCCATTGATGGAGCCTATCTAGGTCCGCATCAATAGATCGAACAGAATCGACAATAATTTGCATCGTAGATGCAAACCGTGAGAGATGGGGGGGAATTCTAGGCTCATTTTTTATCAGATCTATATTTTCTTGAATGACCATAAGATTTTCCCTAATGCTCTCTCTCAACTGATCCTGGTCTACTATAGGGGGTGGGGGGTTAGGAGGTGGAGGGTTTGGAGGAATGGGGTTTTCTGGTGGTGGTGGGTTAGGAGGAATGGGGTTTTCTGGTGGTGGTGGGTTAGGATCTATGGGATCTACAGGAATATGTGGTTCAGGCATAAAATCCTCAATGCTAAATAGTGGATCCATGTGAATGTACAACCAAATGGCAACTGCACATGTTAAACAATTAAAAAATATATATCAACAAACTAATTAAATAATGCAGACAATTTGAAAGAACTATTTAAAAATCACATTGAACGTGCACAAATCCAAAATGCAATTCATTTGAAGACCATTCGATTTATCATTAAAAAATCAATAATGTTCATTAAAAATCCATAGCATGTACACATTAAAGTTTATAATTTAAGTTTGTACAAGTTTTGAAAATTTCAAATTTGTGGTTTACAATTTGAGTTTTGGGTAAGGGTTTGTGTTCATATTTTAGAATGTAGGGTTTAGTGCCTATGTATATTAGAATAATGTAATAACCATTAAGATCTAGAAATTAAAAAAATTGGTTATAAGGATACATTTAAACATATTAAGGATACATTTAAACATATAATAATAGAAACATAGGAATCATGGTACATTTGAAAAGGGGAAATGATAATAGGAGTTACCATAGAACACAAAATATTGTTCATATGAGAGACATAAAAGGTATGAGAATTAAATATTATTTTAATAATAAATTATTAAACAATAATATACTACATGAAAGTTAAAGGATGCAAATAAATTAAAATTATAGTGATTAAAAGTAATAATTATGCAAAAAAATAAGGAATCCAAACTACCAATTCGGTAGGGTCAAATCCAAGAAAGTTTGCAGCCCAATCCTTCACCAATTATAGAATTTAGAGTTATACATTTTAATTTCTTGATTTTTTAAAATTTTGAGTAATAATAATGAAGGAAAATCTATAAGTTGATGTTCTAGGACCCCCTTTGACAAAATGGTAACAATCGACCTAGATTATGTTGAATCAAGAGTGAAGGAAATGAAAATTCAATATGTTATGACTAAAAGTCTATGGTTGTTATAACAAATTGAGGGAAATGCATTGTCTTGTGATACCTCACAATTATCTCTACTAAAAATAAACTTTGTTGATCACACCTAAAGACCCCATTGTTATATAAGTTTGTAAATAAACTCTTTCAAAACTAAGATTGTGAGAAACAAAAATTGAAGAAATAAGACTAAAACCCTATGTGTTTTAAAAAGTTCCACTAGTATTCATGATTTTTAAATCCTTATGAAACCATCAAAAACCTTAGGTACCTAAGTACGGGGATTCAGTTCAAAAAGACATTGCTAATAGATTTATTTTTCAAGTTTAAGATAAAAAATTTAATCGATATATAGATGAAGAATTTTTTAAAATACGATTTCATCTAGGGATATGTTGCCTTATATTAGAATTTTTATCACACTAATTCTAACTTGAACCATAGACGGGCTAATTATAACTTGAACCATAGACCCTAATTATAACTTGAACCCTAATGTATTCTAACTTGAACTCTAACCCTAATTGTAATTAAATCGGGTATCATAACCTTAGTTGAACACTAACCCTAAATGCATATAAACTTTTTAATCATAAACCTAATTAAATATTGATTGAATGTTTAACTCTCACCAAAATTACAACCATTTAACCCTAGACTCTTAATTTAATTTTTACCCCAACCCTAGAACCCTACACCAATTGACGGGGCTAATTCTAACTCCAACCCTAACCTGCATCTTAAATTTTAATTCATAATTTCATAATCCTAAAATAAATTAAAATTATAGTGATTAAAAGTAATAATTATGCAAAAAAATAAGGAATCCAAACTACCAATTCGGTAGGGTCAAATCCAAGAAAGTTTGCAACCCAATCCTTCACCAATTATAGAATTTAGAGTTATACATTTTAATTTCTTGATTTTTTTAAATTTTGAGTAATAATAATGAAGGAAAATCTATAAGTTGATGTTCTAGGACCCCCTTTGACAAAATGGTAACAATCGACCTAGATTATGTTGAATCAAGAGTGAAGGAAATGAAAATTCAATATGTTATGACTAAAAGTCTATGGTTGTTATAACAAATTGAGGGAAATGCATTGTCTTATGATAACTCACAATTATCTCTACTAAAAATTTAAACTTTGTTGATCACACCTAAAGACCCCATTGTTATATAAGTTTGTAAATAAACTCTTTCAAAACTAAGATTGTGAGAAACAAAAATTGAAGAAATAAGACTAAAACCCTATGTGTTTTAAAAAGTTCCACTAGTATTAATGATTTTTAAATCCTTATGAAACCATCAAAAACCTTAGGTACCTAAGTACGGGGATTCAGTTCAAAAAGACATTGCTAATAGATTTATTTTTCGAGTTTAAGATAAAAAATTTAATCGATATAGATGAAGAATTTTTTAAAATACGATTTCATCTAGGGATATGTTGCCTTATATTAGAATTTTTATCACACTAATTCTAACTTGAACCATAGACGGGCTAATTATAACTTGAACCATAGACCCTAATTATAAATTGAACCCTAATGTATTCTAACTTGAACTCTAACCCTAATTGTAATTAAATCGGGTATCATAACCTTAGTTGAACACTAACCCTAAATGCATATAAACTTTTTAATCATAAACCTAGTTAAATATTGATTGAATGTTTAACTCTCACCAAAATTACAACCATTTAACCCTAGACTCTTAATTTAATTTTTACCCCAACCCTAGAACCCTACACCAATTGACGGGGCTAATTCTAACTCCAACCCTAACCTACATCTTAAATTTTAATTCATAATTTCATAATCCTAAACCTAACCCTAATAAAAATATAACCCTAACTCTAAACCTAGTTGAATACAAACCCTAACCTCAACCCTTACCCAAATATTTATCTTAGAACCCTAACCCTAGAATGAATTTTAACCCTAGAAGCAGGTAATTGAATTCTTTAATATTAAACAAGTAAACCTAATCATAACCCTAATTGTAATTTTGAAATCTAACTATACAATATATATTAAAGTTTAAGCCAAACCCTAATTGTACCCTAGATTTAACCTAATTTTAACCTACAAATAGGGTTTTAGTTTATGTTATGTTTTCTAGGGTTTTAGTTTATGTTTTCTAGGGTTTTAGTTTACGTAAATTCTAGGGTTTTAGTTTACGTTACGTTTTCTAGGGTTTTAGTTTACGTTTTCTAAGGTTTTAGTTTATGTTTTCTAGGGTTTTAGTTTACATTTTCTAAGGTTTTAGTTTATGTTTTCTAGGGTTTTAGTTTATGTTACGTTTTCTAGGGTTTTAGTTTACGTTTTCTAGGGTTTAGGTTCAAAGATTAACGGTCTGAGTAAATTAGTTTTTTAGAACCTATAGTTTAGGGTTTTAAATTTCAAAACTAAATGTGTCAAATTTAGGTTTTCGATTTAAAATTTTATGTTGTTTGTTTCGTTGATGTTTTTGGTTAATTAAATGCAGTTTAAAAACTATTAAATATTAAATTAAAACAAACTAAACAAAAATAACTAAATAGCAATTATAAAACAAAAATAACTAAATAGCAATTATAATGCAAAAATATTGTAGAATTCAACCAACCTGGAGGTTGCTGAGGTTAGGTGTGTCGATGGGAGCAGGTGAGAGTGAAAATTTAGCAGATTTCGGTTGTCCAAAATGCGTACGCGATCTGCTATTTGTTGTCCTGGCGCTCCAAAGTCGGCTGTGAAAATGACTTTCACAATCGCTTATTTAAAAAAATAAATAGTCTTTAGAAACGCGTACACGTTATGAACACGTACGCGTTCTGAACGCGTACGCGTTTTGGAATGCTAACGCGTTATGAACACGTACGCGTTCTGAACGCGTACGCGTTTCATAACGCGTACGCATTTTAGGTTCGTAATCCGAACCGTAACGCGTACACGTTACTGATTTATTATCGCGTATGCGATACATAACGGGTATGCATTTTTTAGAAACGCGTATGGGTTTTGCGTGAGAATTTTTTTTTCGTCTGAAACTTCCCCTCTTCGTGGACCAACTTCTTGCACCAACCCTGATTATATTCACATACATAGAATATTTGCATCACACATCATATGTTCATTCCATACATAAAAAAATTGAAAGGATCTAACATATATATCCACAAAAACTGTAACATTAATTAGGTCAGCTTAAATAGATGTAGCATCCAATAGATAGCTTGTCGTCTCAAAAACTTTCATACATATCTCACACCAAGATTTAACCCTCAATATAACTTAAAATTGGTCAGCATGGACCTATATTAGATCCCACATAAGACTACAATACTTATTTAACCTTCGCATATCCTTTAAACTTGTTAGGTTGGCACAACATAAAACCTAATAACAAAATTCTTCAACTATGTATCCACATATGGACACACAGACCTTAAAACTCGATACAAACTATAATTCCTAAAAAAAATGGCATCTATAAACATCTCCTTAAATATGCAAAGCCAAAAAATTGTTCACGGAGAAGTGGAGACTCTCCCACACAAATACACTGTATAGAGAATAATTGTAACTTTCTAGGTCAACTTTTGTTACTCATACCTTTCGATCCAATAGCCATTTAACATGATGAAAAATTGGAATTAGATACATCTAACATCCAAAAAAATAATGTTAGAAGCGCACAGTGAAACCTTCATTTGTGGATTGGTGCAAACCCAAAATCTAAAGCACTGTTACATTGAATCAACAATATTGACACTTAGTCGATTTCCCATTGTACAACCATCTTTATCAGACCAAACCACTTATCAAAAATTTCTTCTATGAACACTCCAAAAATTGTTAGATCCAACTACAATGATTCACATCATGATCTTCATATTCAGATAGAATATTGACATTAGTGACAACACTGTAATGCTCATGTTGCCAACGTCATCAATGAAGAACTTCTCATTCTTCCAACAATCTCCCCCTTTTCATCAAGATGGAAACATGCCAAGAATATCTCCAAACTTCTCCAAACCATTCTCCCCCTTTGACATCAATGGGAAAGGGTGCCTATACGACTATTCTACCTTTCACTAGAACTCCCCCTAAGAAATGTAAGCATATATACAAACCAAAAAGGATTGGATTGACTCCCCCTGAGTCATGTGTACCGGAGAAAAAACCAAAAATTGTACTAGAAAATTTCTCTAGCTAGTCCACATATATAAAAAGAATTTGAATAAAAATATTGAAATACATGAAAAAGTGAGAAATATGTCAACCAAAGGAGGTTGACAACTACAAATTCTATACATGGGTCTATCATGCTTGCATACCTTCTTCCTAGTCTTTCTTTGCTTCCACAGGTAATCTACATTGTGTTTCAAATTCCAGTAGCTCTTCTCCTTCTTCTGGAGTGTTGGGTACTAGATTCATCTATTTAGCTTTGTCGACACTTAAAAGGGCTTTTAAAACAAATAATAGTTTGGTATTGACCAAGTCCCTTATTTCTCCAAAGTATAGAATGATGTTCTCTTTTTCGGCTTGTAGTTGAAAGAATTTCTTATGGAAATCTTCAATGGTGTTCCCTGTGTCTCCAATTAGGTCAAGTGCCAGATCATAAGCACTTGAGGAAATGTTGATTTGAGACTCAATGGAGTCCATTTCCTTTTTAATGCTTTGTGGCTCCAGGCTACTTCATGCCATATTGATAAAGAGCCTTTGCCTCATAAATACATCCTTGTGAATCCTTTAACAATTCTAAAAACATTTTATGTTGATATGTGATTTCTCTCACTAGTAGCATAAGGTTGAATTTGAATATGTTCTTATTTGGTTTATGATAATCTAATTTATAAAGGTTTGACTATAAAATTGGATGGTCGGGACTAAAATATGGGATCAAAATCTCATAATGATTGAGAGAGATAGGAGGATGAGAGGAGGACAAATGTCTTCATTTATTTGGAAAAGAAGGAGGGAGAGGGATTGAGGGGAAAATAAAGGGTGGAGATCTGCCTTAGGAAGATTAGGAAGACAAGATATAAGGGATAATTTTGAGTATCCTTGAGGGATGGGAAATTCCTTAGACCCATGTGACATGGTACGAAAACCATGCCACATGTACAAAGGTTGATGCCTTGTTACAAAAGACTGATTTTATTATAAACATTGGAGGATGTCAGGGATTTGAAGGGGTTTGACTAGGATTTGGTATGTACAAGCAAGGGATCAAAGAGCTAATTGATTTTAGATCACTTAAAAGGAAAGTACAAAAAATAAGCAATTAAATAAATATGATAATCATTTGATTTTTGGGGTGAGGAAGAGACAATCAAGTAAATAAATATTTGGATTTATTTACCTAAGGTGGAATATGTTTGGATTAGGGTGTCTCCAACGTAGAGTCATGTCATTTATTTATTACTATGTCATATATTTATTTATATTATAATATTTATTTTCCTACTTATTTTTTTGTCACATTGTAGGACCTCCTACTAATGTGGCATCCTACATGGCAAGTGACATGTACAATTTGTAAACTAAATTTGTTGAGGTAAGCATCCACTTTTGAAGACCTAGATTTGTGCCCAAATTGGTGGAATTTTTCATATGTTTCTATGTAACGGGCTATGACAACTTGCTATGTCAGGTTATGATAGATAATGACGATGGAAGAGACGGGAAAGCTAAATTATTAGTCAATTATGATAAGTGGGACCCATGTGATGAGGGCGCCTACACATGCAAGGTATTTGCATACATGCAGGCTCATTGCATGTGCATCAGTGGCTAAATTTATGGGACAAGGGATAATTTATGGAAGATTATCATAATTATGAGTTAATATGATTATGATGGTATGCCATAATGAACCCATTTTCACACCTTGGGCATGGGATTTGGTTATGGAAATTTTTGGGTAACTTATTTCATGTTGAGAGGTTATAAATATTTACAACTTAGTGCATTTTGAGAGAGATAGGCTTGCACAATATTACATGTCGTTATGCTACCAAAATTATTCTAGATTCTCATTGTATTGTGAAGATTCTTGAGAATTAATCTTGAGATCAAGTATTGTAACTGATATTACTATTGACGATATAAGTTGAGCCATGTGATTTAGAATGTGGGGTTTTTCTTGAAAGAGTTTTCCAATGCAAACATTGTCTATGGTTTTATATTATTCTTTGTGTTGTTTAAGTTTTGAATGAGCATCTTTCATTTTTGTAATTGTTAAAGGTGTTAAATGATTTTTTTGTAACTATCCCCTACTTAGATTAGTGTAGGAAGTTGCTTCCACTCACTTGGCTTCCTTTCAGGTGATATCAGACCCTAACTAGTTTTGATTCAGTTGTTGGGTTTGAAGGGTTTTTAGAGTGGATCTTTGTTTCAGTTGGAGTTTTTAAGAAGGGTGTTTTGTGATCTTGTTGTAGGAAAATATGGCAAGAACATCTTGAAGAATTGAGATGGAAAAGTTTAATGGCAAAAAATTTGAAATTTTGAAAATGAAAATGGATGATATGTTGGTAGACAGAGATCTTTGGGCTACAATATCTGGAGCTAAAATAGCTACAAAAACCCAAGAAGATTGGGATCTTATGGATAGGAAAGCCAAGGGTCTGATCAGACTCTATTTGGCTAATTTTATCTTCTTGAATGTCCATGAAGAGAAAACTACAAAAGACCTTTGGAAGAAACTTGGAGATGTTTATCAAGATAAATCCCTAGTAAAAAACTTGTTCTTGAGAAAGAAACTATATTCTTTGAAGATGGAAGATGGAGGATCCATTGTAGATCATCTGAATGCATTCAACATGGTGATAACTCAATTGGGTTTTGTTGCAGATAAGATTGATGCATGCTCCTATTGTGTTCTTTGTTAGACTCATGGGACCAGCTAGAAATGGCTATTGAAAGCACGACCACTAGTTTCAAGATGGATGAGGTGGTGTCTTTTCTATTATCTAAGGAGATGTAGATAAATTCTTTCAAAATTCCAAGGAGTCCATTATTGTGCAAGGTAGATTGAGGGAGAAAGAAAATAATAAGTCAAAATCTTCAAGGAGATCTAAGTCTCTTGGAAAGTCCAAGGAAAAGTATTGGAACTGTAGGAAATTTATTAATTTCAAAAAATAGGGCAAGGAAGAGAAGAAGAAAGGAAAGAAAAATTTCTCTAATTTTGACTGTAACAAATCCTCTCAAGATGACACAGATGCCTTTATTGCAGCCTTGACAACCCATGCATCAGAAGCTATGTGGTTGATAGAATCAAGTGCTTCTTTCAACATGACCTCTCATAGAAGTTGGTTTTCGAAGTATGAGGAGTACAATTGTAGTGCCCCTCCGTATTAGCCTTTCTAGGCATTTAAGTAAGTTTTTGTTTATGATTTTGTTGCTTTACCATGTTGTTCGTCAGTATTCCGTTTTGTTTCGTATCATTTTGTTTTATGTCCTTCGTTTTAAGTGTTGATTTTTAATGTGTTAATTGTTTGATTCTAATGCGTTACCGTTATTGTGAATTAGTTAATTTAATTTAATGATGGTTATTATTATTGTGAAAATTAATTTAATTAAGCATTAAATTTAATTAGTAAAGTGATTTGTGAAATTACCAAAGATTTAATTAAATATTAGATTAATTTGAAAATTTTAAATGATGTTTGTAAAATTAAAAGAATATTATTTGAATTGTCGATATTTAATTTTATTAATTATAAATAATAAAATTTTGCTATTGTATATTAACATTATCTTTTACAGATGGTTAAATAATAATAATATTATTACTTCTCTAATTGAGTTATCAATGATAATATTTTTGATCTATGATTTAATACTAATAACACTATTATTAATACTTAGGTAATAATATCAAATATTTACTGGCTAATCGATTCTATCATTAAATTGTTACATATATTGTAGTCACTTATAATTCCTACGTAACAAAACAGTGGAAGCACCATAAACGCATCCATTAGTCCTGTTCAAGTCGTGTCTTTCCCCTTCAATGGATATTTATTCTTTTGGAATTAAATAATTAATTATTATTCATAAACTTGTATTATTTGTTATTTAATTATCCTTTATTACTATTAATTGAACAAGAATTAAATATCTTTTTAATTGTTGATAATAGTTATCTATTTAAGATTTTAAATAAACAAGTGTAAATACTTTTTAACTATTACTAATTGTTTATCTAACCTATATCTTATTACTTTCAAAATGAAGACAAATGAAAAATGCTATTAAATTAAGCAACAAAGAAAATTATTAATAACATCTTAATAAAACTTAAAGAAAAAGGGGAAGCTAAACTACTGTTTTCAATCACTGGAATAAGGCTTATCATGATGCCACAACATCCTTTACGTGTCTCTCTATTGTATTGAATAATAAGATTTAAAAGATACGTGGCACAACTGCAAGAGTAGCAAAATAAATAAATAAAAGCATTGGAGAGCTCCCCGGGGGGAGATAGAAGGGATGATAATGAACATTCGGGAAGATAGCTGGAAATAGGTAGAGAGAGGATGCTGTTAAAGGTTGTGAAAACTAACATTATGCCTGTCAAGCGCGCCTTCCTGACACACCTTGGGCAAAATCTTGAGGTAAGTTACTAGCCATTGCTTCAGTGATTTCATTTTATTTGGTTATGGAGCATAATAGGAAGTTTAAGGCTCCCTTGCAAATCCATATTGTGCATATCGCTGCTGCAGTATTTAGATTGTGGAGGGTGTATAAATTTAAATAATCTCCCTGATACTATTCCTAACCTGTCACAGCAGCAACACTTGAACATAGAAGACTGTAGAGGCGCAAATAGCCTTCCTGATTCCGTTGGCAACCTGCCACATCTGCAGTACTTGAAATTAGAATGTTGTAGAGGTTTAAATAATCTTGTTGATTCCATTGTCAACCTGTCTCAGCCGCAGAACTGGAGCATAATAGGAAGTTTAAAGGTTTAAATAATCTGCTTGATTCGTGCCTTACACCTGCTAATTGTATTTGCTTGAAAGTTTCTTAAGCCTTTTCATCAAATCCGTCTTGTGCATATCCTGCAGTCGCTGCATTCCATGAGATCACATTTCTTAGAGGCATTCTGTCTAATAGTTCAGGTGACTTGTCTTTCCTTCCTTATTTTGTATGCATGACTCATGGGTACTCTGGGGTGCGAATAATCTGTTCCAAAGCTCCCACTTTGGCTGCGACAGAGAGGGAACTACGTAGGATTTTGGAACATGGTTTAGCACTGCCAAATGCTTATACCTTAAATCTTCTTACAACTTTTCATCAAGCTCGTTTTGAGCATATCCTACAAATCACAGCATATCATGATATCACATATCTTTGAGGTCCCTTTTGGAGCAGTACGCTTGCCATGTCTTTGCACCCTTATTTTCAGGTATGGCTAGTAGGGCCCTTGTAACTTCAACATATGACAAATATTGCTTCTATGTTTTGATGGATATCTCGTCATTCTTACTAGAAATTTGATATGACACGCATTGATCCCGGTCTCATCCTTTTTTCGGTGTCAGAGCCTTTGCACTCAGCAAGATTTGATCCCTGATGGGCTCCTTTAGAACCTTTCAACTTCAACAGTAGACCGAAGATCCATTGACATTTTTTCAATTTTTTCACTTAGCATCACCATTATTATCCTCAAGAATGTTGTTCCTTTTAAAATAAAAAAATAAAAACGATGGAAATGGTTCACGTCCTTGGAGCCATTCTGTCAAACAGTTCGCATGCCTTGTGCATGCTTCCACTTTTTGCATGTATAACTACGCAAATATTGCTATCCATGAGACGATATTTGTACCAATATAAAGTCTGACAAAAATCTAATTTCTTATTCTTCGGTCTATGTCTACACACAGTTTCAAGCTCTCATTTAAGCTACGGAAAAGAGGGTGTTGGGAAAGGTTGTGATATATGGCTTTACACTTGCTAATTGCATTTACTTGAAAGTTTCTAACACCCATTTGACCTGTTTATTTTGTGCATATCCTGTTACTTTTGGCATTCCATACAATCACATTTCTGTGAGACGTTATGCCAAGCATTTCATGCATCGGATGGTGGGTTCACATTTACATTTAAGCCGAATCAAGCTAAGGCATCCGTAAAATCTTACGAAAATAAAGTTCCTCTTTTTAGGTCTAAAGACTAGGAAATAAAATTTATATATACATCGAATCTTCCTTAAGAAAAAATGCATCTTAATTCTAAATAAGGAAAAGAGGTTAAGATAATATCTTACCTTTTAAGATGATGTTTTTTTCAATTTCTTTTGTTAAAGCAAATATTTATAGGGTTAATTAATATGTGAGGGATAGATTCTTTTAGTGACATTGTTTAGTAATTATATGAGTATTTTAGAAAGAACAAGTATTTAATAAATAGTTAATATAATAAAGAAATTAAATTAAGTTGAAAAGAAAATCATTAATTATGTTTAATTTAAAAATAATATTTAATATTTTCTATTAAAGAAAAATATTCTAAGTGGAGTACTATAATGATAGGTTGTAAGTTAGCATGAAGGTTACTTACTAACTAGTTAATAGTGAAGATTTCCTTGTGTAATCAATATGATAGTTATTTGAAGTATTGCATGTTTGTGTAGTGGAAGCGTAGAGTAGTAGTTTGGAAACTTTGACATTTGAATATTATTGTGTGGATGGTGTATTAAGTGAAATTAGTTAGTATAATGAAATATGAAAGCAATGTTTTCATGGTCGATTGGTTACTTGCTTAATTTATGGTGTTTGATTAGAGAAATTATTGTGTATCTGATTATTGTCATGTGGAGGGAGGTCGCTGGTGTCATTTGATTATTATGAAAATTTCGGTTATTGTGTTTGATCTTGTATGAAGATGTTAATTTTGTTAAAAGTGTTGTTCTCTATTTTCGTTTTGATATTATCCCCTTTACTATGCATCTGTCGATTTGTGATAATGGAAGTTATATATTCATTTTGCGGTTCCATGATATGAGTTTCTTGGGAACCCAAGTATTTGCATACCCTTCAGTTGGGAGTATATGAAAGTTGGTGTTATAGGCTTCCTGAGGCATTGGGTAATGGGTGTATGTTGGATTTCTTTGATTTGACTTTGAAATGTTTGATTTAATTATTAGCTTGAACTTTTGTGGGTCTTACCTCATTTCATAGTTTGCCTCTTGTTATGTTTGTTTGGTGAGATGGTCCATGCCTCACATTTGTACTTGAACTGGTAAATTTTGGTGTTATAAGTTTGGTATACCTCTAATTATTGTAAAGTTTTGTATTAGGACCATGCGAAGATACTCTCCCATAGTATTCCCTATTTTTCCTTTGTATGCCTCTGGAAGCAATCACCTTGTAAGTGGTCATTGAGATTGTTGTATGTTATGTTTTGGTTGACCTTGTAGATGGTCTTGTGTTCTTTCTACTTGACTATCTTGGTTGTGGGTCCTTTCTTGTCATCTCCTAGCATAGGGAGTGGGCCTTCGGGTCCACATGGTTGGGTGGAACGTGCTATGCACCCTATTGGGTTCCCAGGTTGTGTTCACGATGCGGAAGCAGATGAAGAGTTTCCAGAGCTTCACGTTGTTGAAGAATTTTCCTCACCTTGTACCTTATCCTTCATTGATGTAATTGTTCTTATACGTGATATACATGTCCCGTTGATATAAGAGAAGCATTATGTAATGTACTATTGTATCTTTGATGTGTTATATCTATGGAGATATGTTTTGTAGTTGTATCATGAAACTATAAATTGAATTGTAATAAAATTATGTATTGTTTTCCTCTCTTTTGATCATTAATGGTTGTACATTATCATTATGTAATCTTGGATTTCATCTGCTTTTGTTTTCATAAAAGTTTAGAGTTCATAATGACCATTTCGTGTACCCAAAGGATGTAGATTAATTTGCAAATACACAAATTTCTTTTCATGAAATGAATGTACATATTCATCTTATGCAATGTTTCTTTCAAAAAAAATAAAAAATTAGAGTGATATTTTGTTGTCCTTTGGGGTTCACACGGTGGGGCATTACAACAATGGTGGGAAGGTGTATATGGGTGATGAATCTCACCTGAAGATCATTGGTCACGGAAGAGTCGAAATCAAATTCCCTGATGGAAGAGTGAAGGGGATTGGTGGTGTCTTGCATATCTCGAGTTTGGCACAAAACCTTCTTTCTATGAGTGAGTTGAATGATGTGGGAGTGCAAGTTGTTTTCTTGAGTGGAGGATGTAAGATGACGATAGGAGCTATGGTGTTGGATAAGGGTGTTTGAATTGGAAATTTGTACAAGTTAGATGCATGCATGGTTCAAGACAATATATATTTTGATAAAAAAAAAGAGACCTTTGGATTCTTCATCGTCACTATCAAATTGTGTAGAGAAGATGTTTGTTACAACTACATCTTATGGTCATGCATTTTGGGTACCTAAGGGTGCTTATTCCATGGAAATGAAGCTTCCTATGGAGAAGACAATGTTATGGCACAAATTACTTGGTCACATCGGTGAGAAGGATCTTAGAGCCCTAAAAATAATAGCCTTGTTGAAGGCCTTGACGATTGTAATCTTGAGTTTGACTTTTGAAAAATTTGTGTTTATGGAAAAAAACATCATAAAAATTATTACTCTAGTTATCATAAGTCTTCTAGTTTTTTGGACTATATTCATACAAATGTGTTTGGTCTTGTGAATGCTCCTTCATTGTCAAAATCTATATATATTTTTTCATACATTATTATAGTAGAAGGAAATTCATTTATTTTCTCTGAAGTAGAGCTAAAGTCTTTAGTCAATTTAAGGAGTTTAAATCCTTTATAGAAAATCAGACTAGTAGAAAGATTAAGTGTTTGAGGACTCACAATGGAGGTGAGTTTTGTTCGGTAGATTTTTAAAATTTCTATAAAGAGCACGATATTGAGAGATAAGACAATTCCATACACCACACAACAAAATAGAGTTTCAAATACGATGAACATGATTTGATGGAGAGGGCAAGGAGTATGTTGAGTGGGGTTGGCATTGAGTATAAGTTTTGGGTTTAAGTAGTAGCCATTACATGTTATTTGATCAAAAAATCTCCTACATTGACACTTGTTGAAAAGACACCCATGGAGGCATGGTCTAGTGAAAATCCTTCATTAACACATCTCAGAGTATTTGGTTGTGAAGCTTATGCTCATGTTCCGATTGAGAAGATGTCTAATTTGGAGAACAAGGTAGTTAAGTGTGTCTTCATTAGCTATGGTTTTGGTGTGAAGGGGTACAAGATTTGGGATCCAGATTCCTAGAAGGTTCTCTATAGCAGAAGTGCAATTTTTAGAGAGATGAAACCTTCCACTATTGAGTTACAACTAGAGAAAGAGGAGAAACAAAAGAACCTGGAGGTAGCTCAGATTCCACCTACTTTGATAAAAGGTGAACTATGCACTCTTGCTAGACCTAGTGATGAGGAGAGCTCGAGCAACTTTGAAAGTTTTGAAGAAAAAGAAGAACCTCAACCTCAAGCATTAAGGAGGTCTACATGTGTTAGGCAACAATTAGAAAGGTTTGGTTATTCATTATTAGATTCTAGTTAATTTTTTTCTTTGAATTCCAACACTGATGAACTTAGGACTATTAGAGAGGCTATGGGTATGAGTGATGTAGATTCTTGGATGAAATCCATGGACAAGGAGATGGATGCATTGAAGAAAAACAAGACTTTGGATTTGATGCCTTTTCCTATTTAATGTAAACTTGTTGGTTGTAAATGCGTGTTCAAGAAGAAGTGTGGTAATTATGGTAGTGTTGAGAAGCATAAGGCATTATTGTTCACTAAGGGATATTCTCAAGTGGAGGGAATTGACTATGGTGATATATTCCCTTGTTTTGAGCTAACATCTATCTAGTTCCTATTATCACTTGTAGTATCATATGATTTGGAAGTAGAACATATGAAATGAACATAAAATTCCTTCATGGTGATTTGGAAGAAGATATTTACATGTCACAACCAAAACATTTCGTTGTCATTTAGGTAAAGAAAATTTAGTTTGCAAACTGAAGAAGTCTTTGTAAGGTTTGAAACAGTCTCCTAGAATGTGGTACCAAAAGTTTGATACATGTGTCTTGTCATTGGGATTTTTGAGATCTAAATCTTACAATTATGTGTATTATAATATAATAATGGTAGTATTCTCATTATTGTCTTATACATAGATGATATGTTGTTTATTAGGAATGGTAAAAGTATGATTTCAGATTTGAAGTCTCAGTTGTCAGCACACTTTGAGATGAAAGATCTAGGTCCAGCTAGGTATATTCTAGGGATGGAGATCATGAGAGAAAAATCTAATAGAAACATTTTCTTAAGCTAGAGCAAGTATGTGAAATCAATGTTGGAGAGATTCATCATGAGATTAAAAAAAATTAGTTGTTCCTATGATGCAAGGGTTGAAGCTTTTTGTGAATTATTGTCCAAAATATCCTACTAAGATGGAGTCCATGACCAAAGTACCATATGCAAGTGTTGTTGGTATTTTAATATATGTTATGGTATGTACAAGGCCATACATTACCTAAGTAGTGGGATTCCTTAGTTAGTTTATGGCTAATCCTAGACAGATACATTGGGATGCAGTTAAGAGAGTGTTCAAGTACTTTTGGGGTAATTCTGAGTATGCCCTATGTTTTCATCGTCACCCTACTGGACCTCAATATTTAACGAGAATTTTTATATATGTGGATTCAGATTGGGCAGGTGACATTGAAAGAAAAAGATCCACGAATGGTTATGTGTTTATGATGTTTGGTGGTGCTATTAGTTGGATGAGTAAGCGACAAGTTGTAGTCGCTTTTTCCAAAAATAAAATTACATGTAAACTACTCATGTTTGTAAGAAATCCATTTGGCTTAATATATTGTGTTCTAATATTGTTTTAGATGTACAACAAATTTATATCTATTGTGATATTCAGAGTGTCATTTTTTTAGCAAAGAATTCTACTTTCCATACTAGAATGAAGCACATTGATGTTCAGTATCATTTTGTTCATGATATGGTAGAAGATGGAAAGGTGAACCTAGAGAAATTTGACACTCTGGTGAATATTGTGAATGCATTGATGAAACTAGTGAGCACATAGAAGTTCAGATGGTGTTTTGATTCCATGGGCCTTGGGGCCATGATCAAATTATTTCATATGACTCTTGTAGGTCTTCAACAAGTGGGAGAATGTTGGGATTATGGTTTCTCAACCTTAGAGTCCTAGCATTTATTTATTATTATGTCATGTATTTATTTATATTATAATGTTTATTTTCCTACCTAAGTTTTTATCACATTGTGGGACATATCAATGATGTGGCATCCTACATGGCAAGTGACATGTATAATTTGTAACCTAAATTAGTGGAGATAGGAATCCACTTTGGAAGACCTAGATTTGTGACTAAATTGGTGGCATTTTTCATAAGTTTCTATGTAATAGGCTATTAGAACTTTCTATGTCAGGTTATGACTAATTATGATAGTGGAAGAGTTCAGAATGACATATTTCCAGTTAACTATGACAGGTGGGACCCATGTGATGAGGGCACCTACACATGCAAGGTATTTGTATGCATGCAAGCTCATTGCATGTGCACTGGTGGATAACTTTATGAGATAGGCACTGATTTTTGGAAGATTATCATAATTATGAGCTTTGATTATGATGGTATATCATAATGAACTATTTTCATACCTTGGGTGTGGGATTTTTTATTGGTAAGTTTTGGGTGCCTTGTTTCATATTGAGAGGTTATAAATACTTGTAGACTTAGTGTATTTTGAGAGAGATAGGTTTTAAGAAGCTTGCATACTATTATCCCACCAGTATTATTCCAAATTCTCATTGTAGTGTGAAAACACCTAAGAATTGCTTTTGAGATTGTATTGTAACTGATATTATTGTTGATAATACAAGTTGAGCCATGTGATTTGGAGTGTGGCTTTTTTCTTGAAAGGGTTTTCCCACGTAAAAATTGTCTTATGGTTTTGGATTGTTCTTTATGTTGCTTAAGTTTTGAATGTTCATCTTCCATTTCTGTAACTATTAAAGGTGTTATAGGAAATTTGTGTAACTCTCCCTTACTTAGATTAGTCTAGGAAGTTGTTTCTGCCACCTGGCTTCCTTTCATACTATAGGTGAGGAATGATTAAATACTTTAGGCTAGAAATAGGTGGGGGTGAATAGCGATGAGCTGTGATTTTATTAATTAAATAATAAAATATTATTTTTATTTATAAGGGGGTAAAAATTGGATATTTAATTGAATAAATAAGTTTATATTCAATCAATTATAGAGGAAATATTTAAGTAATGATGATGGTTAGTTTTATATATCTACCTTCTTTTAAGTTTCTATTCTTCTATTTTGTGAACAATATTAAACTCAAAAACATATTTTAGTTTGTGTTGATGTAATTTTTATTTAATTATAACTTAGATTTGGGTTAACTATCAATTTTTTAATTAAAAAATCTAGAATATATTAATGATTTCTATTTTTTAGGATGATGCATTATGGTTTTATACAATTAACACAAATATTGAAATTGATCCTCTATATGCCATAGTGGTTTCCAACCAAGATGAGATTTAGTGCCTATATATTGAGCACTATCCCTAGTTATACCCTCAAGGAAAGTTGACTCACTTAGGTTAGATTTCCACTAGTTTTTGCATGTGCATGTACCACATTGATATGCCTTTCCATCTTTGTAAACTAGGGCAAGAGAACAATTCTACTTAAGAATATCTACTCATATATTTCACATGAAATGAACTGATTTTAATTATTATTGTTGTGAGTGATGGCAATACTAGATTGTGAGTGTACATTGTTACAATATTGTAAATTATAATTTTCTAAAATAATTTTTTTTTGCCCCTTTTCATTATCATTCTTACTAATTTTCAGGCATTCCAACTACACCATCTATTGATAAGTAATTGTAATAATAAATTCTATCATAATGAATAAAAAAAATGGGAATTGATATTTGCATGTAAATTTAACATTAAAAATACTTATGAAGGTATTATTTAATAAAAAATTAAGATTTACATCATTTATAAATTTTATTAGGACTAAAGAATTTTTTTATTTTATTCTTCAAAAGTATGAAACTTTTATTTATAGCTCACTAAATAATTAAAAAAATAACATCCATCCCATACCTTAAACCCTCTAAATAACTATGCATTTATACATAAAAAAATTCCCTCTAGTAGTTACCATAAGATTAGACAATCCTTATTTATAAAATTCAAGCCTTATCTAGTTGAGCTTTGAATTTTTTGTATACATATATTTATTTATTATGGATTTCATTTCTATTTTGAATGCTTTGGATACTAGCATGTGCATGCCTATTAGTATCTTCACTCCATTGCACATTTGCTTAGGAGGTTGGATAAAGGGAAGAAAATTTACAGGTACAACTAACTCTTTCTCCAAATCTAATAGAGAAATTACTTGCTCTGCATCTCCCCAACCAAAGTCCATTTCATTAAATCCCAACCATCTCCAATCACTCAACATAAGTACATTTTCTTGTTGTGTAGTCCCATTAATTGTAGATGAACATGTTGCTCCTAGTGTTAAATATGCATCATGTAAAGATAACTTTGATTTCTTTATAATTTTTACAACTCGCAAAAAGATCCATTTATGAGGTCTTGCGTAGTATCTAATGCACTTGATATACCCATGGCATTACCATAGTATCCTTGTTGAAGTGGGGGATTAATTGATCTACTCATATCCACTCCAAAGAGAAGCATCACATTTTGATTATTTGGAATTTGAAGAGCCTTTGTGTTGGCTTTCCAAGCCAATGCTGCCACAATTTCAAATGTAGAGAAGATATCTTTACAGTCTTCCATTAATTCATTTTTTATGCAATGTATTATCTCAGGGTTTATAAGATAAGAGTCTTGAACAAATTTGTTCACTATTTGCAGAGGGTTAATTTTGTATACTGTCTTTATAGTTGAATCTAAGTGACAAAATCCAAGGTGCATAAGGTCTTTTTCCTTCAATAACTCTCTATTCCATATTGGTTTTTTAGAGGGCTTAACATCTCCCCTTACCATCTCTACAAGGGCTTCAAGAAATTGCCCTACTCCTCCTCCATCACATATAGTATGGTGCAGATTGAGTCACCTACACAAATGAAACCATAAAAAGAGTGCACATATCATGTTAGTAGAGCCATTCATTCTACAATTATATGATTAAATAATTCCACATCTAATAAAATAAAATTAAATATATAAGAATTGGTTTTAAAAAGTAAAATGAAAAGGTTAAAATTACTAATAAATGAAATGAATTAAAGAAGAAATATATATTTTTTAAATCTTAACATTTTTTTTTTATCTCAATATGGGAGTATTATAGAACTAAACTTTTATAAAATTTGACAACTAAATGTTATATTTTTAAAATAAATGTTAAAACCAATCATTCAAATCTTATATGAATACAATAAAAATATTTTCATTAAACATCACTCATAAATATATTACATGTTTTTAATAATTTTAAAATTAAAAATAATTACCTCTACAATTTTAGGTCAATATTAATTAAAAATCATTATAAATATTAAAAATATGTTATATAAGGTAAAGAATTAACCATCTCAATATTGTTGATTATAATTAATCTATGCTAGAATCAATAGCCTTAATATTAATGGTTACATTTAACATGTGCTATCTTCTCTATGATAGTCATTATAATAGATCATAAATAATAAATAATATATTTTAAAAATTAAATAATTTTAATAATTAAAAAAAAATGGTTTATGAAAAATTTAATTGATATTCATACTCATAAAAAATTTATTCATTTATTCATAATAATTTAATTAAATAAATTTAATTTTTAATAATTTATTTCGAAATTTATAATATAAGACTATATATATATATATATATATATATATATTAAAATTAAAATTAAAATTAAACTAAATAAATTATAAATGCATTTGATTTTAATTTTCTCTTTTGTGCATATTACAGTAGGCGAGTCTTTCAAGGAATTGAGAAACACTTTTGATTGTGTTTATTAATTAATTGAAAATAAAAAATCTATTGTCTTATAATTTTCAATTAATTAATAAATATGATCAAAGGTGCATTTTGGGAGCTCGATAGACAATAATAAGAAATTAAGGGAGGGTGAAAAATGATAGTAGAAATTGTTGCTTTTGCATATTTACTCTATTAAATTGATTGTTTATAATGTGTGATAGAAATAGTAAATATATTCTAGTTGAGATTTTTGTTTGTTGTTATAAGTTTTGTTTTATTTGAGATTCTAATAAAATAATTAATTGTTTAATTCTTCATTCTATTATTAAATATGGATTAGAATATATATATATATAATTAATTTTAATGATTTTAAGTTATAATGAAGATTACAGTTCAAATTCTCTTAACACATTTGAGACTTCAAAAAATAGTTTAAAATTCTCTCTATTTAAATCTAAATTGAAAGAGATTTATTATTCTTATGTCTAAAACATGTTATCAGTACGAATAGACTATTAAATCTATACTACAATTAGTTGGTCTGATTTTCCCACAGTCCATGAAGTAATAGAGCAAGCTTTTGGATTCAACTGTGTATGATTTTAGATCCATGTTTAGGATCACACTCAGTAATCCATCATCCAAAAGATTGATTTAAAAACATATACGATTAAATCCAAAAGCTTGCTCTGATACTACTAACTATTATTAAAAAAAAAGGCAATCATACTGAAGAAGGTATGGCAAGAATTACTTGAACAGACAGAAGATGAGAGTTCTGAATATCAGTTGTACAAGTGGAAGAGAAAAAAGCAGTTGTTGGAATGACTTCTTGATCGGGTCGAAATCTCCGAGGACAGAGAGATTGTTATCCGCTATGGCTTCCAAAAAGAGAACACCTTCGCCTGTGCACTCCACTTGAAGCTCCCCATTTTCTTTGCTTGTAAGCCGCCCAGCAAAAGGAAAATAAGGCACCAACACCTTCGACAGAGCCTTTCGAATTGCCTCTGCAGGATCCGCAGAAATATCTTGACGACCATTGTAGACTAGCAAAAAATTAAAGCTAATTCTTCCAAATAGTTGGTCAATGGAGGAGAGGGGGAGGATAGGTTTGGGTGAAGGCAGAGAGGGGGTCACCATGACTGGCTCAAACCTCTTCACATTCAACTCTGTTGAGCCTGCCTCCTCCATCCTTGTCCTTCTATTCTGATTATGATCCTGCTCTGTTATAGATTGGCCTAATGCTCCGAAGCTTTCACAAACTCAAATTCAAACAGTGTGATTAAGAGCTTGTGTACGACCAGCCTTTAAAACACTTCTCTAACCATAAAAAGGCCAAAAAAAGGATATAATGACAGACCATCCAAAGATCCTTTTTCGCCTCTTTTGTAAATAAAATAAAAGAAATGGACCTGCTACCAAAGGTCAACATGACCCACAAAGGTTCCAGATTTAATAAACATGTCGTTTATGAAAATGGCAGTCTGACAATTTAGGTTGACATTTGTTTACTTGAAACGAAATTATTTCAGAACTGACATTCTAAATTTGCAGCTGAAGAGCTTAAACAATCGTTCCTTAGAGTTTAGGTTAGGAGCTGGTCCCAAGGTAAAACCATAATTAGTTGTTTGAGCGTAGGAGACGCGTCCGTGGCCCTTATGGCAGTATTTTGACATACGCAGACAACAATATAATAAGAATAAAATTAATCGTGACAGTTGTGACAACAGCCACAGTAGTGTAACCGCAATAAATCTATTGAGATTGATTGCTAATGATGTAAGTTAAATGTATAACAACGAAAAAAAGATTAACAATGACAGCAGTGACAACAACAGTAGTATAATGGCAATAAATGTATCATGGTTGAAATTCATAGTTATGATATACGTTATTTAACAGTTAACACTAACAGCATTAATTTGAATTTGTTCCCTAGAACTTAAGTCAAGACGCTAATGAGATACCCTTCAAACCGCCGTCTTTAGAAGAAGTTATGTTTGTAGTCTGCTATGGAAAAGGATAAAGCTCTGGGAGTAGATGGTTGTCTGTCAGTATTTTTCCAACATTCTTGGGATATTGTTCAAGATGATGGCGATAAGAACTTTTTAGGTTAAGAAATGTTTTCAAATAAATAAACAACCTTTTTTTGATTCTCACCTTAGCAAAATATTTGAAGTACTTTAAATGTAATAATAGGATATTTTTCAAGGTTTTAGTTATGTGATTTTAAGTTTTTCTATATAACATAAAAAATTTCTATCAAGATGATTTTGGTTAAAGTTTAAAATTATGTTCTATTTTTATAAAGGGAATAGTCAATAGTAATGTAATCTTTTAACTTGAATATGTAGCAAGTGTCCCTCAATTATAATTATTTTTTCTTTTATTTTTAGTGATTCAATTCACAATAACTACCAACTTAGTTGACCGAGTATCTTCCATCTAATTAGTGACCTCATAATTTTTCCAACCATAATCATGGCAAAGACTATACACTACAACACATATGCTTACATTAGAAAGTGGTATCCTCTTAATGTTAGGGTCATTTCTAGACTTAGAATTTAATCCTCAAGGGTTCATTCATGATTACTTATGGCACCCATCTCCTCGCAAGCGTCCAAAAACTTGACAAAATTGGAGTTAACAAGTAAAGAAGGGAGGTTGTGTTCTCGTTAGCAACTCACACAACCTCTACTTAAGTCTAAACACTTGATGCGGGTCAAATTTGGGTTTGAGGGGACACAAAAATAAGTTGCAAGTAACATTCTATTGTTGTGGGTAATAGTCTATTGTTGCAAGTAACAAATATGATGTTGTAGATTTGTAATTAGATGCTATAGGAACAAAAAAAGTATCTGCTACAAGTTTTTTACCACCCGATACTGAAATCCTAAAATAATCAAAAAATTCACACAAAAAACAACCCAAATTGATTACAACAATCTCATAAAATCATCACACAATTCAAACTCACAATCGTAGAAGATGACAACTACTGAGAGAATAATATTCTATTTTATTTTAAACTCAAAAATACATCTTTTATAATCATTTACACAAATTTACAAAAACACTGGATAGATATGAGTTTCCTCTAATTCTTCTTCCTTCATCTTTGCTAGTCACATGCTCCTTTGTGCAATCCCTCTTTTCTATTTCTAGATTTTTTCTCTTGTTGTCTTTCTTTTTTCTTCTAGATTTTATCCTTCTATTCCAATGTTGTCTTCTTTGTCCTTCCTTCTTCTCTTTATTCTTTTCTATTCTTTTTCTCCAAAAAACCCAAAATCCTGAAGCTTCCTTCCCCAAAATCCCACCTAAAATTGATTTTAGCATTCAAAATCTAGTACTAAATATTCATAGCTCGTTTTTTAGTTCAAAAATTCTGCTTAAAATTGGTTCTCCATTGTTTCCCCTCGTTGTTGCTCATTTATGAGCTTATAGGTAGATATTTGCTACCTTAAATAAACATAATTAAGTTTTAAAACTTTACAAATCCTATATGGTGGCGATTAAAGGAAATAATAAAAAAATCCCCCAATATGATGACCCTGTATCAAACTAATAGGGTAGAAAAAATTGTGAGCCCCTACTCACTAAGTAAAAATATATGATGTTGTAGGTTAATGATCTTGTTGTTGTGAGTCAACAACTCTATCATCATGTGTTAACTGGAATAACTCCAACTCTATTGGTCTTAACCATGCCACATCCTCCATTGGTCTATCCTTCTATTTCACTAAATACTCATTGTACTCCTTGCCCCTTATGTTTCTAACCATCCTAGAATCCAAAATACATTCAACCTCCTCTCATGCTCTCTTGGGTAATTGCTCCTTCCATTTTTTGGCAATGTTAAATTCTTTGTTTCTATTGTTGTGATATCTCTTCCTCATAGGAAGTATAAAGATCACAAACATTAAAAATTAGAGAAATTCCCAAACCTATAGGTAGCTCGAATTCGTAAGAATGGGGTGAAAACTTCTTGATAACTTTGCATGGTCCAATCTTCCACTTGAATTTGTTAAGCATGGTTGTGAAATATTTCCTTTCATAGATGTGCCAATACCATATCTCCTAGTTCAAAATTATTTTATCTCCTATTCAAATCAACTTTTTGTTTATATTCTTGACTGCTTCAATTGAAATTTTCTCTTACTTTCTAATAAGAATCTTGCATGTGTTATAAAATTCTTATCCTTCAACACTTCTCTTATATCTTTTAATATTTGTAACATTTCTTAATTTTGAAATACCCCTGGGGTTGTATCCATAAACAAATTGAAATGGGGTCTTACATGAACCTTTTTGACTGATTATTAATTATATGCAAATTTAACTCGAGGCAATATCAAATCCCACTACTTAGGCTTATCACTGACTAAACATCTTAATAGATTTCCTAATATTTTATTAACAACTTTAGTCTACCCATCCATCTAAGGATGGTATGCAAAGATAAAATTTAAATCAATACCTAATTTCTTCCAAAATGTCCCCCAATAATATCCTACAAACTTAGTATCACTATCTGAAACTATAATTTTTTGTAAACCATGCAATTTAACAACCTTCATGAAGAATAAATTTTCTATATGCATGGTGTCATGTGTCTTCCTGCACACTATAAAGTAAGCCATTTTTGAAATTATATCAACAACTAGAAAAATAGAATTCTTACCTAATTGTGTTCCTGGATATACAAGCATAAAATTCACGCTTACATCATCCTACAATTTCTCCAGTATAGGTAATGGATTGAGGCTTTAAAAATGACCAAATAAACTAGGCAACACAAGGTGATAGAGGATCAAAACAATTCTTTGGGCTTCTAAAAGACAAAGAATCCAAAATAAATTTGGGCTTGATATGGGAGGAATAACATATGCTAAAAGACCCTAAAGAAGTTAAAAAAAATCCTACCAATTCTACAAAGACCTATTGACATGAATGTGCAACAACCTACATAATGCAAAGATCGGAAATGATTAGAGGAATTTAATCCCAAAATTTCTAAATAAGCAAATTTCAAAAGAAGAAATAACAAGATCTATATTATCCCTAAACAATGATAAATCTCTTGGAGCAGAAGGGATGTCAGTTGATTCTATAAAAATAATTCAGAATGGATAAATGAGGACCTCCTACAAGGATACAATGAGGCTATTGAGAAATGTTCATTAGGAAAAACCATAAATAAGGAAATTATAAAAATAATCCCTAAAGAGGGAGATAAAACCTTAATAAATAATTGGAGACCTATAACACTTCTCAATGTGTCATATCAAATACTTACAAAAGCCATAGCTCAAACATTAACAGATATCCTCCCAAAAATTGTCAACAATACACAAACATGATTCATAAAAGATGGATACATTCTAGAAACCCTTCTCACTAGCCTAGAAGCAATGGAGTGGGAAAGAACATCCAATCAAAACATAGGAATGCTACTCTCAGATTTTGAGAAAGAATATGATAGGATAGAATGGCCATTCATAATAATGACCCTGGAGGAATTTAGATTTTTGACGAAAGAATTTCAACTATAGAGATCAATAAGACAAGGATGCTTTTTATCTCCTTCATTGTTTGTTATAGTTGCAAATGCACTATACTATATTCTTAGAGAATCATCATTAAGCCCTAGTATTCAAGGACTAACACTACTAGATAAAGAAGAATTAATAAATATACAATTTGCAGATGATACAACACTCTTCCTAAAACTAGAAAAGGAAAATTTTGAAAACCTAAAGGAGAAAATGAATATATTTGGTAAAGCTATTGGGGAAAAAATATCTAAAGAGGAATCTACTATGCTAAGTTGGGAATAATCCCAACTAGATTGGTTTAGAGAACATGAAGACCAATGGGGAGTTCTAAGAAAATTTGTTAGGTATCTAGGTATACCTTGCACTATAAACCCTAATGTAGAAGCCATGTGAGATTGGGTCAAAAATAAGATTGAGAAAAAAACTAAGAAACTAGAATAAGAAATATCTATCAATTGTTGGAAGAGCTCAACTATATCAAGAAATGTTGTCTTCCTAAAATATGTTTTAAGGTGTCGCCCTTGGTCTCCTCGGAATGGGCCAACACGATGCTTGGGTTTGTGACCTGGCTTAACTACCTCATGTGGATCTTGTATAAATCTGGCGGTTGTATAAGGAATTAGTAAGTCAATATTTTGGTGCAATGACAACCACCAATGTAAAAATTGGTATCAGAGCTGAGGTTAGAGGTATGAACCCCTCGCTTACGCTGGTGGGATTGTTGCAAGGTGTCACCCTATGTCTCCTCGACATGGGCCAACACAGTGCTTTGGTTCAGGACATGTCTTAACTGCGTCCTATGGATCTTGTATAAATATGGTGATTGTAGCAGGCACTAATAGGTTGATCTTTTGGTGCAACAACAACTAGCAATGTAACTAAATATATATTATGCATCTGTCTAGTTGTTAAATAGCTATCAAATTGAGGAGATACATAAAAAGACAATTCTCGTAGTTAGATGGAAAATGAAAGAAAAAAATGCATGCAATAAAATGGGAGTGGTGTTGCATATATTAAAAAAAATGTGGACTAAGATAAAGATTTAAAAATACAAGGAATTTCTTTGGCAGTGAAATGGATCTATAAATCCCTTAAAGGAAATGAGCCTTAGAAAATCCTAATAAGAAACAATATACAAAGAGCTTTACCAAAACAAGCCAAATCTCGGAAGAATATGCCTCTCTATGACTTATTTTTTGGTAAATTCCCTATGTCCCCAATTGGTTCCAATTTATTCTAGAGAATTTGGAAGGCTTGGGAACTAAGTAAAGACTATATCCTAAATAAATATTTGGTGGAAATAGATTTAAATAAAATGTTCTAAATGAGATCTATTTGATGGAATTTATATCACAAGAACAAACCCTTGGTGCTCCTACAAGGGTGTTGAGCAAAGGCCTGGAATAAAAAAGGAATCACTCAATTCCACAATCTAATAAACAATAGGAAAATAAAAAATGGGATTACCTTATCTTAGAATTTAACATACCTCAAACACAAAAAACAACTTATCAAATGGTTAAAAAATGAAGCATAGGATTGGGAAAAACAAAAGCTTATAGAAATGAAAACGAGCAAGAATTCACTTGGCTAGAGGATAACAAATTAATTGAGTTAAAAGCTAAGGAAATCAATAACATAATTCCAGAACCGCTAGACCTGATAGATAATCTGAACAAAAACTGGAACTTAAAAATGAACCATAGGAAATGGAATAATGTGTTTATTCATATCTAGAATAATGCCTCGAAACTGAAAAATGTAGGTTTTAAATGGATGATGTTGCTATAGAATTTACCAAATGTTGATTCAAATAACAATTGAAATGTCTATGATATACCTAAAATATCTTAAACTAGATGTCTCATATCTTTTTTGACTATTTTTTTGCTAAATAAATTTGGAACTTATTTCAAATAGAATTATAGTAGTTGGGGGGGGGGGGAGGGATGAATGAAAAAGGAAAGCAAGAAATAATAATGGGTAAAATAGAAGGGATAGGAAAATTAAATAATCTCTAAGTTAGTTGATCCTATCTATAGAAATTTTATGGTTCTTATGGAAGGCTAGGAATGATGAGAAATACCAAGGTATTAGAAGAGATCTTACTAAGTCTAATAGAGGATTAACAATACACAATATTTTTATGCAAGTAACTATCGCTTTAGAGGTGTTCAAGTACTAGCTCAAGAAGGTGATGGAAAAATACAAGGTGTAAATAGCCAAAGAGGAGGTAAGCTATGCAAATAAATTGCTATATTATAGAGAAAACAACAAACAATGCATGAAAGACTTCATGGTGGAGGCAATAAATACTAGAAAAAACTAAACAAAGGACACAAACTAGAGAAAAAGGGGCAGTCCAAGGTTCCACATAAACAAAGGAAAAGACTTCTTTGTAGAAGTAGTAATATCCAATGACAATCTATCAATAGTAGAGCCACATAACAATTAGAATGACTGGGAGAAATAAAGTGAAAGTGTTAAATTTAGAGAAATGTAAAAACATGATAAGTAGTATAATAATATAATATTTTGAAGCCCTATGAGGCTAAGTCATAGAGACCCTAAGAGGTCATATTGATAGATAGGCACTTATGTTGAACACCCAGAATACTAAGAACAAGGCTGAATCAATATTCTCTTAAACCATTCAAATATTAAACATCCAATCCACGAAGAATATTCAACTGCAATAAAGAAAGAAAGCATGTCACATTAACAACATCACATAATATTTGAAAACCAATATTTTTAGGTGGAAAACCAAAAATGGGAAAAACCACTATAAGGGTTAGCTCACAACATATTATAATTAGTTATAGTATATTTATAGAAGTGCTCACTACAGATGGACTTACTGTCCAAGTGGACTCATTGCCCATAGAGAAAAAGATAGAAGAGATATTGTGCCACACAACCTATTTTGAATCGTTACAACTGCATCTATCATATGCATTAAATACAATTTCAATGAAGCTCAATAAACTAACTTTACACACTTCATCTGATGCAGATCTAACACTATTCTTTCCTCTACATTTGCATCACTTCAATCTTCTACTCAACATTCATGTAGCTTAAATTCACACTGCTTTTATGATATTCACATGTAGAATATTTTCATAACACATCATATGTTCGTTCCATGAATCAGAACACTGAAAGGATCTAACATATATATCTATAACAACTCTAACACTAATTAGGTCAGCTTAATTAGATGTAGCATCCAATAGATAGATTGTCGGCTCAAAAAATTTCATACAAATCTTGCGCCAAAATTCAATCCTCGAGATAACTTAAAATTGGTTTGTTTGGACCTATATTTGAACCCACATAATACTACAATACTTATTTAACCTTCACATACCTTTAAAATTGTTAGGTTGGTACAACATAAGACCTAATAAAAAAATTCTTCAACTATGTATCCACATATGGACACACAGACCTCAAAACTTGATACAAAGTGGAATTCCTAGAAAAATGGTATCTATAAACATCTCCTTATATATGCAAAGCCAAAAACTTGTATGTGGAGAAGTGAAGACTCTCCCACACAAATACACTGTATAGAGAATAATTGTAATTTTCTAGATCAACTTCTGTTACTCACATCTTTCGATCCAATAGCCAAAACATGATGAAAATTTTGATACATCTAGAGCATCCAACAAAAAAATGTTAGAAGCACAAAGTGAAACCTTCATTTAAGGATTCGTGTAGACCCAAAATCTAAAGAACTATTATGTTGAATCAACAATATCGATACAATCGATTTCCCATTACAACCATCTTTATTGGACCAACTCATTTAACAAAAATTTCTTCTATGAAAACGCGAAAACATGTTAGAGCCAACTACAATGATTCAAATGTCATGATCTTGATATTCAGATAGAATGTTGAAATCAGTGACAACATTGTAATGCTCATTTTTCCAACCACATAATCAATGAAAAACTTCTCATTCTTCCAACAATCTCCCCCTTTTTTATTGATGGAAACATGCCAATAATATCTTAAAACTTCTTCAAACCATTCTCCCCATTTGACATCACGGGGAAAGGGTACGTATACAACTATTTTTCCTTCCTAGAACTCCCCCTGAGAAATGTAAGCATATATACAAACTAAAAAGGATTGGATTGACTCTGCCTAGTCATGTACCGAAGAAAAAACAAAAAATTGTACTAGAAAATTTCTCTACATAGTCCACATATATAAAAAGAATTTGAATAAAAATAGTGAAATACATAAAAGAGTGAGAAATGTGTCAATCGGAGGAGGTTGACACCTACAAATTCTATACATGGGCCTTACATGCTTGCATACCTTCTTCTTAGTCTTTCTTTTCTTCCACAAGTAATCTACATTGTGTTTCAAATTCCACTAGTAGCTCTTCTCCTTCTTTCGGACTATTGGGTACTAGATTCATTTATTTAGCTTTTTCATCACTTAAAAGGGCCTTTAAATCAAGTAATAGATCTTTTTCGACACTTAAAAGGGATTTTAAATCAAGTAACAGATTGGGACTGACCAAGTCCCTTATTTCTCCAAACTATAGAATGATGTTCTCTTTTTCGGCTTGTGGTTGAAAGAATTTCTTATGCATATCTTCAATGGTGTTCCTTATGTCTCCAATAAGGTCGAGTGTCGGATCATAAGCACTTCAGATAGTGTTGATTTGAGAGTCAATGGAGTCCATTTCATTTCTAATGCTATGTGGCTTTGGGCCACTTCATGCCATATTGATAAAGAGCCTTTTCCCCATCAATACATCCTTGTGCATCCTTCAACAATTCTAAAAACATTTTATGTTGATATGTGATTTCTCTCACTAGTAGCATAAGGTTGAATTTGAATATGTTCTTATTTGGTTTATGATAATCTAATTTATAGAGTTTTGACTGTAAAATTGGATGGTTAGGACTAAAATATGGGTTCAAAGTCTCATAATGATTGAGAGAGATAGGAAGATGAGAGGCGGACAAGTGTCTTCCTTTATTTGGAAAAGATGGAGGGAGAGGGATTGAGGGTAAAATAATGGGTGGAGATTCTCCTTATGAAGATTGGGAAGACAAGATATATGGGATAATTTTAAGTATCCTTGAGGGATGGGAAAGTCCTTGGACCCATGTGACAAGGTACGAAAACCATGCCACATGTACAAAGGTCGATCCCTTGATACAAAACACTAATTCTATTATACACATTGGAGGATGTGGGGGATTTGAAGGGATTTGACTAGGATTTGGTATGTACAAACAGGGGATCAAATAGCTAATTGATTTCAGATCGCTTAATATAAAGTACAAAAAAATAAGCAATTAAGCAAATAAGATAATAATTTGATTTTTGGGGTGAGGAAGAGACAATCAAGTAAATAAATATTTAGATTTATTTACCTAAGGAGGAATATGTTGGGATTAGGGTGTCTCCAACTTAGAGTCATATCATTTATTTATTACTATGTCATATATTTATTTATATTATAATATTATTTCTCCTACCTAGATTTTTGTCACATTGTAGGACCTCCTACTGATGTGGCATCCTACATAGCAAGTGACATGTACAATGTTTAAGTTAAATTAGTGGAGGTAGGGATCCACTTTTTAAGACCTATATTTGTGCCCAAATTGGTGTCATTTTCCATAGGTTTCTATGGGCTATGACAACTTGCTATGTCAGGCTATGAGAGATTATGATGGTGGAAGAGTTGGGAAAGATAAATTGATAGTCAATTATGACAAGTGGGACCCATGTGATGAGGGCACCTACACATGCAAGATATTTGCATGCATAATGAACCCAAGTTCACACCTTGGGCATGGGATTTGTTTATGGAAATCTTTGAGCACCTTATTCCATGTTGAGAGGTTATAAATACTTAAAACTTAGTGCATTTGGAGAGAGACGGGCTTGCATAGTCTTACATGTCATTATGTTTCTAGAATTATTCCAAATTCTCATTATAGTGTGAAGACTCTTGAGAATTTATCTTGAGATTGTATTCTAACTGATATTACTATTGATGATACAAGTTGAGCCATGTGATTTCTAGTGTGGGTTTTTTCTGGAAAGGGTTTTCCCATGTAAACATTGTCTATGGTTTTATATTGTTCTTTATGTTGTTTAAGTTTTGAATGTACATCTTCTAGTTTTGTAACTATTAAAGGTGTTAAATCATTTTTTGTAACTATCCCCTGCTTAGATTGGTGTAGGAAGTTGCTTCTACTCACTCGAATTCCTTTCAATTAGTATCTGAGCCTAACTAGTTTTGATTCAGTTGTTGGGTTTGAAGGATTTTTTGAGCTAATCTTTGTTTCAGTTGGATTTTTTAAGAAGGGTGTTTTGTGATCTTATTGTAGGAAATATATGGCAAGAACATCTGGAAGAATTGGGATAGAGAATTTTAATGGAAAAAAATTTGAACTTTCAAAAATGAAAATAGACGATATGCTTGTAGACAAATATTTGTGGGCTACAATATCTGGAGCTAAACTAGCTACAACAAGCCAGGAAGATTGTGATCTTATGGATAGGAAATCCAAGGGTCTGATCATACTCTGTTTGGTTGATTATATCCTCTAGAACATCCATGAAGAGAAAACTACAAAAGACCTTTGGAAGAAACTTGGAGATGTTTATCAGGCTAAATCCCTAGTAAACAAGTTGTTCCTGAGAAATAAAATGTATTATTTGAAGATGAAAGATGGTGGATCCGTGGTAGATCATCTAAACACATTCAACATGATGATAACTCAATTGGGTTTGGTTGCAAATAAGATTGATGAACAAGATTGTTGCATGCTCCTATTGTGTTTGTTGTTAGACTTGCGGGACCACTTTGTAATGGCTATTGAAAGCACAACCACTAGTTTCAAGATGGATGAGGTAGTGTCTTTCTTATTATCTAAATAGATGCAAATAAATTATTTCAAGATTTCAAGGAGGCCATTATTGTGCATGGTAGATTGAGCGAGAAAGACAAGAAGAAGTCAAAATATTTCAGGAGATCTAAGTCTCTTGGAAATTCCAAGGCAAAGTATTGGAACTGTAGGAAATTTATTTATTTAAAAAAGAGTGCAATGAAGAGAAGAAGACAGGAAAGAATAATTTTTCTAATTTTGACTCTAAAAAATCCTCTCAGGATGACATGCATTCCTTTCTTGCACCCATGGCAACCCATGCATTGAAATATTTGTGGTTGATAAAATCAAGTGCTTCCTTCCACATAACCTCTCATAGAGGTTGGTTTTCAAAGTATGAGGAGTACAATGGTGGGAAGGTGTATCTGTATGATGAATCTCACCTAAAGATCATTGGTTGTGGAAGAATCAAAATAAAATTCCCTAATGGAAGTGTGAAGGGGATTGGTGGTGTCTTGCATAACTTGGGTTTGGCACAAAACCTTCTTTCTATGATTAAATTGAATGATGTGAGAGTGCAAGTTGTTTTCTTGAGTGGAGGATGTAAGATGACAAGAGGAGCTATGGTGTTGGCTAAGGGTGTTCACATTGGAACCTTGTACAAGTTAGATGCATGCACAGTTGAACATAATATATCTTCTGATACACCAAAGAAGAGACCTTTGGATTCTTCATTGTCACTATCAAATCATGAAGAGAAGATTTTCATTACAGCTACATCTTATGGTCATGCATTTTGGGTACCTAAGGGTGCTTATTTCATGGAAATGAAGCTTCCTACAAAGAAGAAAATGTTATGGCATCAATGACTTCATCACATTGGTGAGAAGGATCTTAGAGCCCTAAAAAATAAGATCCTTGTTGAAGGCCTTGATGATTGTAATCTTGAGTTTGAATTTTGAAAAAATGTGCTTATCTTGAAAATCAACATCGTGAAAAATATTACTCTAGTTCTCATAAGTCTTCTAGGGTTTTGGAATCTATTCATGTAGATGTGTTTGGTCCTTTGAATGCTCCTTCATTGTCAATATATATATATAGTTTTAAATAGATGATTATAATAGGACATTCATTTATTTTCTCTGAAGTAAAGCTAAAGTGTTTATTCAATTTAAGCAGTTTAAATCTTTTGTATAAAACCAAACTAGTAGAAAGATTAAGTGTTTGAGGATTGAAAATTGTGGTAAGTTTTGTTCAGTAGAGTTTGGCAAGATCTGTAAAGAGCATGGGATTTAAAGACATAAGACAACTCCATACACCACACAACAAAATGGAGTTTCAAATAGGATGAACATGATTTGATGGAGAAGGCTAGGAGTATGTTGAGTGGTGTTGGCCTTGAGTAGAATTTTTGGGTTGAAGTAGTAGCCATTGCATGTTATTTGATCAAAAAATATCCTACATCGACACTTGTTGAAAAGACACACATGGAAGCATGGTCTAGTGAAAATCCTTCATTAAAACATCTCAGAGTATTTGGTTGTTAAGCTTATGCTCATGTTCCAATTGATAAGAGGTCTAAGTTGGAGAACAAGGTGGTTAAGTGTATCTTCATTAGCTATGGTGTTGGTGTGAAGGGGTACAAGCTTTGGGATCTAGAGTCTTAGAAGGTTTTCAATAGAAAAAATATAATTTTTAGAGAGATGAAACCTTTCACTATTGAATTACAACTAGAGATAGATGCAAAAAAAAAAAGAAGGAGGTAGTTCATATTCCACCTACTTTGATGAAAGGTGAACTATGCACTCCTTCTAGACCTAGTGATGAGAAGAGATCAAACAACTTTGAAAGTTCTAAAGAAGAAGCATAACCTCAACCTCAAGCATTAAGGAGGTCTACATGTGTTAGGCGACAATCAGAAAGGTTTGGTTATTCATTATTGGATTCTAGTTGCATATTTTCTTTCATTTTTAACATTTATGAGCCTAGGACTATTAGAGAGGCTATGGGTATGGGTATGTGCAGGATCATCATGGAAAAAACAGGCCCTTAAGTGGCAATGAAAATTCAGAAAATCAAAGTTGGGCAACTTGACATAAAAAGTTGAATAAGTTATCTATATTATTTCAAAAATATGTAACAATAGAATCCATGGAAAATTTAATGTAGTTTCTAAACTACTAGGTTAATTTTTGTAAAACAAAAATCTATTTGGTGAAAATTTGAAATTTCAATGCAGTAGTACTAAAATTTGAGGGAAAAAATAAGAAGTAGGTGTCTGTCTGACCACCCTAACCATAATCAAATGATAACATTTTTTTATAAGATTTTATATATAAGTAGATGAATCATGTCCGGATGTGATGCATATTTTTTTATAATTTTTTTTCAAATGAATAATTAATTATGAGTTTTTTATTTCTACTTTAAAAAAATATAAAAACTCGTATGTCTGACAACCTTAACTTGGTCAAAACTTCATGAATTTTTTTATTTATTTATAATCCTATAGTATGCTAGGCATAGAATGTGATTCATGTTTTGGATTCAAAAAATATGATATCGTTTGAAAGCTATAGATGTTTTTCTATCAGACTATCAATCAGAACTTTAGTCATATTTCTAATAAAAAATAAATAATATTATTTATTAGTTTCTAAGTAAAATATAATCTATATTGGCAAAAAGTTGAGAAGCTCCTTTACAAACCCTTTTCGTTTCATCAATTTTGGGTAAAATAAAAGTCGTTAGCCACATGGGCGAAGTCTAGAAAATCAAGGTAAGTTGTTAAACATGTTTTACGTGTTGACTTTTTAGGATTGGCAGGTCCAAACCAAATCCTGAGCCTAATCTCTAGGCATTAGATTTTGTGTCGGCATATCGGATATCTGATTCAAATCTGATATCCGAATTGAATTCAATATATGATATGTTTTAGATATGAGTTTTTAAAAAATTATACAATCTTTAATATATGATTTAAAAATTCAATAAAGTTTATAATTTAAGATATATAATATACAATTGTAGACATGCAAAACTAACATCATGCATCCAATTCTTCTATCAATCAATTAAAACAATTTATTGATTAATTCCCTAGCTTCATCATATTTAATTAAATAAATAAAATTACTTAATTAAGTCCTTAAGTCCTTCTCATTTGATTCAATAAATCAAAATGATTTAAATCAAAAACCAAAATTCCTAAATTCCTCCAAGTTAATTAATCTAGATTAATTAACCTCTAATCATAATAACCCATTCTCTAGCTTTTGATTCAACTTGAGTCAAATCTAAACTCTCAACTAACCCACCCACTTGCACCAATAAATCATTTCTTTGATTTATTAATTCTTCTAATTGCTTTCAAAAGGGCATCAAGATGGAATATTCTTCCAATTTTGAATCTCCCTCTCAAATGCTTGTCCATCCAACAAAGCATTAAATGCTCTTACATGTCTCTTGGACAAAGTCAAACTTGACATTTAATTCATCTTTCATCCCCCCTAAACATGTCATTTCAACAAATTTCAAATTTCAAATTGACACACTAGCCAAAATGTGCTCAACCCTTATCCTCTCACATCTTGAAAAGTGGCATCTTGTCATTGGCTTATCAATGATCCTACATTCATCCAAAATTACTCAATCTTCTAACTTTGAATCTATAAAATGCAAAGCATTTCTCCTTAACAACTACAACACAATTTTAGAACAACACACTTTCATGAAAAGTTACTCTCTACATGTGAGAACTAATTTTGTCCACAATTACATGCATTTGCATTATCACTATCATCTTGGCAATCTTGCTTATCAGGGATTGGGAAAGGGCTACTTCCTACATACAAAGTGGCACCAATCCACTATGAGATAAGAGTTTGATTCATGTTTTTGCATTATTTTAATTAGTTGCATTGTTTAACATGATTTTATATTTCATAAGGATGTTTATTTATGTCATGTTGGTTTGTGAGTTTACTAACCATTTGCAAATTTTGGCATCTAGAACAATAAAGTTTATAATTTAATATATATAATATCCAATAAATTTTATAACATAATATATTTAATATACAATTTATGATAATCTCTTACCGAATTATGTATTTAATATATGATATATTATTAAATGTATAATATTTAAATATTATTTCAATATTTTAGTTAATCTATAAATATTTAAATATATATATATATATATTACCAATATATAAAATATTTAAATATTATCTCTTTCCCTCTCTCTCTCCACCTCTATCTCTCTTAGATATCTCACTCAATCACTCCTCTCTCTCTCTCTCTCAATCTCCCACTCTCCCTCTCTCCCTCTCTCTCTCTATCCCTCCAACTCTCTCTCTCTCTCTCTCTCTCTCTCTATATATCCTCTCTCTCTCTGCATCTCTCCTCTCTCCCTCTCCCTCCTTCTCTCCTATCCTCCTCTCTCTAGCCACTCTCCTCATCCTATCTCTCCACCTCTCTCCCTCTCCTCTCCTCTCTCTCAACTCCTAATGTCTCTCCTCTCCCACTCTCCCTCTCCCCTATCTCCTCTCCCTCTCCTCTCTCCTCCTATCCTCTCTCTCCCTCCTCTCCTCCCCTATCTCTCCCCCCTCTCTCCTCCTCTCTCCCACTCTCCCTCTCTCCCTCCCTCTCTCTCTCTCTCTCTCTCTCTCTCTCTCTCTCTCTCTCTCCTCTCTCTCTCTCTCCTCCTTCATCAATCCCTCTCTGCTCTCCTCTCCCTCGTTATATCCCTCCACTCTCCCTCTATCCTTCCCACTCTCCTCCCTCTCTCCCTCTTCCTCTCTCAATATTCCACTCTCCCACTCTCTACCATTAACCCCTTCAGGTATATGTGTAAAACAGGTTGTGAAACCCGTGTTGACTAAAATATTCCTCTCCACTCTCCCACTCTCTACTCTCTATCCTCTCTCCTCTCTCCTCTCCCTCTCTCATCTTCCTTTCTTCCTTTTCTCCTCATCTGCTCCACTCTCCTCCTATATCTCTCCCTCTCTCAAT
>CM021108.1:68353044-68429072 GCA_007115665.2 Sequoiadendron giganteum | reverse complement strand
CTCTCTCCCTCTCCCTCTCACTCTCCCACTCTCCCTCTCACTCTATCCCTCCCACTCTCCTCCCTCTCTCCCTCTCCCTCTCTCAATATTCCACTCTCCCACTCTCTACCATTAACCCTTAGGTCTATGTGTGTAAAAATTGAATATCTGATTTGTGAAACTTCGATGTGTAGAGGTAAAATCTTAACGTTGCAAAACATGTTTTATAAATTAGATATCCGATTATATCAGATATCATATTTGTTGACCATAGAAAACCCCATGTGGGCCATTTTTTTTCATTCCAATGGACCCTACATTCTGTTTGCACCACTTTTCAGGCGACAAATGTGCGGTTTCAGACAGGAAGAGACAAAGATAAACTTTTTGGAGCATCTTGTACTCAAATTTGACATACATAATGATTTTTTGACATTTTTATTTGGTATAATGGGGAGCACAGTCGTCGGATGCAAAAATGTAAGAGAAAGCTGACAAAAGAACAAATTGAAGGATATAGACAAAGAGATAAAGAAGGTCATAGGAAGAAAAGACAAGGTATGTTAAATATTGGTGAACCTGAGCCCTATGGTCTTTCAAGTGAAGAGGAAATTGAATATGTTCAAGGTGAAAATGTAGAACATGATATTGAAATTGGGAATGAAAATGTTCAAATTGATATTGAAAATTTTCAAGGTAAAAATTTTGGAATTGAAGATGTTGAACATGATATTGAAAACTACACATTGCAACCACAAAATGAGGTGCAATCTCAGTATTACAATTCCATTCATATTTCTATTTTTGTCCACATAACGTTTAGATATGCACTTGATAGTACAGAGGAGGATCAAAAGATAATCAGAGAGTATCATTTTTATACATATGAGTGATGATAGATCTCACTCACCCGAGTATGTCCAACATTGTTCCGAGAATTTTTTTGAGTTCTTGCAGGAGCATGATATAGCATTGGGCCAACATCTCATTTAATCAGATAACTACACAAGTTAATTCAAGAATGCTCGTATGTTTTATTGGTTGAGTAGAATGCATGTAGAGAGGGGTGTACCTAATATTTGGAGTTTTTTTGAAGTTAGGCATGGGAAAGGGGAGCATAATGGAGTAGGTGCATGTGTAAAGAGAGCTCTACTTAAGGAGAAATTGAAGATTTCAGGACCAAAATTCAATGATGCGCGTTCTATTGTTGATTGGTGTAGTTCAGCTTTATCACGGGGAGGGACACTTGATTCAATAGTGCACAAATACTTTTGGTTGGTTGAGGAGGGTACAGTGGGAGGCAGATTGGATTCTCATACAATCAAATATTCTTCAAAGATGCATTCATTTCGAAGCTCAGGTGCAAGGACATGGACCATTTGGACACGATAGTTGGCTTGTTTTTGTTAGAGCTGTATTCAATTCGAGTGGGATCAATGTGAGTCAAGTGAGTGGGTGGATACATGGGTTCCATAGTATCTAATTCATTTATCTCAAACTATATCCATGAAAAATTACACAATGGAAAGTTCACTTGATTACGACCAGCTTTCAGATCCATCTAGACATGTTTGAATAGTTCATTTGGTCGTACAAGTTCAAGAATGAAAGTTGCACCACTTTGCAACTTTACACTGCTTGCATTTGGCAAATTTTCTCTCAACTGAAAACTCATCACCACGGGAAAATGACTTCAAGATAGAAAAAACTAAGAGAGTTTATTGTAGATGGTCCCAACACGATCCCATATCCTCAAACGAAGAGTTTGTAAGCATCACGATTTTTGAGAAATAGTTCGTCAAAGATTGCTGCCTTTTAGCACTTTAGACTCTTAAGGGAAATCACCGGTCCAATGCAGCTTGAAGTGATTTGGCATATTTTGGTACAAAAGAGGACCATAACTAACGTAAACGTACCCATCTAGACATGTTGGAATAGTCTGTTTGGTCGTACAAGTTCAATAATGAAAGTTGCACCACTTTGCAACTTTACACTGCTTGCATCTGGCAACTTTTCCCTCAACTGAAAACTCATCACCACGAGAAAACGCCTTCGATATCTAGAAAAAAATAAGAGAGGTTATTGTAGATGGTCCCAACATGATCCCATATCATCAGATGAAGAGTCTGTAAGTATCATAGTTTCCGAGAAATAGTCTGTCAAAGATTGCTGCCTTTTAGCACTTTGCACTCTTAAGGGAAATCATTGGTCGAATGCAACTCAGAGTGATTTGGCATATTTGGGGAAAAAGAGGACCGTACCTAGTGTAAAAGTACCCATATGGATGTGTTGGAATAGTATGTTTGGTTGTACGAGTTCGAGAATGAAAGTTGCACCACTTTGTAACTTTACACTGCTTGCACTAGCAACTTTTCCCTCAACTAAAAACTCATCACCACGGGAAAATGCCTTCGAGATAGTGAAAACCAAGAGAGGTTATTGTAGATGGTCCCAACAAAATCCCATATCCTCAGATGAAGATTCTATAAGCATCACGGTTTCTGAGAAATAGTCCATCAAATATTTTTGCCTTTTAGCACTTTGGACTCTTAAGGGAAATCGTTGGTCAAATGTAGCTAGGAGTGATTTGGCATATTTGGGTGCAAAAGAGGACCATACCTAGCATAAACATACCCATCCAGACATTTTAGAATAGTTCGTTTGGTCGTATGAGTTTGAGAATGAAAGTTGCACCACTTTGCAACTTTACACTACTTGCATTTGGCAACTTTTCCCTCAACTAAAAACTCATAACCACGGGAAAACGCCTTTGAGATAGAAAAAATTGAGAGATTTTATTGTATATGGTCCCAACACAATTCCATATCTTCAGACGAAGAGTCTGTAAGCATCATGGTTTCCGAGAAATAGTCCTTCAAAGATTGCTGTCTTTTAGCACTTTGGACTCTTAAGGGAAATGGTCAGTCCAATGTAGCTCAGAGTGATTTGGTGTATTTGGGTGCAAAAGAGGAACATACCTAGTGTAAACGAACCCATTCGAACGTATTGGAACAGTCCATTTGTTCGTACGAGTTCAAGAATGAAAGTTGCACCACTTTGCAACTTTACACCTTTGTAGAGATTTAGGGATGTCCTCTTCAGATCACTCTATTCAGAGTAAGTTTGTGGAGCTACCAATGTTAAATCCAAGTTGACTAACTTTGAGCAGATCTGATCTCAGCTACTGAAGAGGTACTTCAAGAATTTAGCATCTAGCCTTGCAACACTGCAACCGTTACTTATTCCCAATGAGTCATAAAACTCCCTCTTAAGGTTAATTCTTCCTCTTCAAAGAGATGTCTCTACCCATTCACTCAGAATCATAGTTGCAAGAAGTTCTCCATTCTTCAACCTATAAGATGCATCAAGCTCTTCTTGAAAGAAATCTTCACACATTAGCATGATACAACTTGCAATGAATAATTATTAATTCTAAAGAATCTTATCCTAGTGATCACTATTTACTGGTCACACATAATCCAAGTAAATAATGTTGGATTTGCACAGCTCAACAAGCTAAATTTTATCCTAGAAGGGTAATTACAATTAAAACAAAGAATACTTATCTCTTAAATATTTTGAAGGGTGGAATTAGGAAATGCTGCTCTTACACTCAGATCAGTACACGACCTTCATGGCTTGAACATAGGCCCATGACTAGAGTAGAAACTCACTAGAATCATTTAGGGGAGAGATTTCAATCACATCCGTAAATGAAGCATGTTGATTAGGCATGGTAGGAAAAACCTTTGAATAGTGACCAAACTTGTGACATCTAAGGCATTGAACATGAGAGAGGTCCCACTTCTTCTTAAATGCAGGAGCACTATCTGACCCTTTATCTCCATTCCTCTTGAAGAATCTTTTCTTTCCTCATTTTCCTTCCTTCTTCGAGGATTGAGCGGAAAGAACATAAATGTATTCATTTGTAGGGATTCGTCCAATACCTCTCGCAACCAACCTTGACTACTCTTGAATACAGTGACTACTCTTGAATACAGTCAGCCCTCAACTGATCAAACTTGGGAAGTTTTGATCTCACGCTGATTCCTTGAATGTAAGACTCCCAAGATGAAGGAAGACCATTAAGAGCCAACATGGTCAAATCTTTGTCATCAACAATATGACCAATGGTAAAGATTTGATCTCTCAATTCAGAAATCTTCATGAAGTAAGTGATGACAAATTCTCCTTCCGCCATCTTAACATGATGAATTTGTTGCTTCAAGGCTAGAGCACGACTTGTGTTGTTGATCTCATACATCTTCTCCAAAGTCTTAAGCATTTCTCTCGTTTTCTTCAACTTAGATATGATAGGAACAATATGGTCCTTCACGGAATCAATTAACATCTTCTTTGCCTTGATATATTTCTTCCTCCATTGAACTTTCTCTTCCTCATTCGTAGGTTCAGAAACTTTCCTCTCCACACTCAACCAATTCGTTTTCCTCCAAAGTGAGCATAATTTTGAATCTCCATTTGATGCTCCTTCAAGTCTATCCTCAATTTTAAGACCATTCAACATCTTGACTAAGATAGAGATAGACAAAAAAAAGGGAATAGAGGTATCGCTGCAATAAAAAATCTGATGACGATCTTTTTCAAACCCACTTTGATACCATGTTAGTGTTTTAATGATCAGATAATACAAGTGAAATCACTCAAAAACTACAACATTTAAGACAATAAACACATCAAGAAATCAGCTTACAACTCAGGCCCAACTCATGGCTGAATTTGATACAATGAATAATAGCACCTCTCCTAGATGCAAAGATACAATCAAATATGCTTCTCCTTGAGATCGGCCTACTACTGCAAGATGAAGCGTTGTTGCTCACGTGCGAACTTCTGCTTGGAATGTGAATTATGCTAAATGAACTTGATTGAGGAAATGAACAAACATCACCTTCTATTTATACAAAATAAGGTGACTCTTCAAGGAGGTCAGCCTCTCTTGAAAATAATAAATTACAAAATAATATCAAGGAAGGTCGACCTCATCCATTTAAATCAAATGAGTATAAATTAAATAGCCATAGGCTATCATTTAATTTATTACAACTTAATGTGATCGCTATCATGTATGAAAAATGTGGTAGCATAGACAAGGCAATGGACTATTTGAAAAAAAGCTTCAAAGAAATGTGGTCTCATAGAATTCAATGACAAACAAATGCAATTGACAACTATTCATAGTTTTTAGTTATGCAATTTGACGTAATTGCATAACTACTTAGGTTGACTTTGTAAAAACTATATTGTAATTGAAAAATTTTCATCTATGAACATCTAGTTGTTAGTTATGCAATGTGAAGTAATGATTTGAGTTTGAAAGATGTGTAATGCAATGTAATCAGTGATATAAATATAAACTACATAATATAACCATTCTTTTTTATGCTATTGTACATTGATATTTAACCATTGCTCAAGATAAAATTTTCAAAGAGTTTAATCATGCACATGAGGAACAAATTAAATTTTGATTGTCAACTTCTATATGTCAAATTATCCAATAATCAAGTGTATGTCCATATACAAAAATGGCATCAACGCCAACTCAAACAAAGTTTTACAAAATGTGGCGTATGCCATCTCAATATGTATTTAAAATTTACATGCCAAAATTTCAATCTAATCTTAAACTACTAGTGGATCATCAAAAGGGAGCCTCTTTGAAGCACTCATTGGCTCTCAAGGTAGCTACACAAGAAAAATTCAAACCACAATTGAGATTAGTTATACTATCTAATTTTAAATCGAATAATTAACATCAAAATTAATATACATTGAATTTTAATTGAACTCTAAAATTGAAATCTTGATTACCTGAAATATACATCTCTTCAAAGGGTCGGGAGTCCTAGAATATACCAGACCAACATTTGAAATGCCAATCTATATATGTGAACAAAAACATAAAATTGATCCAAGTTAGCATATGATTATTGGTAATAGGAACATATTTATCAAACACAAAATAAAATAAACACATACCTCTTTAGGTTGATCTTTTTCTTTATCTCCTTTAGGTGTTTCGACACCTCCTCCTTGAGGTGTTTCAACACCTACTCCTTGAGGTGTTCCAATATCTACTACTTTAAGTGGTGTGTCACTTGTCAACAACTCTGTATAGCTCATAATTGCATGTACATAAAAATGACAAGTACATATGAAACTACCAATCTATGTCGATGTATGTATAATCAATATACGATTTTAAAAATATTAATTCAATCCAATTTGAGTTCAATAACCTTCCCCTTATCTAAATTTTTGCCTCCATAGTCTAGATGAGGCTGCAACTCACTCGCACTAGGTATATCCTACAAGAGGAAAATAGGACAAACATATAAGTTATTATATAATCTCATTAATGACAATTCAAATGACAAGCAAGTATATAATAAAAAATGTAAATGAGTCAGTGCGAAAATATATACTGTGTGTGTGTCTAGGCCAAATGAAATGGCCCTAAGGGTGCTATCAGTCACTCGTGTGAGCTCCTCCTCAGACATCAACTGTTAAATAGACCATGTAAATAAATATTAGTACTTGATACTATCTCTTATTAATATTTATTTAAAAACAAATGCAAGTTATGAATTTACAACTTAAATCTTGCCTGTGTCACTATTCCAACATCCCCCTCTCTAGTAGGAGAGGACTCTATAGGGTGCACTCCACTCCCCTATGACTGATCCATAATGTCCACATCATGAAGGTCGTAATCAAAATTTTCCAAGGGATGCTCAGCGGACTATACAAGAGGACCCAAGCATATCTGGCGGCACATATTGAAAGTATGTGGCACACAAATATGTGGTTCTAAGGAGGATGATGCAACATCACTCAAGCCTTCACCAACATCACCAGAATGTGGTTGAGCTACTATAAAAGCATGTGAAACTAGATGACCACTCAAAGAGTGAATAGCCTGAATAGTCTGTGTGGCTACATCCTGGATAATCTCTAGATGATATATTGGAGGTGGTAGAGGAAGGGGAGGAAGGGGAGGAAGAGGAACATTTGGGCGCAAGACTACTCTAACTGCCCCAGGTATATCCTGGGGCATACCTACACCAACACCCTAGAGGGGTTTAATGTCAAATTAATTGACATGATGCCCTAACACAAACTCAACATATAACTTTTTAATAAAGTAAAATGGTATATCATAATTATTGTTCGGTGGTTTATCAAAAACCATACACCAACGATCCCAAAAGTTAGCTACAATGTCCCTATGCATGCACCATTTTATAGAAATTTTTTTTTTATTAACTTTCACTAGAAAACCGGTGCGATGGTCAATGAATAAAGAGGCTATTTGGGCTTTGGTTATTTGGAGATCTTTCACATCAACATAAGACAATCCACATCCATAATATTCCCTCGTGTCTTCTCGCCATGAATGAAAGGCATTATGTTGGGTGGAGAGGGTTTCTATATTTTTAATTATTTCCTTCAATGTGTTTTTCATATCTCTCAATCGAGGGATTGTCTTATAAACTTCACAAATTCCACTCAATTGCCCCAATTTTTCACCAATTAAGTCTTCAATTGGTGGCTGCAGAGGTGGTGGAGCATTTGGCATTTGTGAATTTTTATTCTTAGCCATAATACCTTATTAAAGCTAAAAACTAATTAATCTAATTGAAATTACACAATATAAATGAAATTATTGTAAAAAAATCCTAGTTTTTAATAAAAATCCAAAAAAAACCCTAATTTTTCACAAAAATCCATAACTCTAATTTTTGATAAAAATACATCAACAACACTAGTTTTTAATCAAAATCCATTTAAAAACATTAATTTTTAATAAAAATTCATTGTAAACTCTACTTTTTAATAAAAATCAATAGAAAACCCTACTTTTAAAAAAAAGATCATAAAAACTACTTAAAATTAAGAGAATCTACTTGAAAAATCGATTACAACATTTAAAAAACCAAATACTTACCTTTGAAATCAGTTATCTAATAGAAGCAGATATCGAATTATCGCTTTTCATTGTGTGCTCGCGTGCAAACTATGAGAAATGAACTTTTAACAATCGGTTGTTTAATTTATAATGTTTCCACAAATCAAATATCCGATCCAAAATCGGATATCCGATTTGTAGAAACTAGGTTTGGGCTTTGGTTCGGCTAAATATACCGACACCCGAACCTTGAAAAGTCAACTGGATATTTCCGCATTTTTGAGTCGATCCAAAACATGATTTTTTTGCATTTCCACTTTTTGGCCCATCATGATCCTGCACATACCCATATGAGTGATGTAGATTCTTGGATGAAATCCATGGATGAGGAGATGGCTGCATTGAAGATAAACAAGACTTGGGATTTGGCATCTTTTCCTATTTGACTTAAGCTCATCGGTTGTAAATGGGTGTTCAAGAAGAAGTGTGGTATTGATGGCAGTGTTGGAAGCACAAGGCACAATTGTTCACTAAGGGATATTCTCAAGTGGATGGAATTGACTATGGTGATCTAACATCTATCTAGTTCATATTATCACTTTTAGTAACGTATGATTTGGAAGTAGAACATATGAATATGAAGATAACATTCCTTTATGGTGATTTAGAAGAAGACATTTACATGTCACAACCAGAGCATTTCATTGTCATCTAGGCAAAGAAATTTGGTTTACAAATTGAAGAAGTCTTTGTAAGGTTTGAAATAGTCTCCTAGAATGTGGTACCAAAAGTTTGATACATATATCTTTTCATTGGGATTTTTGAGATCTAAATCTTACCGTTGTGTGTATTATAAGTATGATAATGGTAGTATTCTCATTATTGTATTATACATAGATGATATGTTGTTTAAATTAGGAATGGTAAAAGTATGAATTTAGATTTGGAGTCTCAGTTGTCAGCACACTTTGAGATGAAAGATCTTGGTGTAGCTAGGTATATTCTAGGGATGGAGATCATGAGAGACAAAGCTAATAGAAATATTTGGTTAAGCTAGAGCAAATATGTGAAATCAATGTTGGAGAGATTCATCATGAGATTGTAAATATTTATTTGTTCCTATGATGTAGGGGCTAAAGCTTTCTATAAACGACTGTCCAAAATCTCCTACTAAGATGGAGGCCATGACCAAAGTACCATATGCAAGTGTTGTTGGTAGTTTGATGTATACTATGGTATGTATATGGTCATACATTACCTAAGTAGTGGGATTCCTTAGTCAGTTTATAGCTAATCCTAGACAAATACATTGGGATACAGTTAAGAGAGTGTTCAAGTACTTGTGGGGTACTTCTAAGTATGCACTATGTTTTCATGGTCACCCTACTGGACCTCAGAATTTAGTGATAATTTTTGGAGATGTGGATTTAGATTGGGCAGGTGACATTGACAACAAAATATCCACCAATGGTTATGTGTTTATGATGTTTGGTGGTGCTTTTAGTTGGATGAGTAAGTGGCAAGTTGTAGTCGCTTTGTCCAAAACAAAATAAAAGTACATGGAAACTATTTGTGCTTGTTAGGAAGCCATTTGGCTTAATATATTGTGTTTTGATATTGTTTTATATGTACAAAAAATTACTATTTATTGTGAAGGTCAGAGTGTCATTTTTTTAGAAAATAATTCTACCTTCCATACTAGAATGAAGTAGATTGATGTTCAGTATCATTTTGTTCATGATATGGTAGAAGATGGAAAGGTTAACCTGGAGAAAGTTGACACTTTGGTGAATATTGTAAATGCTCTGACAAAACTAGTGAGCACAAAGAAGTTCAGATGGTGTTTTGATTCCATGGGCCTTGGGACCTTGATCAAATGATTTCATATGACTCTTGTAGGTCTCCAAAAAGTGGGAGAATGTTGGGATTAGTGTGTCTCAACCTTAGAGTCCTAGCATTTATTTATTATTATGTCATGTATTTATTTATATTATAATTTGTATTTTCCTACCTAAGTTGTTGTCACATTGTGGGACATGTCAATGATGTGGAATCCTACATGGCAAGTGACATGTATAATTTGTAAGCTAAATTATTGGAGATAGGAATCCACTTTGAAAGACCTAGATTTGTGCCTAAATTGGTGGCATTTTTCATAATTTTCTATGTAACAAGCTATTACAACTTGCTATGTCAGGTTATGACTGATTATGATGGTGGAAGAGTTAGGAGTGATAGATTTCTAGTTAACTATGATAGGTGGGACCCATGTGATGAGGGCACCTACACATGCAAGGTATTTGTATGCATGCAGGCTCATTGCATGTGCACCGATGGCTACTTTATTGGACATGCATTTATTTATGGAAGATTATCATAATTATGAGCTTTGATCATGACAGTATATCATAATGAACTCTTTTCACACCTTGGGAGTGGGATTTGGTTATGGTAATTTTTGGGTGCCTTGTTTCATATTGAGAGGTTATAAATACTTGTAGACTTAGTGTATTTTGAGAGAGATAGGTTTGAAGAAGCTTTCATGTTATTATGCTACTGGTATTATTCCAGATTCTCATTGTACTATGAAAATTCTTGAGCATTACTCTTGAGATTGTATTGTAATTTATATTATTGTTGATAATACAAGTTAAGTCGTGTGATTTGGAGTGTGGCTTTTTTCTCGAAATGGTTTTCCCATGTAAAAATTGTCTTATGGTTTTGGATTGTTCTTCATGTTGTTTAAGTTTTGAATGTGCACCTTCCATTTATGTAACTATTAAAGGTGTTAAGGGAATTTTTTGTAACTCTCCCCAACTTAGATTATTGTAGGAAGCTCCTTTCACCACTTGGCTCCCTTTCAGACTATAGATGAGGAATGAATAATTATTTTAGGCTAGAAATAGGTGCGGGTGAATAGTGATGAGCAGTGATTTTATTAAATAAATAATAAAATATTATTTTTATTTGTAAGAGGGTTAAAATTGGATAATTAATTGAATAGATAATTTAATATTCAATCAATTATAGAGGAAATATTCAAGTAATGATGATGGTCAATTTTATATATATACAGTATGAATAACATATGTTTAATGGATTACCTTCTTTTTTTAAGTTCTATTCTTATTTTCTATTTTGTGAACAATATTAAGCTCAAAAATATTTTTTAGTTCGTGTTGATGTAATTATTATTTAATTATAAATTGGCTTTGGGTTAACTATCAATTTTTAAATTAAAAATCTAGAATATATTAATGCTTTCTATTTTTTAGGACATGATGCATTATGATTTTATACAATTAGCATAAATATTGAAATTGACCCTCTATATGCCATGTTGGTCTCCAACCAAGATTATATTTAGTTCCTATATATCAAGCACTATCCCTAGTTATACCCTCATGGAAAGCTGACTCACTTAGGTTGGATTTCCACTAGTGTTTTCATGTGCATGTACTACATGGATATACCTTTCCATCTTTGTAACTAGGGTGAGAGAAAAACTCTACTTAAGAATATCTACTCATATATTCCATTTGAAATGAACTGCTTTTCATTATTATTGTTGTGAGTGATTGAAATTTACTAGATTGTGAGTTTACTTTGTTACAATATTGTAAATTATAATTTTCTAAAATAAATTTTTTTCCCCCCTTTTCTTTATCATTCTTACTAATTTTTAGGCATTACAACTACACCATCTATTGATAAGTAATTGTACTAATAAATTCTATCATAATGGATAAAAAAAAAAATGGGAATTGATATTTAGATGTAAATTTTACATTAAAAATACCTATGAAGGTATTATTTAATAAAAAATCAAGATTTACATCATTTATATATTTGAGTAGAAATAAAGATTTTTTTTATTTTATTCCTCAAAATTATGAAACTTTTATTTATAGTTCACTAAATAATTAAAAAAATAGCATCCATCCCATACCTTAAAACCTCTCAATAACTACACATTTATACATAAAAAAATCCCTCTAGTACTTACCATAAGATTAGACAATTCTTATTTTGAAAATTCAAGGCTTATCTAGTTGAGCTTTGTAAAAAAAATTATATATATTTATTTATTATGGATTCCATTTCTATTTTGAATTCTTTGGCTACTGATGCATGCATGCGTATTAATATCTTGACTCCATTGCACATGTGCTTAGGAGGTTGGACAAAGGGAAGAAAATTTACAGGTACAACTAACTCTTTCTCCAAATCTAATAGAGAAATTACTTGCTCTACATCTCCCCAACCAAAGTCTACTTCATTAAATCCCAAACACCTCCAATCACTCAACATAAGTACATTGTCTTGTTGTGCAGTCCCATTGATTGTAGATGAGTATGTTGCTCCTCGAGTTAAATATGCATCATGTAAGGACAACTTTGATTTCTTTATAATTTTTACAACTCGTAAAAGAGATCCATTTATGAGGTCTTGTGGAGTATCTAATGCACTTGCTATACCTGTGGCATTACCATAGTATCCTTGTTGAAGTGGGGGGTTAATTGATCTCCTCATATCCACTCCAAAGATAAGCATCACATTCTGATTATTTGGAATTTGAAGAGCCTTTGTGTTGGCTTTCCAAGCCAATGCTGCCACAATTTCAAATGTAGAGAAAATATCTTTACATTCTTCCATTAATTCATTTTTTATGCATTGTATTATCTCAGGGTTTATAACAAAAGATTCTTGAACAAATTTGTTCACTATTTGAGGAGGGTTAATTTTGCATACTTTCTCTATAGTTGAATCCAAGTGATAAAATCCAAGGTGTATAAGATCTTTTTCCTTCAATAACTCTCTATTCCATATTGGTTTTTTAGAGGGCTTCACATCTCCCCTTACCATCTCTGCAAGAGCTTCAATAAATTGCCCTGCTCCTCGTCCATCACATATAGTATGGTGGAAATCCACTCCTACAACAAAACCCCTACATGCAAATTGAGTCACCTACACAAATGAAACAATAAAAAGAGTGCAAATATCATGTTAGTATAGCCATTCATTCCACAATTATAAGATTACATAATTCCACATCTAATAAATTAAATTTAATATATAAGAATTGGTTTTAAAAAATAAAATGAAAAGGTTAAAAATACTAATAAATGAAATGAATTAAAGAATAAATATATTTTTAAAATCTTAATATGTTTTTCATTAATCTCAATATGGAAGTATTATAGAACTAAACTTTTCTAAAATTTGACATCTAAATGTTATATTTTAATAAATGTTAAAACCAATCATTCAAATCTTATATGAATACAATAAAAATATTTTCATTAGAAATAATCACTCATAAATATATTACATGGTTTTTAATAAATTTAAAATTAAAAATAATTAAATTAAATTAAATAATCACCTCTACAATTTTAAGTCAATATTAATTAAACATCATTTTAAATATTAAAAATATGTCATATAGGGTAAAGAATTAATCTATGCTAGAATCAACGGCCTTGACATATGCTCTCTTGTCTATGATAGTAGTAATAATAGATTATAAATATTAAAAATAAGCAATTAAAAATAATAAATAATATTTTTTTAAATTAAATAATTTTAATAATTCAAAAAAAAATTATGAAAATTTTAATTCATATTCATACTCATAAATAATTTAATCATTTATTCATAATAATTTAATTAAATAAAATTTATTTTTAATAATTTATTTTAATATTTATTTTGAAATTTATAATATAAGATAATTTATTTTATTAAAAATCTATATATATTTTTAATAGTGAAATTATAATTAAACTAAATAAATTATAAATGCACTTTATTTTAAGTTTCATTTTTTGGATACTACATTAGTCAAGTGTTTGAAGAAATTGAGAAACACTTTTGATTGTGTTTATTAATTATTTGAAAATAAAAAATCTATTGTATCATAATTTTCAATTAATTAATAAATATGATCAAAGGTGCATTTGGGAGCTCCATAGACAATAATAAAAAAATGGGGGAGGGTAAAAAATGATAGTAGAAATTGTTGCTTTTGCATATTTACTCTATTGAATTGATTGTTCATGATGTGTGATAGAAATAGTAAATATATTCTTGAGGTTTCTGTTTGTTGTTATAAGTTTTGCTTTATTTGAAATTCTAATAAAATAACTAATTGTTTTGTTCTTCATTCTATGATTGAATGTGGATTGGAAGATTATATATATATATATATAAATATATATAAATTTAATGAGATTTTAAGTTGTTATAATGAAGATACAGTTCAAATTCTCTAAAGACATTTGAGACTTTAAAAATTAGTTTAAAATGATACTATATGTCTACAACTAGCTGGTCTGATTTACAGTACGAGTAAACTGTTAAAAGTGATACTACAACTAGTTGGTCTGATTTTCTCAGAGTCCATGAAGTAATAGAGCAAGCTTTTGGATTCAATTGTGTATATTTTTAGATCGATATTTGGGAACACACTCAATAATCTATCATCCGAAAGATCGATCTAAAAACATACACAAATGAATCCAAAAACTTGCTCTCATACTACAACTATTATAATTTTAAAAAAAAGCAATCATACTGGAGAAGGCATGGCAAGAATTACTTGAACAGACAGAAGATGAGAGTTCTGAATATCAGTTGTACTAAGTGGAAGCGAAAAAAGCAGTTGTTGGAATGACGGCTTGATCGGGTCGAAATCTCCGAGGACAGAGAGGTTGTTATCCGCTATGGCTTCCACAAACAGAGCACCTTCGCCTGTGCAGTCCACTTGAAGCTCCCCATTTTCTTTGCTTGTAAGCCGCCCAGCAAAAGGAAAATAAGGCACCAACACCTTCGACAGAGCCTTTCGAATTGTCTCTGCAGGATCCGCAGAAATATCTTGACGGCCATTGTAGACTAGCAAAAAATTAAAGCTAAGTCTTCCAAATAATTGGTCAATGGAGGAGAGGGGGAGGATAGCTTTGGGTGAAGGCAGAGAGGGGGTCACCATGACTGGCTCAAACCTCTTCACATTCAACTCTGTTGAACCTGCCTCCTCCATCCTTGTCCTTCTATTCTGATTATGATCCTGCTCTGTTATAGATTGGCCTAATGCTCCGAAGCTTTCACAAACTCAAATTCAAACAGTGTGATTAAGAGCTTGTGTACGACCAGCCTTTAAAACACTTCTCCAACTATAAGAGGCCAAAAAAAGGATATTTTGACAGACCATCCAAAGATCCTATTTCGCCTCTTCGTTAATAAAATAAAAGAAATGGACCGCTACCAAAGGCCAACATGACCCACGAAGATTCCAGCGTTCATAAGCTTGTCGTTTATGACAATGGCAGTCTGACAATTTAGGTTAATATTTGTTTACTTGAAACGAAATTATTTCAGAACTGACATTGCAAATTTGCAGCTGAAGAGCTTAAACAATTGTACGTTTAGGGTGGGAGCTGGTTCTAAGGTAAAACCATAATTGGTTGAGCGTAGGAGACGTGTCCGTGGCCCTCATGACAGTATTTTGACATACGTAGACAGCAATATAATAACAAGGAAATTAATCGTGACAGCAGTAACAAGAGTCTAACCGCAATAAATATATTGAGATTGATTGCTATGATGTAAGTTAAATATATCATGACGGCAGTATAACAACAACAAAAGAGATTAACAATGACAGCAGTGACAGCAGTGACAACAGCGATAATAGTATAATAGCAATTAATGTATCATGCTTGATATTCATAGTCAATGATATAGGTTATTAACGGTTAACACTAACGGCATTAATTTGAATTTGTTCCTTAGAACTATAAGTCAAGGTGCTAATGAGATGCCCCTCAAGCCGCCACCTTTAGAAGAAGTTATGTTTGTAGTCTTTGCTATAGAAGAGGATAAAGCTCTGGGACCAGTTGTCTGTAGTATTTTCCCAACACGCTTGGATATTGTTCAAGATGATGTGGTTGGAGTGGTGATAGAACTTTTCTGATTCTCACTCTTAAAAAGATGAGCAAAATATTTGAAGTAACATATTTTTCAAGTTTCTAGTTATGTGATTTTAAGTTTTTTTATATAATATAGTATTTTTCTATTAAGATGGTTTTGGGTTAAAGTTTAAAATTGTGTTATATTTTTATAAAGGAAACAGTCAATAGTAATGCAATCTTTTAACTTGAATATTTAGCGAGTGTCCATCAATTATGATTAATTTTTCTTTTATTTTTAGTGATTTAATTCACAATAACTACCAACTTAGTTGACCAAGCTTCTTCCATCTAGTCACTGACCTCATAAATTTTCCAACCATAATCATGGCAAAGACTCCATGCTACAACTCATATGCTTACATTAGAAAGCAGTGTCCTCTCAATGATAGGGTCATTTCTTGGCTTAGGATTTAATCCTCAAGGGGTCATTCATGATTACTTATGGCACCTACCTCCTCGCAAGCACCCAAAAACTTGACTAAACTAGAGTTAACAAGTGAAGAAGGGAGGTTGTGTTGTCGTTAGCAACTCACACAACCTATGCTAAGGTCTAAACACTTGATGCAGGTCAAATTTGGGTCTGAGGGGACATAAAAATCAGATGCAAATAAAATTCTATTGTTGCGTGTAGTAATTTATTGTTGCAAGTAACAAAGATGATGTTGTAGATGTGTAGTTAGATGCTATAGGAACAACAAAAGTGTATGTTGCAAGATTTTTACCACTTGATACTAAAATCATAAAATAATAAAAAATTCACACAAAAAATGACCCAAATTGAGAACAACAATCTCATAAGATCATCACACAATCAAAAAAGACAACTATTGAGAGAATAATATTCTATTTTATTTAAAACTCAAAAATACATCTTTTATAATCATTTACACAAATTTACAAAAGCAATGGGTAGATTTGAGTTTCCTCTATTTCTTCTTCCTTCCTCTTTATTGGTCACATTCTCCTTTGTGCAATCCCTCTTTTCTATTTTTGGATTTTTTCTCTTGTTATCTTTCTTTTGTCTTCTAGATTTTGTCCTTCTATTCCCATGTTGTCCTATTTGTTCTTCCTTCTTCTCTTTCTTCTTTTCTATTCTTTTTTCTCCAAAAAACCCAAAATCTTGAAGCTTCCTTCCCCAAAATCCTACCTAAAATTGGGTTTAGCATTCAACATATCATACTAAATATTCATAGCTCCTTTTTGAGTTCAAAAATTCTGCTAAAAATTTGCTCTCCATCATATCCCCTCATTGTTGCTCATTTATGATCTTATAGGTAGATATTGGCTACCTTAAATAAACAAAATGAAAATTTAAAAATTTTACAACTCCTACATGGTGATTAAAGGAAATTATTAAAAAAAAAAAAACCTCAATATGATGCCCCTACATCAAACTACTAGGGTAGAAAAATTGTGAGGCCCTACTCACTGAGTAAAAATCTATGATGTTACAAGTTAATGATTTTGTTGTTGCGAGTCAAAAAATCTATCAGAATGTGTTAACTGGAATAACTCCAACTCTACTGGTCTTAACCATGTCACATTCTCCATTGGTATATTCTTCTATTTTACTAAATACTCATTGCACTCCTTGCCCCTTGTCTTTCTAACCATCCTAGAATCCAAATTACATTCAACCTCCTCTCGTGCTCTCTTGGGTAATTGCTCCTTCCATTTTTTTGGTAATGTTAATTCTCTTTTTCTTATTATTGTGATATCTCTCCCTCATAGTAAGTATAAAGATCACAAAAATTAAAAATTACAGAAATTTCCAAACCTGTAGGTAGCTCCAATTCGTAAGAATTTGGTGAAAACTTCTTGATAACTTTGCATGGTCCAATCTTTCACTTGAATTTGTTAAGCATGGGTGGAAAATCTTTCCTTTCATAGATGTGCCAATATCATATCTCCCAATTTAAAAAAAATTATCTCCTCTTCAAATCAATTTTTTGTTTATATTGTTGACTGCTCCAATTAAGTTTTTCTCTTACTTTCTAGTGCAAATCTTGCATGTGTTATAAAATTCATATCCTTCAACACTTCTCTTATATCCTTTAATATTTGAAATATTTCTTAATTTTGAAATACCCCTAGGATTGTATCCATAAATAATTTACAATGGAGTCTTACATGTACCTTTTTGACTAGTTCATTATATGCAAATTTAGCTTGAGGAAATATGAAATCCCACTACTTAGTATCACCAACAAAACATCTTAATAGATTTCTTAAGATCTTCTTAACAACTTTAGTCTACCCATCCATCTAAGAATGGTATGCAGAGATAAAATTTTAATCAATAACTAATTTCTTCCAAAGTATCCCCCAATAATATCCTACAAACTTAGTATCACTATTTGAAACTATACCTTTCTGAAAGCCATACAATTTAAAAACCTTCATGAAGAATAAAAAGGTTACATGCATGGTGTCATTCATCTTCTTGCACACTAGATAAAGTAAGTCATTTTTGAAATTATATCGTGGTGTGAATTTTCTCCCCTAACACAAATTCATCTTTTACCTCTTTCCACTTTAGAAAACCTAAGGCAGGGGCTTGATTCCACACAACCCCATTGTTCACATCACACTTGGAGCCTATTTTGATTTTTAGTGGAGGTGTTTATGTCAAAGACACCCGTGCGGCGTGCAGATGTCTACGCGACACACTTATGTCCTTGGAAAATTCTTGCAGTTGGAGTCTACAAAGATGATACACTTCCTAATGGAAGTTGAAGTGTAACGACTCCCTTTGATTGGCCAACCTGAATATGGTTGTTTTCTTCATTCTTCCTTCATATTCTTCACTCTCTCATCCATTCTTAGAATTTTTGAAAGATCTTTAGTCCATCTCTTCACATCCTCTCCACACTTTCAAGTATTCACTTCAAGATTTGTAGCAACACCTCACACTTCATAGCAGCAATCTACCACTCCATTACTCTGATAGTGCATGTGTAGGACAATCCATTGTAGTATAGGCTTGAGTTCCTCTCATCTTCTCCTTCACTAGCCTTGAGCACTTTGAAAGGAGGTGGTAATCTCCTCTTATCTTCTCTATCGTTTGGTTGAGTAAGAACATACTATTTTGTAGTGTCTTTTGCATACTTTTCTTGTATTCTCTTCTTTATCATATTTTTCCTATCATTGAAAAATTGGCTATCTATGGAGGTGGAAACACCAAAATAGGGGTTTGACTAAGGCAGACCCCTAAACAACCCCCCAACATTTTCATACTTTTCTATGTGCAAGTGGAGAGATCTTGGAGCAAGTTGGCAAGAAGATTGTTGTGCAAAATTGTCTTTGTCACCCTTGCGGTAATATATTTCCTTTATCACATTCATCTATACATCTCATACTTCTTAATCTTGTTATGTCATTCTCGAAACTCTTAAACTATGCTAATAGTCGCCTTTTAGAGCTTAAACCTTGCCTTTCTTGTTTTATGGTCGTACAAACACTAGCGCACCTGTGAGACGCCAACACACTGCATTGTCATCCCAAAACCATGATTTTTTCCTCTGATAGAGAGCTATCTGATACATAGACTTGGCCCTAAATATTGACTCGCCTAATCTCCTTCAACTCTTAGGTTTGCAGAGTGATTGAAGGACTCACAGTTCTCATCACTTTCATCTTGCCTATACTAACCTTCCTTTAAACTAAGGTAAGTTAGGGAAGCCATACTACTCTTGGCCTTTCATGACCTTGGGCCTTGCAGTGGTTGGCCCCCCTCTCTTACATTTTTGGTGAACCCGACGTGAACCAGTGTCTACCCGTTTGTCGGTGTTCTAATATTATCTCTTATACCTTTTGGTCATTGTATAATTGTGTTGTGAAGGTTTAATGAGCTTCACAACCCAGTCTATGGCCTCTAGTAATATTTTCAAGAGATTTTTGTTACACCTTCTGATAGAGAGTACAAAGGTCTCTTCTAGTTTCACTACCGATCTCTTCTCTGGTTCTACAGTTGGTTTGTCCACATAGGAGCACATTTTTCGAGGTGAATCTAGATTCCTTGATGAAATAGACTGCATCCCTACCCCTCCTGTGTCAATAACCTCCTCATTTATAGAATCACCTAGAAAGAAACCCAAAGCTGGCTAGGGCTACGAAAGTTATGAATTAAATAAGATACATGGTAGGAAAAGATCAGATAGGCGTAGAAATCTTGGCTAGTCTCATTGGTCTGGATGAAGTGTGTGCCCCTTCAAACCATAGTCACATGCTACTAGGTGGCCCCTTCGAATAATGCAAAATAAAGTTGTAAATTTTGATGCCTCATATGTTTTTATACATGGTTGATGCAGTCCCTTCAGTCAGTGTGCCCATGGCTTCCAAGAATTTTGAAACTATCAAAGTAAATAGGAACCCTTTAGGTTTCGGCTTCACCCCTTTTGCTGCCTTCGATGGTGGGGTATTTGGCATGATGATAGGTGGAGGCTTTGGTGGTGGAAACTTTGGAAGTGGAGGTGGTTTTGGTGGAGGCGGTTCTGGTGGAGGTCATAGTTGTGGCTTTTGAAGTGGCAGTGGCTCCAGTGAAGGTTACACTGGTTGTAGTGGCATTAGTGGCGGCTTTGGCGGTAGTCACGATGATGGTTTAGGCAATGGCTTTGGTGGTGGTTCCAGTGGTCCTATGTATTCTAAAAACCCTAGTTTAGACACCCTTCTTCAGAATATGGGGAAGATGCAGAATCAGCTACCGAACCTTTCCCAAGCCTCTTCCCAACCTATATTCCAACCCTTTTTCGAACACAACCCATTGTCAGTAGCGATTCTAAACACTCCTTTCCCAGAAGGGATGAATATTCCTAAATTTTAAAAGTACAGTGGTAAAGGGGATCCACAAACACATGTGTCCACCTTTAATACCTTATGCATAGATTTCTTCCATCATGATGCATTGATGGTGAAATTGTTTCCTCAATCCCTCTAGGACACAACACTCGAATGGTACTATTCCTTGCCTGAAAATTCCATCTTTACATTCGATCGACTTGTGAACTAGTTCCTACAATAGTTCCAATCTAATATCAGACTTAAGATGACCTTCTCTGACCTTGTTTGATGCAAAAAATGGGATAATGAGAAGAATACCTACTTTATAGCACAATATCAGGCACTCTTCTCACAAATATCATACCCGTTACCTAACTCCGATGTGCAGAAGATGTTCATAGGGAACTTACAAAGGCCTTGGCAAGAGAATTTTTCCCTTATGAAGTACCCTTCTTTCGTGCATTTTTGTGCAACTTTATGAGAGTACCAATAGATGATAGTTCAATTCGGGGGTTCTTCCTCGCGCTCCTGTCCTAAAGGGAAGTCTATTGTATCAATCTCTAGAAAAGGAAAATCTATTGCAAATGTAGTAGTCGTTGTGGATAACAACTGCCTCAGATGCAACCAAATGTTTACACAGTTATTAGAATCTTATTCTTCCATCTTTTAGAAGTTGTTAAAGGATAATATCATTAACTTGAAAACCCCAAAATGAGGTAGGGAGCCATATCCTAATTGGTACAAATAAAATATTTATTTTCAATGCCATTTATTTAATAGGCATGATACCGAATGTTGCATGCACCTCCATCATGAGATATAGGATCACGTCAACGATGGTACTATTCATCTTGATGGAATCAAACAAAATACGAACAAATCAATGGAAAAATCTAATAGTGAATTGTAGATATACATGGACCTATTTTTGTCACACATTGCTAACATGATTATCGACCTCTCTAATTTTGTTTCTTACCCCGAGGCATATTTTAACATGGTTATTGTTACTTCCTCTCCTCGTCTTGTGATTGGTTCACTGGATATAACATTCACTTCGCAATATGTACTAGTAAATGACAAATGTTATGACAGGAGCCTTAGTCGACCCTGCGAGTAGAGCAAATATTATCATAGAAGAGACCTTACTCTTGAACCCCCTACAAAGAGAGGAATATGAATAAAAAATATCCATCATTCATATGCATGATGGTATTTCTCTTAAACCCTATGGATCGATAACATTGTTTGTCCTAGTTGGACCTAGGAATGTAGATACGATTTTTGATGTCATCCCTGAGTTAGACCTATTCAGAGTGAAGCTAGGTATACCTTGGCTAGTTTCCATGAATGCGATCACCTTTGTAATTCATAAGTGTCTTATTTTTTCCCATGAAGGTTTTGTGCACGTGGTGCTTGATACTGGATACCAACCTGTGGTATCTCATGGAGGATATTTGTTAGATCAATTTTGGACCACTACAGTCGGTCTGCTTCCACAAAGAAAAAACCTAATTTACAAGAACTATGTGAAGTATAAAATTGGAGGCAAGGGACAATCAAAGTTGACCCTTCCTATAGTAGAGTAGACAGATCCCTCCTCCTCTCAAAAGGGAAAGGAGAATCTCGCTCCCTCTCAGGCTGATTTTTCTACTCCCCTTTCTTGGGAGGAGTATTGGATGAAAAAACCTAGTCTCTCCCCACTAAGTCCGATGATTCCTCCTTGGCGAAGACCCAAGATCAAGATATCGGATCTCCCTAATAGGTCTCCTGGACCCTAGTACTATATATATGGAAAAATGAAAGGATCGTGAAGATTATTTTCCCCATGACCTCTTACCATTCCCTCAAGCAGGAAGAGGCCCATCACTAAGGTTTTGGAGTCAATTCCTCTTGTCATTTCTAAATATGCTACTCCTATTCCCATATAGGAGTCTGCCCCTCCAGTGAAATAGTTGTGGAAGACACTCCCATGGCTAAGAAGGATCCCTCCATCCCTTCACAAGCTCCGGATTCTAGTTTGAAGAGTTGTAGGAACCGCCTTGCGCATGAGCATAAGCATTGGTGAAAGGATCTCCTAGTTGAGTAGGCCTCCTTACAAAATAAGGAGGAGGAGAGGACCACACCTCCTTCTATGTCCCCCTCTCTCCTCCCTTTCATTTTTGTCCAAACTATCTATGTATCTCTTCTGGCTTCCACTGCGAGCGCACATGCACTGGAAAGGTGTAGGTGTTTATCTCTCCTTTCATGGAGCCACCTCTATTGAATTCCATTTCAGATGTATCACCTTTCTTGAATCCCATGGATATGGTTAATACTTTGATTTCATCCACTGCAGTTCTTTCCTTCTCTCCCTCGACCCTCCTTACTTTGTCTGTGGGAATTTTTCCTCCTCCGATGAAGAAGGTAGAGCATGGTCCCTCCAACAATGGAGGACATAAGAGGATCCCACCTTCCCTAAAAGGTGACCCCATGCTGAATTGTTATGTCCTAGTGATGGAATCGGTTCCAGCCTCCCTTGAGTTTGTCACTGCTCTCGAGTCTCTCGGTGAGCCTAGTGGTGAACCTCGGGTGCAAACTCCTCTATCTTCTAAGGTGAAACACGACACTCCCATTAAGTTCACGTTCAACTCAATGGATAAATTTTTGACCTTGTCAATGATCTCCATGAATTCTTTGACCTTAAACCCAAAAGAGTTGAGGGACGAAGACCTCATAGGTCCCTTTTCCTTAGCCCTTGTTGCGATAGGACCAAAAGCTCCTCCCCTTAACATTACACCACTAGAAGCTCATCATCCTTCCCCCTATGATGATCTAGAGTGGGAAGCTGACAACCTCTTGGTTGACCAATGTCAAGGGGAGACCCTCTTCTTGATCTTTAGATTAGATGTGTGTATGTGTGTTTTGATGTGTTTCCCTTCTGATCATACTATGTATGCCTAGATGACCCTCGTCACCCTTGTTGGTGCTTGGATATAAGTGTGGTGTTTATTTTTTAAACCTTCTTCTATATTTATCATCATTCTTCCATGTTAGTGATTAGTTTTTGGTAAATTGGGAATGATACAAAGCCTTGGGAGCATTTAGGGTTCCTTCCATATTGACCTAATTTTTTTATTTTTAGTGTCTTCCGTGCATTCTTCCTAATCTTGTTGGGGTTTGATTTTAATTTTCCTCACACCATGGTTACCTAATATTGATAAATAAAGGAAGATCTAACCCCGTGAAACTAGATCCTCCTATGCCCTTTTCTTATGTTCTCTTTTCTCATGCTTGTTATCTTTATCTTTCTCTCTTCTTTGCTTGATTTTTCCCTTTCACGTGTGACAATGCCACTTCTACATTACTTGGCCTTTGGAAAATGCATTCATTTCCAAATGAATCTTTTCTTAAAGACCCTTCACACAATTCTTGAGAATTGCATTCTTGACTTGAAACCCTAATGGAACATGTTTCCTTCATCATGGGTTTGTAAAGAGAGGACTTGAGAACCTTCCTCAAAAGAGGGAACAACTTTTATTTTTCCCTTGTCTGGGGGCACATCCTTCCTTTTGAATTCCTTGATGAAGTGAACATCTTTCAAAAGGATTCCTTGATAATTAATCTATACAAGAAAGAATGTGCTAGATTTTGAACAATGTGTCCCTTGAGTGGACCCTTTCTTTTCACATTGGGTTCTCGAGGGACCCCTTCAAAAATTTATAACGATTTCTATGACGTCTAGCTCAGAGGCAGCTTGACTATACCAGTTTCACATCTTTGAGTCTAGCAAAGGGGCAGCCTAACTAGACCTACTTCACATCCTTACGTCTAGCTTGGGAGCAACCCGACTAGACTTTACTTTTCAAACAATGCATCCCTTGATTGGACCTCTCTTCCTTTTGAAGGGTTCTTTAGGGACCCTTTTGAGAGTCTTCTAGCTTAGCAATGGTCTGCATGACTATCCATTCACTTTCCTATGCAGCCACTTCCTGACATGTTCTATCTGGGGGTAAGCAGTCGCCTTCTCTGACTCTACGGAGTCCCCTTTACATGGTTTCCTTCATGTTATATTTTTTGAGGGATACCTCCCTTACAAGACCATGAGCTTGTAAGGCACTTTCATTCTTCAAATTTATAGTTCTACGAAGATATGAATTCCTTTCCTACACTTCTCAGTTCGCCAGACCATGCTCTGCTTCCTCGTCGGTTTAGGTATACATCTCTTACCTCGCTACTTCCTACTACTCTAATTTACCTAATCACTCATCAGTATTTGTGCTCACTAAAGTGAAGGAAAAATGTATAGGAATGAATTTTCACCCCTACTGAAAATTCCCCTTTTACCCTTTCCACTTCAGAAGTCCTAATGTGGAGGCTTGATTCTGTACAAGCCCACTATTCACATCACACTTGGTGCCTATTTTGAGTGTCGGTGGAGGTGTTTATGTCAGGCACACCCACATGATGTGTAGGCATTTGTGTGGCCTCCTTATGTCCTTGGAAGATTCCTACGGCTTGAGTCTATAGAGACATTACACTTCCTATTGGAAGTCGAAGTGTAACACCTCCGTTCGGTTGGTCGACCTGAATATGGTTGTTTCTTCATTCTTCCTTCATATTCTTCACTCTCTCATCCATTCTTAGAAGTTTTGCAAGATATTTAGTCCATCTCTTCATGTTCTCTCCACACTTTCAAGCATTCACTTCAAGCTTTGTAGCAACACTTCACACTTCATAGCAACAATCTACCACTCCATCACTTTGATAGTGCAAGTGCAATACAATCCATTGCAGCAATGGCTTGAGTTCCTCTCATCTTCTCCTCCACTATCCTTGAGCACTTTGGATGGAGGTGGAAATCTCCTCCTATCTTCTCTATCATTTGGTTGAGTAAGCATGTACTATTTTGTAGTGTCTTTTGCATACTTTTCTTGTATTCTCTTCTTTATCATATTTTTCCTATCGTTGCAAACTTGGCTATCTATGGAGGTGGAAACACCAAAACGGGGCAGTAGACCCCTAAATAGCCTCCCAAAATTTTCCCAATTTTTTGTGTACAGGTGGAGAGATCTTGGAGTAGGCTAGCGAGAAGATTGTTGTACGAAATTATCTTCATCACCCTTGGAGTAATCTATTTCCTTTATCACATTTGTCTATACATCTCATACTTCTTAATCTTGTTATGTCATTCTTGAAACTCTTAAACTAGGCCAATAGTCCCTTTTTAGAGCTTAAACTTTGTATCTCTAGTTTTTTGGTCATACAGATGCCAACACACCTATGAGATGCCACTGCATCATGTTTTCATCCCATAACTACACTTCTATCCTTTCACACAAAGCTATATAATACATAGAGTTGGCCCTAAAGATCGACTCACCTAGTCTCCTTCAACTCTTGGGTTCACAGAGTGACCTCAGGACTCACGGTTCTCATCACTTTCATCCTACCTATCCTAACCTTCCTTCAAATTGAGGTAATTTACATAAGCCATACTACAATTGGCCTTTCATGACTTGGGGCCTTGCAGTGGTTGGTCCCCCTCTCTTACATATCAACAACCACAAAAATTGAATTCTTACCACATGGTGTTCTTGGCAATCCAAGCACAAAATTCGTGCTTATATTATCCCACGGTGTCTTCGGTATGGGTAATGACTGGCATACTCCTATATTTTGACTCCCTCCTCTGTCATATTGACGAAATTGGCATTATTGCATTGGGCAAGTGCATGGAAATGGGCAGCCATTTTGTGGCCACACTCAAAAAAAACTTTTGAAAAGTCATAACACAAGCATGTTATAACGTTCTCACATTATTGCTTGTTAAAAGCAAAAAAAAAATTGAAATGCTATCATTTATTTTTATTTTTTTTCTTCTCCTCGCGGCCAAAACCCCCATTTTTCATGCTCGTGTTCTAGAAGGATCCATTCAACAAAATTCTTCACCAACAATTTCTATTTCTTTGCAATGAGGGTACCATGACGAGGAGGAGGTGTGAGAGGTAAGGATTGTGTGCTTTTTGTTTTGAATTAGTTAGTTTTAGGTTGAATTTTCTATTTTTAGGTTGAATTTGATATGTATTTGTTTGAATTTTTAGGAGATGCAAATCAACCTGCAAACCCTCAAGATCCTCAACAGGAAGAGTAACCAAATCCTCAAGATCAAAATCAACCACAACAACCACCTCCTCCACCAATCACTCAACCCCCTCATGGCACTCAACAAAATTTAATGAGAGAAATTGAGAACAACAAAAAGAAAATTGAGGATTTGATCAGTAGGTTGAGTGATCCAAATAGTTCAACCACAGAAAGAATGACCCTAGCAAATTCATTGAAAGAGATGTTAACAAATGTAGATTCAATTAGAAAACAAATAACTAGATTGCAAGATAGGAGGGAGGTGGCTAGGGATTATTATGCAAATAAACTATCATATAAACATGTAAAGGATTTAAAAATTACAAAAGGTGATTTGTGCTCATTATTCACCGACCCACGTACAAATCAAAATCTTACCCTCAATGCAAAGAGTTTTCCTATCCATTTGTGCCACCACCAACAAATTAAGAACCAATTTTATGATAGGTGGTACATGGTCTTTGATTACCCACTGTGCAAAAATTGTGAAGTCTCACAATACTTCCTTAGGAAACTATACAATGAGTTCATATTGAACAAAATCCCAAATTATTTTGATATGAGGGATTTCTAGGGGAGAAGTGGGGATTCAGCTCAGGATAGACCTGGTGCACAACCGAATCCTATGCGGCAAGGTAGACAAGATCTTGCTAGGTCACCTCATGAGCACGTTGGTATGTCTTCCATCATGAAGGAAAGTGTTGACATAGAGACATTGCAAGAAATCAATACTTTGACCAAAAGTGTCATCCATCATACTAGTCCTATTCTACAGTGCCATCCCGGGGAGTCTTCAAGTGGTGGCCTTTGAACCCATGTGTATCAATCTTGTGGGGCGACTTTTTCATATGACCCCACCAACACTCAGGAGGCTAATACACAGAATTCATCTGCAACTATGAAGATGGAGAGGGAAACTAACATTTTGCATGAGGCATATTGCATTGATAGTCAGGTAAAAGTTAGCATGTTCATTGAATTTAATTTATTAAATTTTGATTTTGAAATGCAAAATTAACTAAAAATGTTTTAAATGATTTTAATAAAATTCTAGGGTCACAGTGTTGATACTGGATACACCGGCCCCCCACCTACTTATTTCTTTAGTACACCTATCACTAGGTATGTAACTAATAAACAATTATAAATTTATTACATGTTAATAACATTGTTTTACGAATGGTAATTTAATATGCGATTTTGGATGTTGAATGGGCTAATATTGGAGGTTTTGAGGGAACACTTCCCAGTGGCAATGGATTTACTCAAACCTACACAGAGGTAATATAATAAAGAGTTTAACTAATGAATTATACTTAATATATTTATGTATTTTATATGCACATCATTGATTATGCTATATAATTTGGTGGTTTATTTTCAGATGTTGCAAGCTGAAACCCCTCTGAATGTGATGAGGGAAATGGATATTGGTGTGTCATCTTCTATACAATCATCGATGGCTCTAACAAGGGAGGCATGAGGTAGATTAGTAAATTTCAATTTACATTCGTTGTTATAGATGTTAGTTAGTGAAAAATCAAACCATTATTGAATCATGTAGTTTAGTTTCTATTTGTATGGTTTATACAGGGATTGAGCACACCTGAGCATGGGCGTAAGAATATTTCCCTTGTGGAGAGAGATCATGAGATGGCAGTAAGTGATTATTTTTTCAAATATATCATTTTTTATATTTTAATTTCTATATATTCATGTCTTTACTTCTTATCATAACAGTTAAAACTTCACCATGAACTAAACCCTAGGAGGAGGAGCAAGAGCACTCCTCAAGTGTATAAAAAATGAGTGACAAACCTGTCACTATCCAATCAAAAATAAAAGGGAAAGAATTTATTTCCAGAGCATGGAGAGCAATGAATTTTGATTCCAGAGCCGTTTGTTGTATGCCTACATGGTAGTTTTGTACATATTTTGTATTGGACATAATTGGCATTGTATGCCTATATGGCTATTTTGTACATATATTTCATACTTATATTGACATATATTGATGTATTCCTACATGGCTATTTGGTTAATACAAATATCTTTTATCGATGGTGTCCATATTTGCATTCTAAATTGATGGTTCAATAGATTTGAGTTACGTGTATTCAAGTGTATACTTTAAAAATTACGTGTATACTTTGTGACTAATGTGTGTTCCCATGTATACTTTATGGCTTACATGTTTTCATGTGTACACCTTGTATTCGTGCATATACTTTGTATTAATTTGTGTATATTATGTATTCGTGTGTATAATTCTTGAGGCTTACGTGTTATTGAGTACTTGTGCTTCCCTTATTCACATGTACATGGTTGAATTATTCACCTATATAATTATTAATTGGTTAGGCCTAGCATTGATTATTGTTGTCCATGGTTTGTCTTGAATATTAATTGATTGATGCTAAAAAACGGTATCCAAAAGAAAAATCACACATTTTCAATTGGTATTCCATGAAATGATTCATAAAAAGATTCCAATATGTTCTTGATGTGTCACCATATAAATACATCAAAAGATTTATAAGTCAATTTTTTGCAATATTATTTCTTGTATACAAAATGGACTCAGGAGAAAGCAAGTTACAGTTAATAATACAAATAAGAAATGGACTCAACCTTGTCCTAGACCCCCGAATAGGTCTATTTAACAAATCAGCATGCTCTCAATCTCTCTTCCAACTGCAAAGAACCATTGGTGATGTAGAGTGGCTCAACCAAGTTGTGATTTGACACAACCTCTCTCAAATATGCCCAATAAGACTCCAACATTCACTTGACTCAACAGGGTAACTCAACTAGCCAACCATGGAATCTATCAAACCAAACATGGCTAAAACTTGGAACAGACTCGAAAACCTCCTAACATGACCAACCCAATTCAACACAACTTGCCTTATGCTTGGAAACCACCTCTGACCTATTGCTTCCAAACTAGGCCTCCTATTCCTTGCAACTTAACCAACTAGGATAGTCAACACAAGAACCAATCAAAAGGTATTAACTAGACCAATGACACTGTTTCTAGGCATCTTATACTAATTCTCACAATTCCTCAAAGGCCCATGTCTTGACGACAAAAGACAAAGCCATGATAGGCCAAATCAAAATGCTACAATGTAGGCCTAATTAGGCTACTCCAGATAAGGAATCAAGTACCTTGGCTCACCCCAACACCCCTCAACCAAAAACAGGTTCTTACAACCTTTTCCAACACATATCAAATTCTCCCAAGCACCCTTGTCACAAAACACTTATGAAAAAAATCAAAAATCAGATTTTACATAAAATCAAGCCCATCACATAGAGATGTTAGGCCTAGAATGCCAAAGATATCTCCCCCACCTTTAATACACTCTCTAAAAACAACATAAAATCAAAATATACATGTTACTCTTCCATTCCACCTAGATCTAGCCTTAGCACATGGTGGAGATGGAAGATATGAGGGAATTTCACTCAAAACCTTGGCTTTTGAGGGTTTGAGACCACTTGAAAAAAAATTATAAGAAATATCCTATTCCTTTATGTTTTTGCACCAAACCATCACAAAAATAAATCAAAATCAGCCCTCTTTCAATCTATGTCAGCCTTGGGACTATATAGGAAATCTACAGGCCATACCAAGTAAGGGATAAACAAGTTTGTATCAAAAATCAGAAAAATAGAGAACAGTGTGAATAATTCTTATTAGATCTCCTCGAAAAGTTCAAAAAAAACATCCATTCGATCCTCTCAAGGCTTTACATAGTATTTTAATTGATTCATGCCCTCAACTAACTAAAAACCAACTTTCAAAACAAGTAACCATTGCATTTCAAATTTGTTGCTTTAAGCAACTTACAAATTTGCAACTTTAGACTCCTCCAACCTAATGAATAAAACTAATGACCTCTAAACCCACACAAATGTCTTATAAATAGCCTTATTGCATCAATAAAACCCTATTCTTCCACAACCATATACAAATTCACAAATTTGTCTTCAAAGGCTACAAAGATAACTTCTAGTGCAAGATTGAAATTTCCACATTTTTTATCACTAGACCCAAAAGTCACCCTAAAACTTATCTAATGGTCTTGATTGACCTTATTCAAGACAAATCATGCTCAAAATACCCATATCAACCTATTGACCAACCTATTCACCATCAGATAATCACTAGAACCACTGAACAAGACCTTCTTGATCAAATGGAGGAACAAGGTGCTCTGCACAAATGATCATATGCTTTTTGTGTGGAATAATTGGACTTCTCAATCGTCATTTGTATGTTTCTCTTTTCCATTGTTTTGCATCCCATCATAAGGGATCCAGTCAGTCCAATGCAACTCAGATCAATTTTGCATGTTTGGGTACGAAATAGGACCATGCCTAGTGTAAACCTATCTATCAGGATGCACTAGAGCAGTTATTTTGGTCACATGAATTGCAAAACAAAATTTGCACCACTTTGCAACTTTACACTACTTCCATTTGACACTTTTTCCATCAAGTGAAAAAAAATTTCCGCACAAAAACCACTTCAAGATAGCCAAAATCGAGAGAGGTTTTTATATAGTGGCCAACCACGATCCTGTAGGATTAGACGATAATTTTCTAAGAATCACGGTATCCGAGTAACAAAATCTTAAATTTTGCAGTCATTTAGCACTTTGGACTCTTAAGGGATCTATCTGGTTGAACGTACCTCAGAGCGATTCTGTGTGTTGGGGTGTAAAACAAGACCATTCCTAGCATAAAAATACATATTCGGATGTGTTGGAAAAGTCCACTTGGTCACATGAGTTGCAGAATGAAAGCTGCACTACTTTGCAACTTTGCATTGCTTGCATTTGATGCTTTTTCCATCAAGTGAAAATCCACCACCACGAGAAAACCACTCTGAGATAGCCAAAATTGAGAGAGGTTTTTGTAGAGAGGCCCAACACAACCCTGTAGGATCATATGAGAATTTTCTAAGCATCATGGTATCTAAGTAACAACATGCTAAAGTTTGTAGTCATTTAGCACTTTGGACTCTTAAAGGATCGATCTCGTGGAACGTAGCTCACACCGATTCTGCATGTTTGGGTAAAAAAGAGGACCATTCCTAGCATAAAAATACCTATTTGTACGTGTTGTAATAGTCTGCTTGGTCACACAAGTTGTAGAAAAAAAGTTGCACCAGTTTGCAACTTTGCACAGCTTGTATTTGACACTTTTTCCATCAAGTGAAAATCTGTTGCCATGAGAAAACCAAACTGAGATAGACAAAACTGAGAGAGGTGTTTGTAGAGGGGAACAACATGATCCTGTAGGATTAGATGATAATTTTATAAGATTCGTGGTATCCAAGTAATAGCATGCTGAAGTTTGCAGTCTTTTTGCACTTTAGACCCTTAAGGGATCGATTTGGTTGAACGTAGCTCAGAGTGATTCCACATGTTTGGGAGCGAAAGAGGACCATGCCTAGCATAAACATACTTATTCAGATGTGTTGGAATATTCCACTTGGTCACATGAGTTGGAAAGTGAAAGTTGCACCACTTTGCAACTTTGCACAACTTGCATTTGACATTTTTTCCATCAAGTGAAAATTTGTTGTTATTGGAAAACCACTCTGAGATAGCCAAAAACCAAGAGATTTTTTTGTAGAGGGGCCCAACATGATCTTGTAGGATTATATGATAAATTTATAAGCATCATGGTATCTGAGTAACATTATGTTGAAGTTTGCAGCTATTTATCACTTTGGACTCTTAAGGGATCAATCCGGTTGAACGTAGCTCAGAGTGAATCTACGTGTTTGGGTGCAAAAGAGGGTTATGCCTAGCATAAAAATACCTATTTTGACATGTTGGATCAGTCTTCTTGGTCACATGAGTTGCACAACGAAACTTGCACCACTTCACAACTTTGCACTGCTTGCATTTGACGCTTTTTCCATCAAGTAAAAATTCGCCGCCACGGGAAAACCACTCTAAGATAGCCAAAATTGAGAGAGGTTTTTGTAGATTTTTCCAACATGATCTTATAGGATAAAATGAGAATTTTTTAAGCATCACAGTATCCGAGTAACAACATGCTAAATTTTGCAGCCATTTAGCACTTTGGACTCTTAAGGGATCGATCCCATTGAATGTAGCTCAAAGCGATTCTGCATGTTTGGGTGGGAAAGAGGACCATCCCTAGTGTAAAAATACATATTCGAATGCATTGGAATAGTCCGTTTAGTCACACCAGTTGCAGAATGAAAGTTGCACCACTTTGCAACTTTGCACTCCTTGCATTTGATGCCACAAAAAAACCACTATGAGATAGCCAAAACCAAGAGAATTTTTTGTAGAGGGGCCCAACGCAATCCTATAGGAATAGATGAGAATTTTCTAAGTGAAAGGGAACAATTTTTACAGGGTTTGTGTTGTTGTCCCTTTAGATTTTGATGGAAAAGGGCATGAAAAATGAGGTTTCACCCTAGGATTTGAAAAAATATTGCATGTATAGTTTGGGTGTTTGTTTTTTGAGTTTTTGCAGGTGATTTTAAGAAGTTTTGAGTTGGTGGAATATTTTGGTAAGGTGTGGAACCATTCCTTTCAATAAACCCTCCTTATACTAGCATAAAATAAGTGTTTTGGTTTGGCATGGCAGAGTGAGTTGTCCTAAGACAAATTGAGGATTTGAGGGTTTAGATACATGATAATTTCTTCCCCAAAAATTTAAGGGGGTTGTTGAATGTTTAAAGGTATGTTCTTGTGTAAATTAGGCCTAGTTTGCCTAATGAGGATAGTGAAGAAGGTCATTTTTTATGCACATATTCCAAGACAATCACTATTGATTTTGAAGTATGTGTTATAACTCAAAAATAGCTATCTAGATCGATCATTTTTTTTTAACTCATTTGAGAAGTTTTTGTCAAAACACCAATTGCAGCCACACTTTTCACTTGAAAATTCATTATAAAACCATTTAATAACAAATCCACCTTTGTTTCTTGAATTCCCCTGCACAGATAAACACACACACACCTAAAAAATCCTAATACTAACTTACTCCACTAATCTAAACTATCAAATTTGGTGGAGTAGTCATTATTGGTTATCTAGACTCTCAAAACCCCAATCTTGAGGGTTTACAGACCGAGTTGACAAAACTCAGTTCAAACTAATGATAAACTCAATGGATACCCTCCTAAATAGATTCAAATGAAATATACTTCACTATTCTACCTTAAACGACAAGATTCAAGGCCTTAAACTATTGTACAGGCCATACAAGTTAATGAATAACTCAAAAAACTCAAAAAATTACTAAAATAGGGACTTTATTGATTGGAAATATTCAAGAATACAAAAGATCTTTGGTTTTCTTGACCTTACATGCTTTATATAACTACTCTAATCATCTAATGACCTCTTTGAGACTTTGAATACATTAAAAATGACCTTTACATGGCCTTTTTTACATTGTTTACATTTCAAAATTCAAATTTTGCAAATTTTCCTATTGAAGGCATTTAGTGAAAAAGGTGCTACTGCACCAAACATGAATTTCAAAATCTCATTACAAGTAAATCTCATTACAATTCCTTAGGTACTTCATTCTCACAGATCTTTTACAATGTCATTCATAAATTTGATATTCTCTTTAAATGTCTACATTATAGGTGCTCATTATGAGGTTAACTTCAATTGAGTAACTTGAGATTCCCTCCCTAAGCTTCACACTCTCTTTTATAATGACTCTAAATCAGAATTGAGATTTTTCAATATCATCAAAATAAGGATGTTGCATTTTTTTTTTGGCTGAGATTCTCTTTGATGGATCATAAATCAACATTTTCTACAACAAGAGATCAATCAATGTTTAGTAGTTTACTTACAAATACGCAAAGTAAAAGAGAAAAAGAAAGAGCATCCAAAATGGAAATGAAATAAAAAATAGATGGAAGGCACTTATATATATGCATGCATGTCTCACAACTTAGTCACTCCTTGTCATACATCTTCACTAAGAATTACAACATACCTATTGCACACAACACCTCTCATGAATAGAGTAAGTTGAAATTTGAGATTCTCTTATAATGTCTACATCATAGTTGCTCATGATAAGGTTAACTTCAAATGAATGATTTGAAATTCCCTCACCAAGTTTTGCACACACTTTTCTAATGGCTTAAAATCATGATTTAGATTTGTCAAGATCATCAAAATAAGGATCTTGTATTGTTTTTCTAGCTGATATATTGGCATACATTGGAAGCCACCACAATGCTTGCATGAACCATCCAAGCATGCTATCTTGTAGAATATTTGGCCATCCTCTATTTCACATAAATTTTTTGATAAGAACTCTCTGTAAGATTCTGGTGGGACTTCTATGCCACAATCCTGCAAAACATCGTTAGTATGCAAATCTAAACATATATAATGATAAACATCATAATGGTTAGAGAATTCAATATGTAGTCTACAAAAAGTAGTGTGTGTGTGATTTATCTTGACCTAAAAAGGTTTAAGCATTTCAGAAATCTTTGAGAAATACTAATTTGAGGATAATCATTTTCAAATTTATGAAAAAATTGTGTTTGAGTCATATCCAAAAAATGCTTAGGATGTGGGTCATGATTCTGACTACCGATTCTCCTTCTTACCACATCCCTTTGATTCAGAGATGGACTTGTGTTATTCTTCCAATACTCTTCAATTAGTGTTCTCAAGGATTCAACAACTTCTTTATCTTTTCACGACGGTCTTCCTGAGAATTCTCATAATTTATTTGAATCAATACCCTCAATTCTATGCCACCTTTGAATGGCTCTTGATAAAAAAAATCTAGTAATTCTCGTTTGTTCACTCATCTTTCTAATGAGACAAGCTCTCTACGTTTGATAGGCTACTAAAGTTGATGTAATGACACGTCGGGTAACATTAATATCCTTTTAGCGTGAGGTCTTACCCACACCCTCATAGGCATCCATTTGATTCTTCACAATAGTGTCTTCACTCGATGCATTCGATGTTCTCAACCCAAGAGTCTTTATGATGTTCCTATACTTTACACCTCGCATCATTTAAACAAATAGTTGACATCTTGCGGTCTCATTTATCCTTTCAAAGAAGAATTTCCAAATCTTATTAGCATATCTTCTACAAGTGTGTGCTACAATCTTACCTTCCATTTGTTGCAAAATATTCTCATCAATATTAATCAAACACTTTGGATTTCTACGCAAAATTCTAGGTGGTGTTCTCCTAGGTACATACATCTCAACATAAAGAATTTCAAAAATATTTAATTGAGGTGGGCTAGATTGCATTCCTTTGATCGAGGGTGGAGAAGAAGACATACCTTGAGTGGGGATGATGGCATACCTTCTTTTTCAAATCCGAGTGTACTATCAACTTGATATGTGTTGGATGGTTTCCAACAATATTCACTTGTGATAGATATGTCCCTCCATATTCACTTGCAGTAGATGGTGTCCCTCCATATTCACTTATGGTAGATGTTGTCCCTCCATATTCGCTTGTGCTTAATGTTGTCCCTTCATATTCACTTGTTGTAGAGGGTGTGTCTCCAACTACGGTATTTGAATCTGCCTTACCATAATGCTTTCAAATTCGTGTCTTTTGTGTTGCCAATTCATTTTCTCTTTTTGACAGTTGAGGTTCCTCTTCAATTGGCTTGTTTTCATAAATCATTTCCAATTTTTCTTTTTCATGATATGCCACCATCCAAACTCTCTCCTTTTCTTTGAAGGTTTCCTTCTCTTCATCTGGGTATGTGCAGGATCTATAACAATGGATATTTTTCCTAGGTTTAGCAATATCATATGTAGAACATAAAACCCAAAGTAAATAATGAAGTGCAAAGGAATAGATGAAACAATCTCACTAGATTGTCTTCATCCTCCATGACTGACCTCCATTACACCTTCTTAACTTGTTGAAATATGTTGTTTTCCCTCATATTTATGACGAGCAAGCCAATGGAAATGACAAGCCCTAAGCAAATATTGAAGGATTTGAACAACTATGTGCAATACTATGCTCTACTACAACTAGTAAGAATCGAAAATGTCTAAGCTATGTCAAATGAAATCTAAAAATATGTTATGACAAATGAGAATAACAATGCTAAAATATGAAAAATTCAAGAAGTCAATAATGCAAGAGATAAGAGATTCAAGATGTGACCAAAATTGGTCTTTTATAGAAGATGCAATTTTGTGTGAATGGCCAAGATTGAAAGTCAATAAGTGCCCTAGAATCAATGGATGAGATTCCATATAACAACCCATAATTAGGGTTAGGGCAAGATTAGGTCAGATTCGAAATGAAAGATCAAGATTGATTCATAGAAAATCAAATCAAGGGCTAACAATAAATGTGACAAGAGATTATGGGCACAGAAACTGAAGTTGCTAGAGAATCAAATAATAATTTAAAATTAATTGATTCAAGAGGGGATGTCGAGTTTTTGAATTAAAAATTATTTTTTAATTCAAAAGGGGTGGGGTCATGTGATGGTAAATAATTTAAATTAAACTATTTACTAAAAGAGGGAATTTATAAAGTGTGACTTATTTTAAATAAATAAGATTTAGAAGAAATTAAATAAAAAGCGTTATTTAATTTAGGTGGCAATTAAATAATAAAGATATTATTTAATTATAGAAGAATGTGACAAAGGGAACCTTTTAAATTAAATATAATGATTTAATTCAAAATTCAAGAGAGTGGACCAATATGAAATAAATAAAATTTATTTAATTTAGGAGAGAAAAGGCTAATGTATAATTAGATAATTAGACATAATTATTTAATTATAGTGGAAGATAAGACTTTATTTAATTTTCGAAAGAAGACGGCCTAATTAGTGACATAATTAAATAAATAAATAAAATTATTTATTTAATAATCAGGAAGATATAATGGACAAAGATAATTAAATAAATTAAGAAATTTATTTAATTATAGGAAGACATTAGACAATTAGTGATGCATTAAATAAATAATTAAAATTTATTTATTTAATAATCATGAAGAATGAAAAGATATGAATTAATTAAATAATTATGAATTATTTAATTAATAGTTGAAAGTGAGTCAGAAACATAATTAAAATGTCCTAATTAGGGTTAGAAGAAGAGCTTGTGGGCCTAGGTCATTTTTATGTGTCTACATTTGCCCCTCTTTGTCATAATGCAGCCTGTCGCATTGTGGCAAAGAAAGTAAGTCAAAAGTATGCCCCAATGCAAAATAGGATTAGGAAGAATGACGAGGAGAGTTGTGGTATGCCCCCTCAAGAGGAAAGACGGGTTCCAAGATCACAGGTGTTCTCTCGAAATGGATGAGAAGACTAGAATATGGAGAGACAAAGAAATGTTAGTGAAAAAAGATATGGATGATGGTATGGATGCAATGCCTATATGAGATGCATGTTAGTTCCTAGACCAAATCCTTCAACATATTACCATAGGACTTTAATATTTATTGCTCTTTAATCATCATTGGGAAGATTATTATAATGGCTAACAAACACAATGATATGACATAAATCAAGATGTGCAAGGTCGTACCATTACATAAGACAAGCAGTCATAGACAAGGATGATCATGACTCATACAAAGAGCGCAATTCCTCCAGTATTTTTGTCATAACCAATTGCAAGCAGAAAAAGACAAGAAGGACAAGCCATGAAACGACATTGCTTCTCTAAATCCTATTTCTAGGACATCCTCGAGAAACTAGCAACATGATTGCCAAAAGAACAAAGTAAAGCCATTTTCATGATACGTCGCAGTTTTTCTAAATCCCATAGTTAGGATATCACCGAGAAACTAGTAACATGAGTGTCAAAAGATAGGACAAACGTCATGAGACGTCATTGCTTCTCTAAATCTTATTGTCGAGATCTCACTGAAAAACTAGTAACATGGTGAAAAAGCCAAAGACAAGTGCTAAGTATTTGCCAAGTGTTTTAAGATCAAGGTTGTCAAATGTCGAGCGATATCGAATTCAGGAAGGACACATCTTGAATAACATTGATATCTAGGAGATCAATTCTCAGAGTTAGGAGAATCCATCAAAATTCCAAATGATGACAATGCTTAGGAAGGACACATCCAAAAGCATAAAGAAATGATGAGAGTTTCTCTTCAAAAGGACACATCTAAAGAAGAACCCAAAGATTTACCAGGTTGATTTGTCCTGATAAAATTGATTACATGCTAAGTTGACTGAGATTGGTGATGAAACAGATTGTTGATAGATTGCTTGCTCAGAATAGACAAAATATTTGTGTGATTTGAAGGTAGTTGGACGTGTGTGAAAAATATTGTGCCATGAACCCTAATGGACCAACCTAGTGCGGCCTTGGGGGCTCATCGATTGATGGCCTTACCTACGTTGTGCACTCAGAGACCTCGTAGTTCGACATGACCAGAAGACTTTGTCCAAAGGATAGAATTTTGAATCATGATTTTATTTTGACAAACCTAAAGACTGACCTAATGTCTCAAGGATTCAAAGATGAATCTTGCCTACGTAGCAAATGCGCAGAGACAACGTAGTTCGGAATTGGACAAAGATTGATTGACGTGACTGAATGGACTGACAAGATATTACCTTGACTTTGTTTTTGGGATTTTGACACTAATTTGGATGTTTTGGTATTTTCTTCAAGACATTTTAAAAAAAAATTATGACCTTTTTCCAAGACTTTATTCAATTTTTAAGATTTTTTCAGGACTTTAACGAATGTCGGATCAGGTATGACACCCACTGCAGTTACATGATAAAGGTCTTTCCCCCATAATTACATGGAGATATACGGACACAAGGCCAAAGGCAAGGATAATGCAAGGGGTGATGTCAACCAAATGCCAACCATGGCCAGAATTGACAGGACTTAGGAAGAGTGTCGTGAATACCAGGTTGTTGTGATTATGAAAAGTGGACAAGGGTTGATTTAGAGTAACAATAGATGGTAGAGAAATGGTCGCCTACACATGGTGCCTATTTTCCAGGTTTTCACCATGGTACCTACCCAAAGCACCTGTTTACCAGGTTTTCACTATTGGATGAAATTATTTCTTTTAACTGTTTTTGCCATTTTTATTTTTTATTTTTTTTCATTTCAATTTTTTTTTTTTAAGGTTTTAGCCAAGCTCTCTAATGCTATGTGTATAACTTTTTCAGATGTAAGTTTTTGATGGGTTTTGTCAACTATTCTCCATTAGGTGTGGCTAACTGATAAGCTCTGGAACTCAATGCGATAGTAATAATAGAAGGACCAAGCCAATTAGCCTTAAACTTGCTAGGATTGTCACGATCTACCTGATTTTGTGGGTTTTGCATGAGGACCAAGTCACCGATTTCAAATTTTCTTACCATCACTCTTTTGTTAAAGCTTCGGCAAAGACGATCTTGGTATGCCTGCAGATGATTTAAGGCATTTTTTTATCTATCTTGTAGCATTTCTAGCTCATGTAGGCGAGCGTGTCTGTATTCTTCATCATCAATCATTTCTTTTAAGGAGAACCGGAGAGAAGGAATTTCAACCTCGATGGGCAATATGGCCTCAAATCCGTAGATAAGGGAAAATGGAGTGGCTCTAGTGGGTGTATGAATGTTGGTTCGGTAGGCCCATAGGGCAGGATTGAGTTGTAGGTGACAATCTCGGCCAGCATTGTTGACGGTCTTCTTAAGAATGCGAAGGATTGTTTTATTTGACGCCTCAGCTTGGTCATTACCTTGTGGGTAATATGGGGTGGAGAAATGGTGTTGGGTGTGGAATTTCTCATAGAGTTCACGAACATCTTGATTTTTGAATGGACTCCTGTTATCTGTGATGATGGACTGTGGAACACCATACCGACAGATGATGTAATTTAGGATAAATTTAGATATTTGCTTACCGGTGATGTAAGTGAGAGGGATGGCTTCAATCCACTTAGTAAAGTACTCATTGGAAGTGATTATGAATTTATGGTCATTAGAAGAAGATGGATGAATCTTTCCCACGAGGTCGAGTCCCCATTGTGCGAAAGGCCATGGAGAAGTGATCGGTCTCAGCTCTTGCGCAGGTGTGTGGATTAGGTCACTATGCACCTAGCATTTCCGACATGTTCTCACAAACTGAAGAGCATCATTTTCTAATGTCGGCCAATAGTAGCCAAGTTTGGTGACTTTCTAAGCTAACATTGGACCACTCAAATAACATCCACATATAACATCATGTACTTCTCATAAAGTTGTTTGGGCTTCATCAGTGTCGAGACAACGAAGAAGGGTGTTATCAAAGCCACAGTGGTATAGGGTGTCACTGACGATGGTATGTCTAGCAGCTTTTCGGATAAAGGACTTTTGTTGGTTGTTGGAAAGGTTGGGTGGTAGGGTTTGGGATTTAAGGTAATTGTATATGTCTCGATACCAAGGTGAACTGGGACAAAAAATCTTTCAAACCATTTCTAACTCTGGGATGTCATAAGCAGGCATTAATAATTGTTCAACTAAGAACTCAAATTGTGACATATTTTTAGGGATGTCTAGGAGAGATCCAGTAGTATCCATTGCATCGACCGCCTTATTCTGTGTTCAAGAGATTTGTTCAAAAGTAATCATTTTGAAATACGCCAAAAATCTATCCACCATTTGCTTGTAAGGAAGCAAATTTTCATCCTTTGTGTCATAATTATCGTTCACTTTGTTGATGACTAACTAAGAATCCCCAAATACTAGCAATGTCTCAATTTTCCATTTAATTGCTATGTTGAGGCCTATGACCAACGCTTCATATTCGGAAATGTTATTTGTACAAGGGAAGGTGATCCAGAATGACTTAGGAATTGAATCCCCTTGTGGTGTGATGAATAGGATGCCAGCTCCAGAGCCATGAATAGTGTGGGACCCGTTGAAATATAACTTCCATGGTAATGCAGGTTCTACGTGAAAAATAAACTCATCGAGAAAATCAACTACCAGTGGGTGAGTAGCCTGGATGGGTGCATCCACAGGCTGATCTGCTATGACCTGTCCTTTTATTGCCTTGCGCTCGACATATAGTATGTCATATTCACTCAATATCATGACCCACTTTTCTAAACAACCTGTTAATGTTGCCCAACTTAGAAGATACTTTAATGGATCGATCTTAGCCACTAGGTGTGTTTGGTGATTCAGCGTGTAATATCTTAATTTTTGCACCGCAAAGAAAATTGCAGGGCATGCACGTTCAATGGTTGTATAGTTCAACTCATATCCTATCAGTGTGTGACTAATGTAATATATGGCTCCTTCTTTCCCTTCATGGTCATTTTGCGCCAATAATGCCCCAAGTGCATTTGTAGTTGCCGAGACATACAGAATCAACGGCTTTCCTTCAATAGGTGGCATCAAAACTGGTGGTGTCAATAGATATTCTTTAATTTTTTCAAAGGCTATGTGGTAGTTGTCTATCCATACAAAGGGAATGATTTTGCGTAATAGATATTGAAATGGTTGACACGTATCTGCCAACTGTGCGATGAAGCATCGGATGAACTGCAACCTACCTTGTAGTGTTCTCAGCTCGTTGATTCCTTTTGGTGGAGGCATGTCTAGGATTTCTTTTACTTTTGTTGGGTCGACCTCAATGCCCCATCATGAAACTATGTATCCCAACAGATTTCCCGAAGTGACCCCAAAGACACATTTTTTTGGGTTCAAACAAACCTTGTACTCTTCTAGTCGTCTAAAAATTTTGTCTAGGACCCTGAGATGATCTTTCTGTGTCAAATATTTTTCCAGTAGGTCATCCACATAATCTTCCATTAAGATATGCATCATGTCATGAAAGATTGTTGTCATAGCCCTTTGGTATGTGGCTCTTGCATTCTTTAAGCCAAAAGGCATGACATTCCAATAGTATGTTCCCCATGGGCAGGTGAATGTCGTTTTATGTTGATCTTCTGTTGCAATTCGGATTTGGTTGTATCCCGAGAAACCATCCATGAGGGATAGCATCTCGTACCCTATTGTGAGATCCATAATCATGTCTATATTTGGTAAGGGAAAATCATCTTTTGGACAAGCCTTGCTCATATCCCTAAAATCTATGTAGATACGGATTTCTCCATTTGGCTTTGTGATAGGGACAATGTTGGATATCCAATCAGTGTAATCTATTGATCTTAAAAACCCAGCATCCAGTAACTTATTTAGTTCAGCTTTTACCAGGAGTGCAATCTATGGATTCATTTTGTGCAACTTTTGTTTGAGTGGCTTGATTCCTAGGATTAGAGGAAGATGATGTAAAACCAATTCAAGATCAAGGCCTGGCATGTTTGCATATGACCATGCAAAGTTAACTTTCCTATCTACGAAGAATTGTTGAAAGTCAGTTTTTTCTTCCTCTGATAAGGATGCAGCCAAGAGAATCATTCTGGGATTCTCCAATGTGGCTATGTTAACTTCCATTTTTTCCTCAATGAGCATAGCTTATTTTTCCTGTGTCACGAGAAGAAAGTCCAATCCTCCATCCTTAGGCGCCTCAAAGATATTTTCACCTTTGGATACGTCCTTTATTTTTACTATTTTGTTGTTAGAAGGTGCCTTGTGTTTTTCACCTAAAGACGTTTCTTTTTGTGTCTTATTCATTGTATTTTTGTGACTGGAGGATTGCACAGTCTCCCAAAAGTAAGCTACACAATCTAGGTCAATGGAAAATCCCGTTTTGTGATCTCCCCATGGTATGCCTTCTCTGAGTCCCATGAATTCTGCTATGGCCTCATCATTCTGAAACATGTCCATCACTGGTGGTTCTTGTTGGTCCTAGTCAATTGTGGATAGACAAGTGAAATACCATCATCGTTGTTGGTAAAAGGTGGGGAAGATGTAGAAAGTGTGCAAATTGAAGCCTCAAGTGTGAAGGAAAAGTTGTCAATTTCAACTTCCATGTCAGATGCAATGGATGGACCATACTCAGAGTCAGATGAGTCAAATTCAAAGTCATAATAGGGGATAAAACTATTTGCATCATGACTAGTGGATGGAGTTTCAGAGGCATGGACAGTAGGTTCGGGCATGTTAGGCTCATGGGTGGGTTCAGGAATGAGGGGGGGTGATTCAGGTGATGCCGACGATACCTTGTGCTCTTCTGGATTTCGAGGAATGCTTACCCATTCCTTATTTTTGGAATGTTTGTCAATAGGGTCAGTGTTATATTCCTGTCGGAATCTTTCTTCAAAGGGAAGTTGGCCAGGTTCCAGGAATAGTTCATCAATGTCATAGTCACTTAGGGTTTTGTCAGATCCCCATTCCCATTCATTGGATTTAGTCTCGATAAGGGATTATTCACTTGTCTCGACACTTTCTAGAGATGTTACGTCCTCACTTGATAGTTCATAGGTACATTGACCATTAGTTTTGAGTTGTTCAAACCCTAGCCATATATGTTTTGGTCTTGTAGAAATGATAATAGGTTCCCTCCTTCCATTTTTGGCCTTTCTGATGCCACTTGTGCCATCAAAACCTAGTGCCTTGCATATATCATAGCCTTTTTCCATAGAGATGTACTGGTAGTGGAGGGGACACTTTTGGATCTTTGTAGAGCCAGTTAGCTATATCAATGATGACTTCATTACCCATATCCCCCCATAGCGTGAAAACTATTTTTGGTGGAACCTAAAAAGTTGTCTTGGGTTCAACTACAAAGCATGGTCTACCATACACTTTAGGCAGCTTAGGCATTATTGTAATACAATAAGCCGTATTCAATTTGAATTCTCCATAGCCAAGGTCCTGGATCTGCAAATCTTTACTTGGTATGGAGGCTGAGGAAGATGGTGTTGTAGAAGGTGATGGAATGGATGATTTGGTGAGTATAGACAGGTCGATATATTTGGAGGAAGTGGAAGTCGAGGCTTCCTAATTGATATGTGGAGGGAATGGCCTTTAGGGAATGAATCCATAGGCGACCAAGTAAAATATTATAATGTATGTTTCAAATCTAGGACTTGGCATGCTGTATCTATTATAACTGGTCCCAACCAGAGCGGGATTGTGATAACACCTTTAGAGGCATGTTCTTCATCATCATACGCCTTGATGACAATTCTCTTGGTGGCATCTACACATGCATCAGAGAAGCCAAGAGCTTCAACCAATTTTAGAGAACAAATGTTCAATCCTACCCCACCATCTATTAAGACTCATCTAGCCTTGTGTTTGTGGACAAAAACCTCAATATGAAGGGCATCATTATAAGATGGTTTGGGCAAGGAATAGTCACTTTCTGAAAAGTTAATGTAATGAGGTGAATTCAAATATCTGACCATAGTTTCAAATTGGTTGACATCCATGTCAGTTGGGATGGAAAATTCTTGCAAGACTAAAATCCAAGATAGCCTTATGTGCGGGTGAGATGCAGAGTAATTCAAGAATGGATATGTGGGCGGGTGTTTTATTCAGTTGTTCAATAAGGTTGAACTCTGGTTTGGGGTTTGACTGTCTAGCAGCCGAACCAGGTATGGTGATTTTAGGTTGACGTGCAGAGGGACCTGGAATGGTGACCTTGCCTCTATGTGTTGTAACGTTGCAGTTTGTGGCTTTTTCAATGGTAATGGTATTGACACATTCTTCTTCATCAGTCGCTCGTAAGTTGTTGATGACAATACCACCAGAATAATTTGAGGCAGGACAGATGTTATTGTCTTGGTTTTCTGTATTCTTGGTGCCAGATGTGGAGGGTTTACTAGAACCATGATCCTGCAGTGGGTTTTTGTGTATTGTATGATCCACATTAGATGCAAATGATTGACCTCCTAACTCAATGGTGTGTTTTTCAATAAGGTCATACTAGATTGCACAATTGGTGGCAAGAGGAAGTTTTGTGCCCTTTGACATAGTGGAAATCACAAAATACATTATCATCCCACCATGATGGCTTGAACTGACCAGGGTCATACGGTTTAGGTTCTTCGAACGTGATGACTTCATTTTGGAGGATTTTCTTCAAGACAACTTTGATAGGTTCACCCAAAGGGGTGTATGTACATTTTTTAAATTGTCGTGTTTGACGCAATGGCCCTGGATTAGGTTGAGTAGGATTATTTCAAACAAATTTGGCAGTTGGTGTCGGTGTGGTCATGGGTATATTTTGATTTTGGACTCCTTTGATGGTGATCACATGACTTGTTGCATTAACAGTTTTTGCATTGACCACACCGTCATTTGTGATGTATTTGTTTTTAACCCAGTATTTGTGTTTGTCATTGGAGTTGCTTGAAATATTGTTTGTGGTGGTGTTGATGGTTTTTCCACCATATTTTAATGCCTTTAGCGTTTAAGGCTTTTTCAAGTTGGACACCTTTTTCGACAAGGTCAACAAAGGTGGTGCAACAATGGACTTGTAAGCCATATCTGAGTGGTCCTAGGATAGTTTGTACAAACATGCTGACTTTCTCCTTTTCTGGTATTTCTACCGGACATTTGATTGCTAAGGTTCTCCATCTTTGGAAGAATGGGATAAAAGTCTCTTCTGCCTCCTCTTGGGTAAGGCAGCATAAGGAGGCAATGTCAATATCCATGTCAATGTTATAGGTGTAGTTTTCAACAAACTTGTTTGCCAATTCCTCCCATTTTTTTATTCCTTTAAGTAATAGTGAGAACCATTCTAATGCGTGACCTATGAGGCTTCTTGAAAAATTTCTCATGAGGTAGGTTTGTTCATATGCAATGTCCATGCGACTACTGGTGAATTCTCTTATGTGTTCAATGGGGTTCGTTTTGCCTTCGTATTTAGGAAAATGAGGTACCACATTTCCATGAGGAAAGGGTGGCATATACAAGGTTGTGTCGAATGAATATGGACACAAGTCATGTGACATGTAAGACTTTATGTTGGACTGTTGTAAGGTCTCCACTTTTGTTTGAAGAGCAGCAAGTTGGAGTGTGAGTGCTTCCACAATGGGTTTGTTGGTAGCATCACACATGTTGGTGAGAGGTGTTGGTTTTGAATGTGTTGTTGGTGAGCAAAGTGAGTGTTTTAATTTTGCGGTTGTTGGAAATGAGTGTATTGATTGGGGTTACACTTTTGTGTATGTACTTGAGTAGCATATGTGGAAATTTGAGATCTTGCCATGTTGGATTGGATTTGTGGGCCTTGATGATTTTGAGTATGTTGATGTCCAAATGGAGTAAAGGATTGGGTGCCTTAATTTCCTTGACCAAATAAGAAATTATGGCTTTGATTAGCATTGGTTTTTTGTCTCAAAGGACTGTTGGTATTAACCTGTGAATAATTAGGTTGGGTTCCTTGAATGATAACTCTTCATTTATTTCTCCCAAAAGGATTCAATGAGTTAGTTTCCATAGTATCTGACGAACCTACTAACAGGTTTGTTGATGGACCCATGGAATTAGAAGAAGTTCCAAAGAGGTTTTAGGTGGTTGCACCCATTGTTGATCCAAATATTTGTGAAGGGATAGTGGATGTTTGTTGGGGGATGGATTGTGCTGTGGTGTTGGTTTGGGTAGATGATCCTCCAATGGATGTTGTGTTGGTTGTGATGGTAGCATTAGTTGTGGTGGTAGCATGACCAAGGGATGTAGTATTAATGGTGTTAATGGTGTTTTGTAAAGAGGCTCCCATGGAAGAATTGTGTGATTGGTGATTAGGAGATGTTGCTCTAATAGTGTTGAGGTCAAATCATTTTGGTAACCTAGCCCCTTGGTCAAGGAGCATAGCTAAATATCTAGATGAGTCATTTAGGACTAATTCTTCCACAAAAGAGGCCACTTCTAGGTTTTGGGAAGCAGCTTGTATGTCTTCTTCAAAAACTTCCCCATTTTGGTCTCTACAGACAAATTTTTCAAAGGGATTGTGTGGAATGGATATCTCACTAAAAGGATTGATCGTAGAATTTCCCATGTCATTAGAAAGATTGTTCATGTTACTAGGGAATGAATTCATGTTATTGGTGAAATTGGGAAAATTGGTGTCTTGATCAAAAGGATCCATGAGTTTATTTCTTTTTTGTAACCTACTTTCAACCTTAAAAAGTTTTGCTCAACTTTGGGATGATTAGGGATAATGACCTAAATATGACACTATGTTCTTGGGTTTTTGAGAATAAGGAATGCTATGAAATGCAAATGAGATTAAAAGGGGTCTAAAGGTTTGTGGATGCAAATGTTATGACACTAAAATGAGGAGACTAATGATATGAAAACTAAATGGAGCCTAAGATACACTCACTATTGAGAAATCTAAGGAGATGACTACTTGACCAAACAAAGTGTTGGCAATGCTTCAGGTTTGGAAAAACAATGCACCATAATAGGACTAAAAAGAGGACAAAGTGAAGTTTCCACACTAGAATATTGAGTGGGAAATAATTCGCAAAATTTTTGACTAAATGACTAAGGGTGATTGGGTCTAATGATAACCTACTTTTGAAGACAAAGTTTTGACAATAGATGGTAAGGAGTGTATTCCTAAAATCTATAAAATGAGTCTCTAAGGAGATGGTAGAATTGACAATGCAACTAGTCAAATGCAATTGGAAACCTATGATGATCCTAAGAATGATGTGTATAATGAGGGAAGTTGAGAAAATCAATATTTAGTTTTGACAGAAACAAAAAGGAAGGACTTGATGAAATCTGGAAAAATACAGGTTTGGATTTTTATTTTGACAGTGGGCAGATGTTTTTTGAAATCTAGAAAATGCTGTGCGACAAAGCACATGTGGCTCACTATGGAAAATGCAGTTCAATGTGCCAAATGTGTTGTAGAAGATGAGTAAAAAAAAAAAAAAATAGGCCGATTTGCAAAGACTTGTTTCAGTTGACACTATTCGTTTCGGATTTTAGCAAGTTTGATGTTTATTTGTCTCAAAATAGTTGGAAAATACATGGTGTGGTAAAAAAGATGAAAATCAACCACATAGAAGTCATTTTACAAAATATTATGGCTGCAAGGACAGTATTCTTTTGGATCCCACTAACCGCATATCCTTAGCGGATGAATTTAGAAGCTTGGCCCCACAGGCTCCCCCTTATAGTGCACTCACTTCTTAGGGAAACCAAGCTTCCAACCTCCATGAAACTCCCATGGTAGATTGATCATCTCTACTAAGAACTGCGGACATGCGGGTGCCTTCACAATGACCGTTGCTGCACCAAAGAATATAAGGTTTTTGGCTTGCTAGAACAAAGGTTTTAATTCGGACATCCATTTGAGTGGTTATACATGGGGCCAAGATTAAGCTCCATTATGGAGGCACTCCAACCTAAAGAGGTTAAGCTCAATAGGGTTTTGGACAGTACTACTTGGTCCGTATAATGTATCTGTACTCGTAATCCTAGGCTTTCCCTTAAGATTCACATTTATATACCGGTCGAAAGTAGCTCAGCTAAAGAGCTTCATTGCCGGTTTGAGTCACTTTGGGGTGAGTACTTTCTCCCACCAAAGTAGGCCCAATTTTCTAGAGTTAACAAAAGCAGGCCAAAATATTCATAGTTCAGTCAATCCTTGTTTAAAAACAAAGAGAGAACACATGAATATCCTAACTCACACTCGCATGGTGTTCATTTTAAGAAAAAAATGAAATGTGTTGACAAACATAAAAAACATGGATTTCATTTTAACTATTTGTAGTATTTGTCAAAACATGGAGTTCATTTTAACCATTTGTAGTATTTGTCAAAACATAGGGTTCATTTTAACTGTTTGTAATGTGAGCTAACTAAAAGTTTATTTTAACCCAATGCTATGAAGAGATACAAATTCATTTTAAACCAATGAGTTATAATGCAATATTGTGTTCTTTTTAGCCAAATGAGTACGCATGCATGTTAATTTTAACCCATGGATCTAAAATGCAAATTTGTGTAAGATTTGTGAAATAAACAAGAAAAATGTTAGACTCCTCACCACAAGCTGCAAACAAAAAATCAGTAACCCCAAAATCTTTAAACTACCATGCAGAAAATAGTGTTTTCCCTAACCCTAATTGACCTAGTGCAAGCCCAATTCCTAGAGTCAATAACAGTTTCTCTTACACCCAGGATCGCACAAGTGCGCAAGGGGAGATGATACTTCTATTATTGATCACTAATATTAGAGGATTAGCTAGTCAAAGTAAATTTGATTTTTGAAACTAATTTTTTTATCAAAAGTAAAAACACAAAAAATAAACCCTTTCTGAAATTTAAAGAGCTTTCCAAAAATGTAAAGGAATCCAAATAATTCTATGTTTTGCATCCAAAATTATTTTTTTTATGAAAAATCATAAAAAAATTATTAAAAATTACAAAACAAGTCCAAAAGATCTGATATTTTTACTGAAGGTGCATGACATCATTCCAAACTTGGAAAAAATATTTTGTGAATAGACTTGCAAAATTTTGTGAGATATAAGTTAATCTTTGTAAAACCCTAATTGTTAAAGATCTGTTTTTTGTCAAATTTGTTTGCAGGAAAATTAAAAACATAAAAAAAAGACCCCTATTGAAATTGAGAGACCTTTCCAAAAATAGAAATAAATCCGAAAAATTTGCTACTTTTCTCTCAAAATTGATTTTTCATGAAAATAACAAAGAAAATTATTAAAAATTAACAACAGCTCCAAAAACTCTGATTTTTGGACTGCAAGTTCTTGATATTGTCACCAATCTGTAAAACAATATTTGTTAGAACATATGCAGCCATTTGAAAGATATGGTCAAATCTTTGAAAACTAGGGTTTTTATCTCCAAAACGATGCAAAACCTGCAACAAAAAAAATTCAACTCCAAAATTCTTTGAAATTTGTCAAAATATGTGAGGTTCACTAATGTAACAATGGGTATTTTTCCTAGGTTTAGCAATATCATATGCAAAACATAAAACCCAAAGTAAATAATGAAGTGCAAAGGAATAGATGAAACAATCTCACCAGATTGTCTTCATCCTCAATGACTGACCTCCATTACACCTTCTTAACTTGTTGAAATATGTTGTTTTCCCTCAAATTTATGATGAGCAAGCCAATGAAAATGACAAGCCCTAAGCAAATATTGAAGGATTTGAACAACTATATGCAATACTATGCCCTACTGCAACTAGTAAGCATCTAAAATGTCTAAGCTATGTCAAATGAAATCTAAAAATATGCTATGCCAAATGAGAATAACAATGCTAAAATATGAAAAATGCAAGAATTCAATAATGCAAGAGATAAGAGATGCAAGATGTGACCAAAATTGTTCTTTTATAAAGTGTGAATGGCCAAGATTGAAAGTCGATAAGTGCCCTAGAATCAATGGACGAGATTCCATATAACAGCCCATAATTAGGGTTAGGACAACATTAGGTTAGATTTGAAATGAAAGATCAAGATTGATTCCTAGAAAATCAAATCAAGGGCTGACAATACATGTGACAAGAGATTATGGGCACACAAACCGAAGTTGTTGGAGAATCAAATAATAATTTAAAATTAATTGATTCAAGAGGGTATGTTGACTTTTTGAATTAAAAATTATTTCAATTCAAAAGGGGTGGGGTCATTATTTTTAAATAATTTAAATTAAATTATTTATTAAAAGAGGGAATTTATAAAGTGTGACTTATTTTAAATAAATAATATTTATTTTAAATGAGCACAATAAAATAGGAGAAATTAAATAATAAAATTATTTAATTTAGGTGCTGGAACTTATTTTAAATAAATAAGATTTGGAAGAAATTAAATAAAAAGAGTTATTTAATTTAGGTTGGAATTAAATAATAAAGATATTATTTAATTATAGAGGAATGTGACATAGGGAACCTTTTAAATTAAATATAATGATTTAATTCAAAATTCAAGAGAGTGGACCAATATGAAATAAATAAAATTTATTTAATTTAGGAGAGAAGAGGCTAATGAATAATTAGATAATTAAACATAATTATTTAATTATAGTGGAAGATAAGACTTTATTTAATTTTCGAAAGAAGAGGACCTAATTAGTGACATAATTAAATAAATAAATAAAATTATTTATTTAATAATCAAGAAGATATAATGGACAAAGATAATTAAATAAATTAAGAAATTTATTTAATTATAGGAAGACATTAGACAATTAGTGACGCATTAAATAAATAATTAAAATTTATTTGTTTAATAATCATGAAGAATGAAAAGATATGAATTAATTAAATAATTATAAATAATTAAATCAATAGTTGAAAGTGAATCAAAAACATAATTAAAATGTCCTAATTAGGGTTAGAAGAAGAGCTTGCGGGCCTAGGTCAATTTTATGTGTCTACAAGATTATCATGGAAAAAACAGGGCCTTAAGTGGTGATAAAATTTAGAAAAATAAGAGTTAGACAACTTGAAATGAAAATTTGAATAAGTTATCTATATTCTTTCAAAAATATGTAAGAATAGAATTTGTAGCAAATTGAATGTAGTTTTTAAAATACTCTATTTTTTTTCTAAATCTATTTGGTGAAAATTTGAAATTTCAATGCAATAGTACTTAAATTTAGGGAAAAAATAAGAAGTAGGTGTATGTCTAACCACCATAACCACAATAAAATGATAATATTTTTTTATAATATTTTAGATATATGTAGAGGACTCATGTCCCAATGTGATATATATTTTTTTGTAATTTTTTTAAGTAAATAATTAATTATGATTTTTTATTACAACTTTTAAAAAATATAAAAACTCATACATCTAACCACCTTAACTTCATCCAAAATTCATGAAATTAATTTTTTTTTAAAATCCTATAGTACACGAAGCATAGAATGTGACACATGTTTCAGATTCAAAAAATGTGATACCGTTTGAAAGCTAAAGATGTTTTTCAATCAACCTATCAATCGAGACTTTAGTCATAATTCAAATAGAAATGAATAGTAATTATTTATTAAATTCAAAGTAAAGCATAATTTATATTGCTGGAAAGTTGAGAATATCCTTTAAAAACCCTATTTGTTTCATCAATTTTTGGTAAAAAAAAATCATCAACCACATGGACCATCATATCACTTACATATCGCCACTTTTTGGCCCATCATGATCTTGCACATACCTGTCTATTAGTTTCCTCTTTTTATTTTTCTTCGGCATGGTGGATAATTTATCTGTAGCATCGAAAATCATACAATATGTTAACTTATGTCATATATATATACAAACTGTGGAAGCATACATGGTGCGGGAGCACCATTGAATGAAAATTGTCAAATCAAGAAGTTGTAGGCTTTAGGAAAATATTGATGCAAAGAATGATTTAGAATATTTGAAGGAATATCATAAATAAATAGGTGAGGGAATTTTGTTTGTGTGGAAGAGAGGTCTTAAAGGGTGTTGGGCATGAAGCCCTAGAGTGAAATTTTGAGTTTTCGATGAGATTTTGAGTGGTTTTGATATGTTAAAGTGTGGTTTTCATTAGGGAAGCATAGTTTCTTGTTATATTGAGTTTGTGTAGACCAATTTACACCTTTTGGATGTATTCATAAGATTGTGTGAGGGTTTGATGTGTGTTTTTTAATAAACCACTAGTTTCTTGGGTAAAAAGGAGGGTTTTTGATGCATGTGAAAATGGGTAAAAGAAAGGTTCTTGTTGTTTTTTATTCTAACATATTGATCTATGTTAAATAAGGTCTATAGACCAATCTTAATATTTATTTAGTTCTTTTGATACATTCTAGATGTTTAGGGGGGGGATTTGGCTTGACATTTGCAAAAAAATGCATTTTTGGCAAAGTTGTCAAGAGATAAGTTAGTTAAGAAGTTAAAAAAATAGTTAGATACATTAGGGGAGTTGAGTTTGAAGGGAAACAAGATAAATATAATTTAAATTCTTGAATGAAGGTTTCTCTTAATTATTTGAATCAAATAAAATAAAGGAATTCTCTGATTTTTGTGATTTTCTTGTGTTTTCTTGTGTTATTTCTCTATATACGGACCGGTATAGGTGTCTAAAGCCTTCAAGGTTTGGGAGATAATTAATGCATTATTTTATCTTCAATTGAATAATATTTGTGTCTTAATACCATTTTAGAAGAGATTTCCAATAGTTTCTCCAAGGCTGCCATGTTTTGACAATGTAAGGGTTTGAGGCTACAATGTATTGATTTTCACCAATCCACCCACTGTGATGGATCTATAACTCAATGGATTGGTGTGTAACATAAGAATGTAGATGTAAAATATGTTTGGGAGTCTGGAAGAGCATGGGTTTGGTTAGTGGAGTGATGTGATGGAACTTCAATTTTTGCTCTTTGAATTCCATTTATGTTTTGCCCTTGTACTGGTTTGTTATATTGTTTGGGAAGAATCTAAGGTTGGGGTTTTTATTTTGGCTTTCTTGAAAATCATAATGCTCTATGTAATACCTTGGGTGAGATCTATTTGACCATTACCTTTTGGAGTGGGTTTTTAAAATGACTTATGTTGCATTGCTTCGTCTAGGTCGAGCCCCTTCTAATAAACAGAGTTGAATTTTTTTGCGTAACTTTATCATTTCCTAAGTTTAGGTTTTCCCGTGCCCTATGTTTTAAAAACAAAATTAAGCCATTGTTTTTCGTCGGCCTAGGCGATGTCCCCTTGTCCATATTAATAAAAAATTATTTTTCAGGGAACGATTTTAAATGACTGTCGATCAACCATTGATTGATCTTAGTCATTCCCTGCAATCCTGTGATGACCCCACCATAGAGTTTCAACTGATTGCAATATCACAAGCGAGTGCCACATGTCTCAACTAATGATGCTAAAAGGATAATCAAAATATTTTAATTTTTTTTTCAGGTTTTAATACATTATATGGTGGGTTACTAAAATAGTCGTGAGATGCGCGTGCACAAAATCAACAAAGATTTTATAACCTCGATAAAAATTTGCTCGATGGTTATGTTCAACGCTGGTGACTATTTTGAATGAACACGTTTGTTGATCGTGGAAATCAATGGTTGTCCACCATTGTGTGATCCTAAGATGCAAGGTGTTTATTAATTGTGATATCACGGGCGAGCGCCAAGTGTATTTCCTTGGTGATGCATAATTTGGTGGGCCCTAGTGCTTAGATGGAGGTTACGTCAGCCTTTTTTGAAGGAAATCATTCGATGATCTGACAAAAATGAAGGATCGACAGTTGGAATTTACATTCGCATCAAATGTGATTGGAGTCATTGGAATGGTATGTAAGTGATCTTTAATGGTGGATGAGATGTTGAATGGCTCAATTCGATCAACATAAAGTATTTTTCCTTCATTCTATTTTACCATAAAGTAGTCAAGCCCCTTTGCGAAGCAGTTTCAGAGCTAGGGACGAAATTTCGAGCAATCACAACAAGAATTTGGTCTTCTACAAAGCGTAAACCCCATGAGTTGTTTTATGTACTTCTTGGTTAATTTGAATGTGATTTTATGAAGAATTGTGGTGTGCTTGTCAGAAATCTTGTTGATTGTTGTCATAGGGTTACTAGTTTGTTGAATTGTGGGAAATTGTAAGGTTTTTTTGTAATTTCATTTTTTGAGTAGCCCTAGTTTGTTCAAAGTTTGAGATTTTAAGGAGGCTCTAGTTTATTTGAGATGGCACCACCAAAGCAACATTCTAACCATGTTGACTATTTAAAGAGGAATTTGTATGATGATCTCTTGGATCAACTCCCATTTTCAACAAATGATAGGAGGAGGTGTTTAATTTTTGATGAATGGAAGAACCCTAGGTGAAGGACTAGTATGCAAGAGTTAAAACATTGCAGATGCTAGGGTTCCTATGACCGGTTTGGAAATGTTTAGGTTGTGGTATGGACAATGAAATTTACCTCACCCTTTCTCTAATGGCTAGAGATATGACATAGGGAAGCTAGTAGTGAAAAACGTGTTCCCCGATGTGGACCTGCTTAGGGCGGTGGCAGCACGTTATGACCTTGTTATGAGAGTGATAAGGGATAATGATGGTAGGATTTGATTAAGTGTAAGAAGGGAGGAAATTCAACAAGTGTTTGAGTTGAGTGAACCTAGTTCGTTTTTGGTTCAGATTGATCTTGAGGAGATGAAGCAAGAGTATGCAAGATCAAAGCCACTTTTCAGATTGAAGTTGCTTCCTCCTCATCTAGGTAAGGTAGGTAGTTCGACAATTTATATCAGCCCAAGTGACCAAGAGCCTTTCATGCTAAGTTGCTTTTCCAATCACTTTTTGGCCACATTCTATTTACTATGCAATATTTTGGGTTCTAACCCTAACACTATAATTCCAATCACCTACATGTTCATGGGGGCCTAGATACAATACCCCAATTTCTTAGTGATCTATGACTTTAAATTTTTTTGGCGGAAAAGATACATTAAGGACTATTGAAGTTGTAGGTAGGGGATAATGGAAATCCTTTCTTTTGGTATTCCCTGTTAATGTACATGTTCTTGTACAAGAATGTTGAATTCTTCTCAGAGAAGATGGTGTTTAGGCGGGAAGTGAAAGGAGAAAGCTTACCGGTGCAGTTTTGGACGGAAAATATATCATACAATAGAGGAAGTGCCAGTTTTGTGCAATTTGAAAATTTCTTTGCTTCCAGACTCAAGGCTCGGTTGATAGTAATTGTGCATAGGATCCGTGAGGATCTATAATACTTTTTCATACCAAAGGGGAGGAAGCTTGATTTAAAATTTTATCACAATTGGGGTGACATCATCTTGTACCCAGTCAACACTATTCTAAGGGTGTATGGCTTCCAGGGAGCCCCACATATCCTCCCATTCAATGTGCCACCAAGAATGGTGTTTGTTGAAGTCATGTGAAAAATAGGTTCTATTCATGAAGACAACCTGATAGAGTTAGGGAAAAGGGACTATTTTCCCTGATTATACTATTGTGTCTAATTTTTTTTTCTCCAAGGGAGGATGGGTCCACTTTGGAATATTTTTTGATGATTTTCATTTGAGGTTTGGTCCTAGGCGACAACATGACCCTGAGGGGTTCTTTTCCCTTTTTAGGCAACAGATTAAGGTTGGCAGGTTTGCACATGAGTTCAATTTTCTCGAGGACCTAATTAGGAATGAATTTGATTTAAATAGATAGGAATTGAACAAGAAGAAATGGATTGCATATGAGAAGCTATTGGCTATAGTGCATAAAATGGATCCAAAATATGATCCATTGATGGAATTCACTCCATTCCACAAGAAAATTGATTTCTTGATGGAAAAATTCAAAGAGATCATGGGTACTTTGATGACCAATAAAGTCAACTTGGAATTAGATTTTGGCGTACAAATACCATAGGTGAGGCTTGCAGAAAGAAGGTCAACTTGTCAACTTAGAGTGAATTGGCCACTTTACAAGTGAAAGAGGAATGACAATAGTGATGAGGAGGATGAAGATAAGAAAGGAAAACAAATAATGAAGACATCATCACAGCTAGGTTTGAAGATCGGATCACCTGGAGGAATAAAAATCATTGATTTTGACTCACCACTGGAAGGTGATCCTGCATTACCACCATCAGAGCCAAGCCTTAAGAGGCAGCGAGTTGAGGAAGCATAAGAGACTCTAATGGATCAAATAATTGTCACAGATCAAGACATGCAATTTGGTATTCCTTCCCCTCCTAGATCAAATCGGTTAGTACTGTCTGATATAGATGTGAAGGGCTAATGTGTGCAAGATGCCAAAATGGAGGCATGCAAGGCATTCTTGGATGATGATGCATTTGTTAAAAATCTAGTTTTCTTACAACTGGTGTGGAGGATGAAATTAGAAGAATACCAAGACAAATGCAAGAAAAGAAGAGAATTAAGGCCTGATAGGTCTAATCAAGAGAATTACGATGAGGTAAAGGTTGAATTGATGGAGGAATTCAATAGAATCGCTCCTAAGGAGGGAAGGAAATTAGTGACTTAGGCTGGTTTTCTAATTTTTCCTGAGTGGGACATAGCAGATGCAATAGAATTCAATGCTATTTTAAAGTTCAATAATCCCATTTAGAACACTGAGGAAGAGGCCAAGGCAACAATGCAAGATTATGCCTTTCGTGAGGAATGTGAGACCCTGGCAATTTGGGAATTGGCACCCCAAGGAAAAAAGCCAAATGTTACTTATACTAGCCCAAACCTAAGGGGAGGGTTAATAATCAAGAGAACTTTTGAAACTTCAACTACAGAAGCTACAAACTTGACTGTAAATGTGGCGAAATTGGCCTAGAAGATAGCTAAGAGAGAAGAAACTGAAAAAAAGATCTTGAAGGAGAAGTATAATATTATAATTGGAGAGTACAGTAGGATGCAACAAAGGAATATTGAGCTGCAAACTGAGGTAGATAGGTTGAAGTATAGACAAGTGGGGGAGTCTTCCAGTGTTCCTGATATCATGACACTACCTTCTACATAAGGATCAGTACCTCCTACTTCTCCAATTGTTTCTACTATAGGATCCCCCATCCAGGCTCCTTCTCTCAGTCCTACATTAGAGCCATTTGAAGAATAGATTGAATACTTTGTGGATCCAACTAAGAAGTAGATGCTAAATAAGATTACAGGGTTACAGGTAGCTTTGAAAGCAAGTGAGGAGGGAGTAGTTTCCAAGCAAAATAAAGTTGTTGATACACTTCTGAGGCATCTAAATTAAAGGATTGATGGTAGATTACCATCAGTATATTCTTTATATTCTTTATTCTTGGATGCAATAAAAAATATTACTAGGGATTAGGAAATAGTTTCTCCCTTAGTTGAGAAGTGGATCCCTAGGGCCAATGACCTAGATATTATGTATAAGGCCTCTAAATTTTATGCAGATAACAAGCCCCAATCATTAAGGCCTACTCAATTTTTTTTAAAGTCACTGCAAGGTTTTCAAGCCTTACCAGATGATTTGAGTAGGAAGATTAAGGAATTGGTAAATATTTTTGATGATTGGAATGATACGTCTTTATTAGACATAACAGATACACAAGGAAATGTTAGATCACTGCAGCAGTGGCAAGATAGTGTGGATGAAGTCATCAATGCACAAATCAAATTGATTTGTGATGACTCGGACTATGATCTGTTGGTGAGTTGTATGGATAAAATCATTAATACCAATGAAATTTTTGGAGTCTTTTGAAAGAGAGGCAAATCAGGTAGCATTAAAATGCATACCTTATAGTGCTAAGTTGAATGAGGTGATAAATTTTGATTGGCTGACGAATGAAGAATATCAAAGATGGGTGGAAAAATATTTAACCAAGGAAGAGTAGGACAAAGTTGACTACTGGCGGTTAATAGCTCAGCAGTTATAGTTATAACAGATTTTGTTTATGTCTTGATGGCACTTTTGGTGCACGTTTCTTGAAGTTTGGCCAATGCAGACTCTATTTTCTAGTGGATGGGATAAACAAGAATATTCTTCAGGGACTCATCTATTGTAACAAATTTTTGAAATATCATAGGGCAGTCCAAGTGACCAGTGACATGTGTATTTTTTGCTTGATTCTTGTTTTCTCCTTCATTCTCTATAAGAAGGATTTCAAGGCTAGAAATATGGGTTAGCAAGTTAGATAATTTTGGGTTGATTCTAAGCAAAGTTGGAGAGAAATTTTTAAAAGCCTGTTGGTTTAGTGTAAATACAATTTATATTTTGTTTCATTCTATAGTAGGTTTCTAAACTCATGAGAGTTTGATGTTTCATGATAGTACTAACATCTAAATGGAAATGATTCATTTTGAACTCATGTCTCTCCATTGTATAAGCATTTCATAATCTTGAACAATATAATCAAGGGTTATTGTGTTTATCTCACTGTTGTGGTGTGTATAATTCTCATTTTAGATTTCATTCAAAGAATTAATTAAAATGATTGAATGGAGTCATAGGTGGATATGTTTATGTAAGGATTTGATAAGTAGTATTGGGTTAGAATATAAATTGATGATATTGTAAGTAAATATTATTAGAGATCCTATATGTTATGTGTTTGAATCTGTCACAAATCCTCAAATGCTTGTGAATTTGACTCCCCAGTGGTATATGGCATTGGTCTAAATTGTATTTTCTTGTGAGGTTTTATATTTGTTTGTATTATTTTAGAGCTTGGTATGAATTGCAAATCAATGACTATCTTAAGTTGTGAAGTGTTGTTGTAGTCATCTCATGCTCCAAATAGTTGATATTATTGACGAACAACCAATTCTATTTAGTATTATCCTATTGTGTTGAGCTATTAAATGAGATTATTTTGTATTGTTAATGTTGTTTATAAGTTTGGTGCAGAGGTTATAAACACATTAAGGGGATCACCCTCTTGGGTTTTGCAGAGCCCGAAGTGTAGGAGGTTTTTGTTAAAATCCTCGTCAATTGGTCCAGGTCCTTTGAGATGCCCTCGATTGGAATTGGAAATTCCATAGGTAGATTAGAAGATCAATCTAGTTATAGTAAAAACAACCAACAAATTGGCGACTCTACTAGGGATGTTAATCTAAATATTTCTTGTCGGTGGTCGGTTTTCCATCTTGCATAGATTTTTCAAAAGGTTTTTTGTGATTTAAAGGTCGATCCCGTGGTTTTTTGTTTCACCTGTCCATTTATTCTATCATTCAAACATTTTGTGTTATCCCATGAAGTATTCTTTGTACATTTTCAGTACATTAGTTCTAAAGATCTTTAAAATTCCACCAAGTGTTTCTAAACAATTGGTATTCCCAAGATAATTGGGTGGTGACTCTGAAGTCTCTACACTAGTATGCATTTTATTTGAAGATTTAATATCAATTGAAAGATCTTTAGACAAGCACGGATAATGAAAAACACTAGGTCATTCGTAAAGAATCACCTGAAACAAAAATTGGAGGGTGAACTTCCTAAAATGTAGAAGTACTGGATAAAGAAGAAACCAGAATCTAGCAATGTTTCTCCCACGTCACAGAATCCTATACACTAAGGTACAAGTAAGCCTCTACATCCTATCCCTGATACTTTTGAACAAGTTTCTAGACATTCAGAATCAAATAGTTGTAGATTTTTTGATGCATTATTTAATACACCTATTCAAGAGGATGCAGCATGTCATAATAGAGGGCTAGTTAGTGTCCAATATGTTGAAAAAAGAAGAAGTAGGAGTAGAATTTGAAGCCATCACAGATAAAGCACCAGTGATGTGCCTCCTGCTCCTGTTGAAGATGATGGGATACCTTTATTGTCTGAGCATGTTCTTGAAGAATAAAATATGATAGACATAAGTGATACATCTAGTTTTGATTTGACTTTGCCTGACCCTGATAATGTTTTTGAAGATAATGATTCCTTAAGACGAGAGATCCAAAAATAAGCTGAGCTTAGGATGAAAAAGGATAAGGAGAGAGAAACAGAACTGATGCATGTGGTAATTAAGATAGATATAATAATTAGACAGTTGGAAATAATGAAGCTCCTAAACCAAAATATACCTGATCGAGAAGATAAAGATCTCGGTGTATGAGAAATTATTGATAAGGGGGTAAATCCATCATCTAAGGTAAGTCATGTAGGTCAATTTGATGCCCAACCAAAACCCTCAAACCTTGTTAAGCCTTAATCAAGCCATCAAACCCTAAGCCTTTTTTAGATAAAGGAAACAAAAAGGTTGAGGGAATTAAGATAAATGAGAGGGTGAATTCTCATCCCCCTCAAATAAATTCCCCACCACATGTGTTTGTACAAAACGAGAGTTCCTTAGAAAAAGTTAGAAGGGAGGGTGAGGCTCTAGTAGAAGAGTTAAAGATGATTGAGATTGAAGTTGCAAATGCATAAATGAAAAGGAAAATAAGTTTCCTAAGAATGGAAAGTGTGGATGAGGCTACACAAGCTGAAACTTCATCAAGTCACCAAGATGCTTTGAAAAATGCTCCTAAAACCAGTCTGGAAAATACCACAAATAATTTTGGCCCAAAGGTTCATGCAACCAAATTTGTAAATCTGAATCAGGATGGCCCTAGGTTACATTAAACATGGTCTGGTGATGACTCTTGGAAGACTAAAGAACTAATTCAAAGAAGGCCTATAGAATTGGAAATGTATGGGAAATTATTCTTTGATGGTATCTAGGGTATCCAAACCCCATCTCTAATGAGCTGAGATAAAATATGAATAAGTTTTCCAAAAATAATGCTTTTTCAGTAGAGGAACATTTGAAATCCTTCATGGATATTGTAAATGACAATGAGGTAGAGAATGAAGATTTAGTAATGAAGTTGTTTTTGTTTTTACAATCTCTGGTGGAAGATGCAAGGGATTGGTATAGAGGCTTACCAAATGCTAGTATTCGCTCATGGGAAGAGTTTTAAAAGTGCTTCAAAGAACAATATGGTGATAAAACTAATGCTAGTTTCATGCTAAATGAATTCAATAACATCAAGAAGTCATTGAATGAACATGTGACATAATTTAACCTTAGATTTTAAAAGGTAATGTATAAGTTGTTTCAGGTTTTAAGGCTTGATGAAAATGTTTATTTAACTACATATTTTAATACTTATGATGCTAAAATGGCATATCTCCTCAGAGATAAGGACCCTCAGACCATGAGAGATTCTTTTAGAGTGGCTATAAATATTGAAAGTAATAGGAAAGCTTCTACAAAATATGGTACGAGGGAAGAACCTACTCTTTTGAAAAATCCTAGGGATAAGACTGAGAAGGTCAACACTGCAAACCCTAAGGATGATGAGAAATGGGATAAGGTATTCATCACTTTGAAGGACATAAAATATACTATTGCAAAACAAGAAAAGGGTCTTGGAAATGACAAGCAGTAGTATAATAAAAATGGCATACCTCCTAGGCTGCAAAATTATCCTTACAATACAAATTGGAAGGATGGAAAACCAATATTACTGGGCCAGAAGCCTAAAACTGATCAACACACACCAGATCCTTTGTAGAAGCATTCTATAAATTTGGTACAAGATAGACCATGGTGTGAGGTATGTGAACATCCACATGATCAAAATTATTGTGGCATTGCCCAGTTGCTTGTTGCTGAAGGAATAGAGGAGGATACTCATGAGAAGATTCTTGACTATGAGCAGGGTGATGTAAATGTTTGTATGGCCTGGTCATATATTGATGAGGCTGAATGTTATTCTAATGGTGAGTTACAAGAAGCTGATGTGGATAATCAATGAAAGAGAAGGGAGATGTATCATCCACAAGTCTTTTCGGATGAGGAAGGTGATTTTGACCATCATGCTTGCAATATGGAGCAAGTTGATGATTCAGTGTCTCTAAGGAGACCATCAAAAGATGAGATTGCTTGGTTGACTGAGGAGATGGTTGCTCAAATGAGAAGTACACTTCAGATAATAAATAGAACTGTGGGTGGTGAATAAGGTAAACTTGTTGGCCTTTTTATCAAAGAACAAAAGGGTAAAAAGAAGGGTGTTAAAGTGAATAGAAAAAGGGATGCTATCAAAATCAAGGAGGTCAAGAATGAAAAAATTTGGGCAAGAAAAAATGAAACCCCAAAGCCACAAGAAGATGTTACTCCATCATTGGTAAAGACCAAAGTGATTACCACGTCTGTTGAATCTACTCTAAAATAAAAGCAAAAGAAACTTGAAGGAAATCAGTAACTAGAAAGGAAAGAAAATAATGAAGGTATGATTTATAACCTGCCTAAATATGCACCCTTAGAAATTTTTCAAGTACTTTCGTAGGTTAAATTTTATGTACCTTTGTTGGAAATGATGAGAATAACTAAGCATAAGGAAAAAAAATAGCCTTGATTACAGGTGTTGCTAGTAATAAGATTGAACAAGGCAATTGTAAAGAAGCAAAGGATAAAGAAGAAAGAAAAGAGAAAGAAGTGGAGGGAATTGTTTCACAAATTCCCCCTATGTATTTAGGGAATTCTATAAATATGTTCCTTGAGAATATAAACCCATTTTTCTTGAGTGTTGATATAAATGGGAAAACTTTGAGAAATTATATGATAGATTCAGGGGCATCAAATAATGTTATGCCAATCAAAATCATGGAAGAAATGGGCTTAACATTAGACACTACTTAAGGTAAATTCTATGCATTAGATTCAAGAGAAGTGCCAGTTATTGGGACTATTGAAGCATTGCCTTATAAACCCACCAAATACCTTGAGAAGGTTTTAGCCATGACTATTTTAGTTGTAGACATCCCACCTCATTTTAGGATGCTTTTGTCAAGGAAGTGGAGTGCATCAATGGGAGGTAACATGTAGTGTGATATATCATTTTCTACTTTCTACATTGATGGAAAAGATGTCAAGATTGAAAGAGAGTCTAAAGTGCCTCATATGATTGAGCATGATCCAATTGAGAATATGAAATGGTTCACGAATAGTTGAATAAATAAATTTTGGGATGGGGAATACCCTATTAATTATGATAAACCTGTTGCACCGATTGATACAGAAGTAAAACATTTTTCTAAGTCTAATGACTTGTGGACTATGTACTTTGATAGTGCAAGTTCAAAGGAAGGATTTGGTGTAGGTGTGTTGTTAAGGTCTCTGAGTGGAAAGACATTTAGGTTCTCTTTCATTCTATTATTTTAGTGCACCAACAATGTGGCTAAATATGAAGCCTTGTTATTGGGGCTCAGATTGGCTGAAAAACATGGGATCAAGAAGCTCAAGGTGATTGGCGATTTTGAGCTTGTGATTTCCCAAGTCAGGTCTGGATATGTGTCAAAGAATAAAAGGGTGAAATAGTATAGAAATATTGTTTGGGATGAATTGTAAAACTTTGACGCTTTTGGTATAAATTGGATGGAGAGAGGCCACAATAAGGTGGTAGATTTGCTAGCAAATATTGCATTAAACCTAGATGACATGACTTATGCTGGAATTTCAAAGGTTGAAGTGCAAACAAGGCCATCTGTTCTTGATAATATCAAAAATTGGCAAGTTTTTGATAGTGATGATGATATATTGAGGTTCTTAAATTGTGTGGAATAGTATGAAAGTCAAGAAATTGACTTTGGAAATTTTGTTGAAAAAATTGATGGTAAGGATACTGTGTTTGGTAATGAAGTTATCCAGTTAAAGACCTATACAATTCCTAAAGTTTTAGTTGTTCTTGAAAGAGTGTTTGACAACCAGGATAGGACAAAGGCTAATTGTGTTGCTTCCCACCTTGATGACTTGGAGGAAATAAACCTTGGAATAGAGGTATCACTGAAACAGGTGTATATTAGAAAGAAATTATTACCAAGGGTGAAAAGGATGTTAATCAATTTGTTGAGGAAATTCACACATGTGTTTTCTTGGTCTTATGATGATCTTAAGGTGTATAGGGAGGATTTATTTCAACATGAAATTCCTTTGAGTGATGGTGCTAATCCATTTAGGAAAAATAAAAGGCCTGTTAATCCTACCTTGGCCCCTAAAATGCAAGAAGAACTAATGAAGTTAAGAAATGCAGGGATCATGAAACCAATCAAACATTCATCTTGGGTGTCAAATTTTGTGCCTATGAGAAACAAAAATGGGGACATTAGGTTATGTGTGGATTTTATAAATTTGAATGTGTCTTCATTGAAGGATAACTATCCATTACCAAACATGGAAGCTATGTTGTAGAGAGTGACAAGTTGTGAGTTAATGTCTATGATGGATGGTTTCTTTGGCTACAACCAACTTATGGTCAAGGAATCTGAGTAGTTCAAGAACACTTTCACTACACCTTTGGGAGCCTATGTCTATGTGAGAATGACTTTTGGTCTAACAAATGCAGGGGTTGCTTTCAAGAGAGCCATGGATGTGGAATTCTCTGACTTCATTAACTTTTTTTGGTGATTTATCGGGATGATCTTACAACGTATTCCAAGAAAGAAGATGATCATTGTGAACATCTAGAGAAATTATTCAGTAGGGCATTGGAATATGGTATTTCCTTAAATCCAAAGAAGTGTGCTTTTGGAGTAAGGGAAAGAAAATTATTGGGACATATTTTTTCTAAGGATGGGGTCAAAATTGATCCAGAAAGGGTAATTACAAAAGATAAGGTCCCACAACCCCGAAGTGTCAAGGGAATACAATATTTCTTTGGATAGATCAATTTCCTAAGGAGATTCATAAAAAAAATTGTTGAGATAGTTCACCCTATTTCTAAGATGCTTAAGAAAGGGGCTAAGGTTGAATGGGAAAAAGATTTAGTACATGATTTCTAGGCCATTAAGCAAGCTATAAAGGAAGAGCCTGTGTTAAGAACCCCTGATTTTTCCACGCCCCTACAGATTTTTTCATTTGCTTCAATCCACACAATTGTAGTTGTGTTGTTGCAAAAGAATGTTGAGGGTTTTGAATAGCCTATAGCCTTTTTCAGCAAATCCTTGTAGGTTGGAGAACTCAAATATGACATAAATGAAAAACAGGCATATGCATTAGTAAAAGTAGTAAAATATTTTAGGACATACTTGATGGGAGCTACTGTAATTGCCTATGTACCCAGTGTTGTTGTGAAGGATATTTAAATATAGCAGGAAGTGTTAGGAAGAAGGTGTAGATGGATCAATAGGATCCAAGAGTTCAACATTGAAATCCAGATTACTAAGCTGGTGAGAGGGCAAGGAATAGTGAAGCTTATGGCCCAAAGTAATCTAGAAGAAAATCAGATAAATTTTCTTGAAGAAGAGAATAGATCACACATGTGACATGGAACATTCTGACTGGTACAAAGGTGTGATCTATTATTAATAAAAGATGAGATGTCCTAATAATTTGAAAGAAAATGAAAGGAGGAAATTGAAGTTACATCCTATCAAATATGTTATCCTAGTAGGAAAGATCTGGTGGAGAAATGGAGAAGGTGTTATGTTGAAGTGTGTGGACCAATATCAAGCACAAGAACTCTTAAATGAAATGCATAGTGGAGTTTTATGAGGGCATTATATGGCCAAAACAACTGCACACAAAGTAATGAGGGTTGGATTTTTGTGGCCTATGTTTTTTAAAGATGCACACCAATTAGTGAAGACATGTGATGCTTGTCAGCGTTTCTCTAGTAAGTTGAAATTTTTTGGTAAATTACCTCTAAAACTGGTTGTAGTGCAATCTCCATTCCAACAATGGGGTATTGATTTTGTAGGAGAGATAGCATGTAAATCAAGTGGAGGCCATTCATGGATATTGGGGGCCACTGATTACTTCGCCAAATGGGTGGAATAAATTCCAATGAAGAAAGCAACTAGTAAGGTGGTAATTTATTTCTTAATGAGTAATATAGTGACTAGATTCAGATGTCTATAGAGGATTGTGTCAGATAATGCAATGTGTTTCAGGTCTGAAGAATACATGGAGTTCTATAAAAAGAATGCAATCCAAGTTTCTTACTCATCACCTTACCACCCACAAGGAAATAGACAAGAAGAATCAAGCAATAAAATCTTGATGAATATTATTAAGAGAATCCTAGATCAGAATAAGAAGGCATGGGATTCTAAATTGAGATTAGTAGCCTGGGCATATAGGGTAACTATGAAGAATCCAATAGGTTGTGCCCCATTTGACTTAGTTTATGGGATAAATGAAAGGTTTCCTCAGAATAACCTAATGGAAATGTATAATTTTGTCCAGACGTATGATAACAAAATAAAAGATGAAATGCAATTGAGAGTGGAAGCTCTCATAGAATTGGATGAGACTATGAGGGAAGCTCAAATGAAAAATGCCAAATTGCAATTGCAAGTAAAAAAATTGTGTGATAAAAAGACAACTGCAAGGAGTTTCCAAGATGGAGATATAGTCTTGATGTGGAATGCCAGATTGGAAGACAAAGGAAAACATGGTAAATTTGATGCAATCTGGTTGGGTTCATTCTTGATAACTAATAAGTGGGGAGAGGATTCATAATTTATCCAATATTTGACAAGTGACATTCTAGAATTGCAATTTCATGGACAATTCTTGAAATTATACTTCATTTGAAGTATTGTTTTACATGAACAATAGGCTAGGTTTGTATATATGTTAGCTATAGGTTTCTTTCTTGCTGGATTGTTTTGTCTGGACAATCCTTTTTGGTTGACTCTGCAACTAATCTGCTCTACCTGAGATTCTGAAAGTCTCGCTTCATTCTAGTGGAATGAACATCCCCAACTAGCACCACTGATGGAACTTCAATTTTTGCTCTTTTAATTCCATTTATGTTTTTCCCTTTTCCAGGTCTATTATATTGTTTGGGAAGAATCTAAGGTTGGGGTTTTTATTTTGGCTTTCTTGAAAATCCTAATGTTCTATGTAATACCTTGGGTGAGATCTATTCAGCCATTACCTTTTAGAGTGGGTTTTCAAAATGAGTTATGTCACATTGCTTCATCTAGGATGACCCCCTTGTAATAAATAGAGTTGAATAATTTTGCCTAACTTTATTAGTTCCTAATTTTAGGTTGGCCCATGCCCTATGTTTTAAAACCAACATTAAGCCATCATTTGTCATCGGCCTAGGCGGTGTCCCCTTGTACATATTAATGAAGTTTTTATTTTGCAGGGAACAATTTTAAATGACCATTGATCAACCATCGGTTGATCTTAGCCATTCCGCGCAATCTCGTGATGACCCCATCATAGATTTTCAACTGATTGCGATATCACGGGTGAGCACCACATGTCTCAATTGGTGATGCCGAAAGGATAATCAAAATGTTTTGATTTTTCTGTCGGGTTTTAATACGTTATATGGTGGGTTACTAAAATAGCTGCGAGATGCACATGCTCAAAATCAATGGAGATGTTATAGCCTTGATGAAAATTTTCTTGACGGTTATGTTCAACGTTGGTGAATGTTTTGAATGAGCATGTTTGCCGACAGTGGAAATCAACGATTTCCTGCCATCATGTGATTCGAAGATGCAAGGTATTTATTGATTGTGATATCATGGGTGAGTGCCACATGTATTTCCTTGGTGATGCATAATGTGGTGCGCCCTTGGTGCTTAGATGGAGGTTATGTCATCTTTTTTGAAGGTAGTCCTTCGATAATCTGATAAAAATGAAGGATCGACACTTGGAATTTGAATCCCCAACAAATGTGATTGGAGCCATTGGCATGGTATGTAAGTGATCTTTAATGGTAGATGAGACGTTTACTGGCTCAATTCGATCGACATAAATTATTTTTCCTTCATTCTATTTTAACAAAAAGTATTCAAGAACCTTTGTGAAGCACTTTCAGAGCCTAGGACGATGTTTCGAGCAATCACAACAAGAATTTTATCTTCTAGAAAGCATAAACCCCATGAGTTGTTTTATGTACTGCTTGGTTAATTTGACTGTGATTTTATGAATAATTGTGGTTTTCTTGTCAGAAAGCTTGTTGATTTTTGTCATAGGGTTACTGGTTTCTTAAATTGTGGGAAATTGCAAGGTTTTATTGTAAATTCATTTTTTGAGTAGCCCTAGTCTATTCAAAGTTTGAGATTTTAAGGAGGCCCTAGTTTATTTGAGATGGCACCACCAAAGCAACATTACTACCATGTTGATTATTTAAAGAGGAATTTGTATGATGATTTCCTGGATCAACTCTTGTTGTCAACAAATGATAGGAGGAGGGGTTTAGTTTTGCTGAACGAAATAACCCTAGGTGAAGGACTAGTATGAAAGAATTACAAAATTGTAGATGAAAGGGTTCCTATGACTGGTTTGGAAATGTTTAGGCTATGGTATGGATAGAAAAAAATCACCTCACCCTTTCTCTAATGGCTAGAGATATAACATGGAGAAGCTAGTAGTGTCAAACATGTTCCTCGATGTGAACCTGCTCAGGGTGGTGGCAACACATTATGACCATGTTATGAGAGTGATAAGGGATAATGATGGTGAGATTTTGTTAAGTGTCAACAAGGAGGAAATTCAACAAGTGTTTGACTTGAGTGAACCTAGTTCATTTTTGGTTCAGATTGATCTTGAGGAGATGAAGCAAGAGTATGCAAGATCAAAGCCACTTTTCATATTGTAGTTGCTTCCTCCTCATGTAGCTAAGGTAGGCAATTCGAAAATTTATATCAGCCCAAGTGAGCAAGAGCCCTTCAGGCTAAGTTGCTTTGCCAATCACTTTTTGGCCACATTCTATTCACTATGCCAGATTTTTGGTTTTAACCCTATCATTGTAATGCCAATTTCCTACATGTTCATGGGGGCCCAAACACAACTCCCTAATTTCTTTGTGATCTATGACTCTACATATTTTCTAGCAGAAAAGGTACATGAAGGACTGTTGAAGTTGTAGGTAGGGGATACTAGCACTCCTTTCTTTTGGTATTCCCTGTTAATGCACATGTTCTTGTACAAGAATTCTGACTTCTTCTCAGAGAAGATGGAGTTGAGGCAGGATGTAAATGGAGAAAGGTTACCGGTGCAAGTTCAGACTGCAGATCTATCATACAATAGAGGAAGTGTTATTTTTATGCAATTTGACAATTTCTTTGCTTCCAGACTCAGGGCTCGGTAGATAGTAAATCTACCTAGGATCCCTAAGGATCTACGTGACTTTCTCTAAATAAAGGGGAGGAACCCTAATTTAAAACTTTTTCACAAGTGGGGTGACATCATCTTGTACCCAGTTAACATTGTTCTAAGGGTGTATGGCTTCCAGGGAGCCCCACATATTCTCCTATTCAATATGCCATCAAGAATGGGGATTGTTGAGGTCATGTGGCAAATAGGTTGTATTCATTAAGACAACTTGACAGGGAAGGGTAAAGGGACTCTTTTCCTTGATTATAATGTTGCATCTGATTTTTTTTTCTCCAAGGGAGGATGGGTCCACTTTGGAAGATTTTTTGATGATTTTCATTTGAGGTGTGGTCGGAGGTGGTAGCATGACCCTGATGGTTTTGTTGCCCTTTTTAGGCAATAGATTAAGGGTGGCAGGTTTGCACATGAGTTCAATTTTCCTGAGGACCTATTTAGGAATGAATTTGATTTAAATAGACAAGAATTAAACAAGTATAAATGGATTGCATATGAGAAGCTATTGGCTATAGTGCATAAAATGGATCCAAAATATGATCCATTAATGAAATTCACTCCATTCCACAAGAAAATTGATTTCTTGATGGACAAATTTAGAGAGATCATGGGTACTTTGATGACCAAGAAGGTCAACTTGGAATTAGGTTTTTGGCATACAAAGACCAGAGGTGAGGCCTACAGAAACAAGGCCAACTTGTCAACCCATAGTGAATTGGCCTCTTTATAAGAGAAAGAGGAATGATAATAGTGATGAGGAGTAAGAAGACAAGAAAGGAAAAAAATAAATGAAGATGTCAGCATAGCCAAGTCTGAAGATCAGAGCACTTAGAGGAATTAAAGTCATTGATTTGGACTCACCACCAGAAGGTGATCCTACATTACCACCATCAGAGCCAAGCCTTAAGAGGCAGAGAGTTGATGAAGCACAAGAGAATATAATGGATGAAATAATTGTCACAGATCAAGACATGCAGGTTGGTATTCCTTCCCCTCCCAGATCAACTCAGTTAGTACTGTCTGATATGGATGTTAAGGGACAATGTGTGCAAGATGCCAGAATGGAGGCATGAAAGGCATTCTTGGATGATGATGCATTTTTTTAAACTCCAACTTTCTTGCAACTGGTGTGGAGGATGAAATTAGAAGAATACCAAGACAAATGTAAGAAGAGAAGAGAATTAAGGCCTAATAGGTCTAATCAGGAGAATGATGATGAGGTAAACACTAAATTGATGGAAGAATTCGAAAGAATCACTCCCGAGGAGGGAAGGAAATTAGTGACTCAAGCTGGTGTTCTATTTTTTCCTTAGTGGGACATAGCAGATGCAGTAGCATTCAATGCTATTTTAATTTCCAAGCATCCCAAGCAGAACACTGAAGAAGAGGTCAAGGTAGCACTACAAGATTTTGCCTTTAGTGAGGAATATGAGACCCTAGCAATTTGGGCATTGGCACCCTAGGGAAGAAAGCCAAATTCTACTAATATTAGCCCAAACCTAAGGGGAGGGTTAATAATGAAGAGAGATTTTGAAACTTCAACTACATAAGCTACAAAATTGATTGTAAATGTGGCCAAATTGGCCCAGAAAATGGCTGAGAAAGAAGAAACTAAAAAGAAGAGCTTGATGGAGAAGTATAATATTATAATTGGAGAGTATAGTATGATGCAACAAAGGAATGTTGAGATGCAAACTGAGGTAGATAGGTTGAATTATAGACAAGTGGGGGAGTCATCCAGTGCTCCCAGTATCATGAAACTACCTTCTACATTAGGATCAATACCTCCTACTTCTCCATTTTTTTCTACACTGGGATCCCCCATCCAAGTTCCTACTCTCAGTCCTAAAATAGATCCAGTTGAAGAAGAGATTGAATACTCTGTGCATCCCACTAAGAAGCAGATGTTAAATAAGATTACAGAGTTACAGGAAACTTTAAAAGCAAGTGAGGAGGGAGCAGTTTCCAAGAAAAATGAAGTTGTTGATACAGTTCTGAGGCATCTAAATGAGAGGGTTGATGGAATATTACCATCAGTATATTCTTTATATTATTTATTCTTCGATGTAATAAAAAAAATTACTAGGGATCAGGAAATAGTTTTTCCCTTAGCTAGGAAGTGGATCCCGAGGGACAATGACCTCGATATTATGTATAAGGCCTCTAAATTTGATGCAGATAACAGGACCCAATCATTAATGCCTACTCATTTTTTTGTAAAGTCACTGCAAGGTTTTCAAGCCTTACCAGATGATTTGAGTAGGAAGATTAAGGAATTGGTAAATATTTTTGATGATTGGAGTGATACGTCTTTACCACACATAATAGATACACAAGGAGATGTTAGATCACTATAGCAGTGATAGGATAGAGCAGATGAACTCATCAACCCACAAATCAAACTGATTTGTGATGACTCAGACTATGATCTATTGGTGAGTTGTATGGATAGAATCATTAATACCAATACATTTTTGGAGTCTTTTGAAAGAGAGGCAAATTAGGTAGTAGTAAAATACACACCATATAGTGCTAAGGTGAATGAGGTGATAAATTTTGATTGGCTGACGGATGAAGAATATTAGAGATGGGTGGAAAAATATTTAACCAAGGAAGACGAGGATAGAGTTGACTACTAGTAGTTAATTGATCAGCAGTTATAGCTATAACAAATTTTGGTTATGTCTTCATGGCAGTTTTGGTGCAAGTTTCTTGAAGTTTGGCCAATGCAGCAATGATTTTCCAGCAGATGGGATAAATAAGAATATTCTCCAGGGACTCAGCTGTTGTAACAAATATTTGAAATATCATAGGGTGGTCCAAGTGACTAGTGACATGTTTATTTATGGCCCAATGCTTGTTTTCTACTTCATTCTCTATAAGAAGGATTTCAAGCCTAGAAATACATATTAGTAAGTTAAATAATTTTGGGTCGAGTCTAAGAAAAGTTGCAAAGAAAATTGTAAAATCCTGTTGGTTTAGTGTAAATACAATTTATATTTTATGTCATTCTTTAGTAGGTTTTTGAACTCATGAGAGTTTGATGTTTCATGATAGTACTAGCATCTGAATGGAAATGATTCTTTTTGAACTCATGTTTGTCCATTGTATAAGCATGTCATAATCTTGAATAATATAATCAAGGGTTATTATGTTCATCTCAGTTTTGTGGTGTGTATAATTCTCATTTTATCTTTAATTCAAAGAATTAATTAAAATGCTTGAATGGAGTTATAGGTGGATATGTTTATGTAAGGATTTGATAAGTAGTATTAGATTAGAATATAAATTGATGATATTGTAAGGCAATATTGTCAGAGATCTTATATGTTATGTGTTTGAATCTGTCACGAATCCTCAAATGCTTGTGAATTTGACTCCCCAATGGTATATGGCACTAGTCTAAATTGTATGTGTTTGTGAGGTTTTGTATTTGTTTGTCTTTTCTTAGAGCTTTCTATGAATTGCAAATCAATGACTATCTTAAGTTGTGAAGTGTTTTTGTAGTCATCTCATGCTGCAAATAGTTGATATTATTGACGAACAACCAATTCTATTCAGTACTATCATGTTGTGTTGAGCTATTAAATGAGATTATCTGTTATTTTTAATGTAATTTATAAGTTTAGTGCAGAAGTTATAAACACATTAAGGGGATCACCCTCCCAGTTTTTGCAGAGCTCGAAGTGTAGGAGGCTTTTGTTAAAATCCTCGTTGGTTCATCCAGGTCCTTCAAGCTGCCCTTGATTGGAGTTTTCAATTCCATAGGTAGATTAGAAGATCAATATGATTATAGTAAAAATAACCAACATGATGCACTAGGCTAGCTAGAGCACATTTCTATGTGAAAGTGAATAACCAGGTAAGTGCACCAAGATGGTTCCCAAAAAGGGTACTTAAGTGGACAACTTTTTTCTGAAATCAGGAAATACTGACCTTGGATGTGAAATTGAGGATACTTAGACTCAATATTTTGAGATGGAACAAAAAGAAGGATTCAAGTGCTCCGAGTCTATTTTCTAAACTACTAATTTATTCTGAAAATGATTGAGATTAAGGGGTTCAAATGAGGGACGTACACAAATTGGTGTTTTTTTTTTCAGAAAAACATAACATAGCAACTCTTGTACGACCCTCGTATGGTGAACTTTTTTTTAGTATTTTTAAAATCACAATGGTCAGAAGTTAGCTAACAGTATGTAGCTAATGCACGATTTTTCAGATAATTTTTTAATGAATATTTGATTTTTTACTAATTTGCGAAGTGGACATATCCTGAAAATAGAATTTTGGCCATGCTACCCCTACATATTTTGGAAACTAATTGATTTGTTTTTATTTTATTTTTTTATTTTGTAGAATGGAGTCTAGTTTCTAAAAATGTAATTTATTTGAAAATTTGATGAACGGATAATTTATAACGAAAAAAATACCAAACACTGCTTTTTGGCAAAAAAAAGACATACAGATAAAATAAATTATGGATGAAAGACTTAACATTTTCAGAAAGTGAAAAAAATTACATCGTTGGATAGCTAAGAGATAACCCAACATTACCCATGTGCTCGATTTTTTTGATATTGAACCACGTGCAATCCTGATAGTGAGCACGAACTCGATTATGATAAATATGGTGGATTTTTAAAAAGCATGTCTCTGGTCATTGGGAATTCCAAGGCAATACCAAGGTTAAAGTTCAGTAATTCTCAAAGCAAGATATAACACGAGCGCGCTATAAAGAGAGCGTGTTATAACACACTCGTGTTATACCTCACTTCTCACATGGTTTTTTCTTCTATGGGGAACATGTCTACTAGCACATAATGTGAGCACATTATAAGGCGCTTGCGTCATGTCTTACTTTATGTTAAATTCTAATATATTGATGTATGCTGATATATTTTTGTGTACATGTATGTATGTATGCTTGTATGGATATAAGATTATATGTGCAAATGTATTATGCTTGTATGTATGCATTTGTGTATGTCTTTAGATGAAGGGATAATTTAGAGAGAGTATAGAGAGATGGAGAGGGGGTCAAAGTGAGAGTTTAAGAGAGAGGGAGTGGGAGAGAAGGTGTTGGATTGAGGGGGAACTATCTAGGTAGGTTGGGAGGGATAGAGGGAGGGAGAGAGAGAGAGAGGGGGGGTCGGAGAGAGAGAATTGATGGAGAGGGAGAGAGAGAATTGAGGGAGAGGGAGAGGGAGAGGGAGACAAAGAGAAAGAGAGGGTTATCTAGGTAGGGTGCGAAAGGGAGAGACTTGAGAGTGTGAGGGGGGTGAGAGGGAGAGACTTGAGAGATAGGTAGTGAGAGGGAGTGTGAGAGAGAGGGAGTGAGAGAGGGTGGTAGGGATTGATTGAATGAGAGGTACGTAGAAAGAGGGAGACGATAGATAGAGACAATTAGAGAGGGTAGGAGGGAGGGAAGGAGGGAGAGGTGAGATGTATAGATAGAGAGAAAGTGGTAGGGGTTGAGGGTATAGGGTTGAGGGATTAGGATGGAGGACCTATAGGGTCGATGGTTTCTAGGGTAGTAGGGTTTAAGGTTTGAGGGTTGATGGAATAGGTTTGATGGTCGTGCGTATTTGGTTGAGGGTATAGAGTAGAAGGTTTAAGGTTTAAGCATTTAGGGTTGAAGGGTTTGGGGTTAAGGGTTTAGGGTTAAGGGTTTAATTGGTTGAGGGTAGAGAGTTTAGGGTATAGTTTTGAGGGTATATGGTTGAAGGATTAGGTTCAGGGTCCAATGTAAGGGGTAGAGGGTTTAGGGTTTAAGGATTGAGGGTTGAGGGTTGAGAATTGAGGGTTGA
>CM021108.1:68166418-68352216 GCA_007115665.2 Sequoiadendron giganteum | reverse complement strand
AGGGTTTAATGGTTTAGTGAGGGTTGAGGGATTAAGAGGGTATAGGGATTGAGGGATTAGGGTTTAAGGGTTGAGGATTGAGGGTTGAGGGATTAAGAGGGATTAGGGGTTGAGGGATTAGGGATTATGGGTTGAGGGATTAGGGTTTAAGGGTTGAGGGTTGAGCGTTGGGGGATTAAGAGGGTATAGGGATTGAGGGATTAGGCTTTATGGGTTGAGGGATTAAGAGGGTATAGGGGTTGAGGTATTAGGGTTTAAGGGTTGAGGGATTAAGAGGGTATAGGGGTTGAGGGATTAGGGTTTAAAGTTTGAGGGATTAGGGTTTAAGGGTTAACGGATTAAGAGGGTATAGGGGTTAAGGGTTGAGGGATTAGGGTTTAAGGGTTGAGGGATTAGGGTTTAAGGGTTGAGGGATTAAGAGGGTACAGGGGTTGAGGGGTTGAGGGATTAGGGTTTAAGGGTTGAGGGATTAGGGTTTAAGGGTTAAGGGATTAAGAGGGTATAGGGGTTAAGGGTTGAGGGATTAGGGTTTAAGTGTTGCGAAATTTAGAGGGTATAGGGGTTGCGAGATTAGGGTTTAAGGGTTGAGGGTTGAGGGATTAAGAGGGTATAGGGGTTGAGGGATTAGGGTTTAAGGGTTGAGGGTTGAGGGTTGAGGGAATAAGAGGGTATAGGGGTTCAGGGATTAGGGTTTAAGGGTTGAGGGTTGAGGGTTGAGGGATTAAGAGGGTATAGGGATTGAGGGATTAGGGTATAAGGGTTGAGGATTTGCGGGTTGAGGGATTAAGAGGGATTAGGGGTTGAGGGATTAAGGTTTAAGGGTTGAGGGATTAGGGTTTAAGGGTTGAGGGATTAAGAGGGTATAGGAATTGAGGGATTAGGGTTTAAGGGTTGTGTTGGGTCTCAAAAATGCAGGTTTGAACCATGAGAGATTGCCAAGCTCTCACAACACTTTTGGTCAACGTACAAGGCCAATTGATGCAATTGTACCTTCTTTTCTTTAGGTTCTGCTAGACCAAGGTGAGTGAACCTAATGAATTATGTAGATTGAAATGTGTTTCCTGATGCGACAATCTACCCACAATGGCAAAGGTGGTGTATAGATGAAAATCTCTACTACTACCCCTACTCCTACTACACAAATGAAAGGTTTTGAAAGAATTGTTTGATATGAAATTTTATCTTTGGGTTGAGGCAGATCAGTGCCTTCTGTCCACATGGGCAATGGAGTCAAGAATATTAAGAACTGAAAGTATTTCCCTCTCTATCATAATTCAAATTGCTAGGCACCTTAAAAAATGAAATTATATGACTGACATAAAACCTCATTGATTTATGACTTGCATAAATAAGGCTGGAATGTTTTCTTATCAAATTCTACTTCAACTATCCAAAAGAAATCCTAAATCATTGTGATTTACTTGAAGGAATTTAATTTTAGCTTGCAGATACCAACAAATAAAATCACACAAATGAATCTAACATATGCTTGATATATTGATTTAAAAGATCAAAGAACTTCAAGTTGGATACAATTAAATAAGAAATATATATTATTGCAACACAACAATTAACAATGGGAAGGTTTCAGCAATTCAAAATAATCTCTCCATTGATATGTTTCACAAAAGGTATGTACATGATTTCCATCCCAGTCCCTTATTGGAAAAATCTGACTACTACCCTCTAACCCCTGAATTTCCTCCCTTTGCAACTGATTTTTGAAATATTTATACAAAAAATTTGAAGAGTCACAACCCTTCATTGTTCTGGTAAAACCGTTTGAAATTATCTAACAGAGATCTAAAATATTTAATTATGTTGCCTCTCAAAAAATTAAATATTTTTATAATAGTCGAGCTTTAATTTTAATCTAATAATTTACTCGCTTTTAATATTTCACTTTATGCCCTTATCGCTCCTCACATTTCATTTCTCGAAGCTTCCCGTGTCTTTCCTACTCTATCGCGGTCCCACATTCTTCATCCTACAGTATCGCGGTGTCTAGAACTTTCTATCACCTCCACGGTCATCTTCGCTCACCACAACAATTATTCCATGTCTACCACGCTACCACAGTCTCCATTCCAACTGGCCACAATACCGCGATAGATGCTACCTCCGTCTGTGACTAACACTTTACCGTGCTACCACGGTCACTGGTCTGACCCCCAGTGTTACCGTGGTGACCATCCTCAAACCATCTACTATGTTGTTGAATATTGACTTACCGCTATCACCGTGGTCTACCCACCTACTCCCTACAGTACTGTGGTAACTGCTACCCACGCTTTCTATTGACTGCTACCTCGGCCACTGCAGTGAATACTTTATGCCCGCCTGTTTAACCGTTACCAACATATCGCAGGCCCCTTTATGGGAGGCCACGGTAAGGCGGTAAACACATAGAAATGAATATAAAGGTAGCGGTAAAAAATGTAAGCATATCTTAAAAGGTAACGAATGATTTTTAAAATGGAGAGATAGGAAAATGATGGGTCTAAATGAGAATAAAACCTCAGGTTTTTATGGATTTTTATGGAAATTTGTGAGAAAACCTTATGGTTTTAGATGGAAAAAATTAGTTCTAACAGTGGCTCCATCTGGGGATTAATGATTGTGAGATCATTGCATGGATCCAAAAATTCTATGGTAGAGCAGGCCATGCTATTGATAGAAAACGATATGAAAATGAAGGCAATAGCAAATGGAGGGAATGAACAGATGAATGATATGAAAGATAGAACAAATGGAGAAATGGAAAACCTACACTACTGTGCATGGAAATGAAAATTTTAAAGAGCATTGCTAAGAATTGTCCATGCACTGGCAATCCTTAATCCTCTCTACCTTCTTTGGTTCAAAAAATTAAACCACAAGGAATGGCCCCGGGCCACCCCAAAAAAGCCAAACCTGAATAGTGAAATGGACGGGGATTGAAATAAACCATTTTTAGGGTTTAAGGGTTGAGAATTGAGGGTTGAGGGATTAAGAGGGTATAGGGATTGAGGGATTAGGGTTTAGGGTTGAGGGATTAAGATGGTATAGGGGTTGAGGGATTAAGAGGGTATAGGGATTGAGGGATTAGGGTTTAAGGGTTTAGGGTTTAGGGTTGAGGGATTAAGACGGTATAGGGGTTGAGGGATTAAGGGTTGAGGGATTAGGGTTTAAGGGTTCAGGGATTAAGAGGGTATAGGAGTTCAGGGATTACGTTTTAAGGGTTGAAGGTTGAGGGCTGAGGGATTAAGAGGGTATAGGGATTGAGGGATTAGGGTTTAAGGGTTGAGGATTGAGGGTTGAGGGATTAACAGGGATTAGGGGTTGAGGGATTAGGGTTTAAGGGTTGAGGGATTATGAGGGTATAGGAGTTGAGGGATTAGGGTTTAAGGGTTGAGGGATTAGGGTTTAAGGGTTGAGGGATTGAGGGATTTGGGTTTAAGGGTTGAGAATTGAGGGTTGAGGGATTAAGAGGGTATAGGGATTGAGGGATTAGGGTTTAAGGGTTGAGGGTTTAGGGTTGAGGGATTAAGAGGGTATAGGGGTTCAGGGATTAGGGTTTAAGGGTTGAGGGATTAAGAGGGTATAGGGGTCAAGGGTTGAGGGATTAGGGTTTAAGGGTTGAGAGATTAAGAGGGTATAGGGGTTGAGGGATTAGGGTTTAAGGGTTGAGGGTTGAGGGATTAAGAGGGTATAGGGATTAAGGGATTAGGGTTTAAGGGTTGAGGATTGAGGGTTGAGGGATTAAGAGGGATTAGGGTTTAAGGGTTGAGGGATTATGGTTTAACGGTTGAGGGATTAAGAGGGTATAGGAGTTGAGGGATTAGGGTTTAAGGGTTGAGGGATTAAGAGGGTTTAGGGATCAAGAGGTTATAGGGATTGAGGAATTAGGGTTTAAGGGTTGATAATTGAGGGTTGAGGGATTATGAGGGTATAGGAGTTGATGGATTAGGGTTTAAGGGTTGAGGGATTAGGGTTTAAGTGTTGAGGGATTAAGAGGGTATAGGGATTGAGGGATTAGGGTTTAAGGGTTGAGAATTGAGGGTTGCGGGATTAAGCGGGTATAAGGATTGAGGGATTAGGATTTAAGGGTTTAAGGGTTTAGGGTTTAGGGTTGAGGGATTAAGAGGGTATAGGGGTTGATGGATTAGGGTATAAGGGATTAAGAGGGTATAGGGGTAAAGGGTTGAGGGATTAGGGTTTAAGGGATTAAGAGGGTATAGGGGTAGAGGGTTGAGGGATTAGGGTTTAAGGGTTGAGGGATAAAGAGGGTATAAGGGTTTAGGGATTAGGGTTTAAGGGTTGAGGGTTGAGGGTTGAGGGATTAAGAGGGTATAGGGATTGAGGGATTAGGGTTTAAGGGTTGAGGATTGAGGCTTGAGGGATTAAGAGGGATTAGGGGATGAAGGATTAGGGTTTAAGAGTTGAGGGATTAGGCTTTAAGGGTTGAGGGATTAGGGATTAAGAGGGTTGAGGGATTAAGAGGGTATAGGGATTGAGGGATTAGGGTTTAAGGGTTGAGAATTGAGGGTTGAGGGATTAAGAGGGTATAGGGATTGAGGGATTAGGGTTTAAGGGTTGAGGGTTTAGGGTTGAGGGATTAAGAGGGTATAGGAGTTGAGGGATTAGGGTTTAAGGGTTGAAGGATTAAGAGGGTATAGGGGTCAAGGGTTGAGGGACTAAGAGGGTATGGGGGTTGAGGGATTAGGGTTTAAGGGTTGAGGGTTGAGGGTTGAGGGATTAAGAGGGTAGAGGGATTGAAGGATTAGGGTTTAAGGGTTGAGGGTTTAGGGTTGAGGGATCAAGATGGATTAGGGTTTAAGGGTTGAGGGTTGAGGATTGAGGGATTAAGAGGGTATAGGGATTGAGGGATTAGGGTTTAAGGGTTGAGGGTTTAGGGTTGAGGGACTGAGAGGGTATAGGGGTTGATGGATTAGGGTTTAAGGGTTGAGGGATTAAGAGGGTATAGGGGTTAAGGGTTGACAGATTAGGGTTTAAGGGTTGACGGATTAAGAAGGTATAGGGGTTGAGAGATTAGGGTTTAAGGGTTGAGGGTGTAGGGTTGAGGGATTAAGAGGGTATAGGGATTGAGGGATTAGGGTTTAATGGTTGAGGATTGAGGGTTGAGCGATTAAGAGGGATTAGGGGTTGAGGGATTAGGGTTTAAGGGTTGAGGGATTAGGGTTTAAGGGTTGAGGGATTAGGAGGGTATGGGGATTGAGGGATTAGGGTTTAAGGGCTGAGGGATTAGGGTTTAAGGGTTGAGGGATTAAGAGGGTATAGGGGTTGAGGGATTAGGGTTTAAGGGTTGAGAATTGAGGGCTGAGGATTAAGAGGGTATAGGGATTGAGGGATTAGGGTTTAAGGGTTCAGTGTTCAGGGTTGAGGGATTAAGAGGGTATAGGGGTTGAGGGATTAGGGTTTAAGGGTTGAGGGATTATGAGGGTATAGGGGTCAAGGGTTGAGGGATTAGGGTTTAAGGGTTGAGGTATTAAGAGGGTATGGGGGTTGAGGGAGTAGGGTTTAAGGATTGAGGGTCGAGGGATTAAGAGGGCAGAGGGATTGAGGGATTAGGGTTTAAGGGTTGAGGGTTTAGGGTTGAGGGATCAAGAGGGATTCGGGTTTAAGGGTTGAGGGTTGAGGGTTGAGGGATTAAGAGGGTATAGGGATTGAGGGATTAGGGTTTAAGGGTTGAGGGATTGAGAGGGTATAGGGGTTGAGGGATTAGGATTTAAGGGTTGAGGGATTAAGAGGGTATAGGGGTTGAGGGATTAGGGTTTAAGGGTTGAGGGATTAGGGTTTAAGGGTTAAGGGATTAAGAGGGTATAGGGTTAAGGGTTGAGGGATTAGGGTTTGAGGGTTGAGGGATTAAGCGGGTACAAGGGTTGAGGCATTAGGGTTTAAGGGTTGAGGGTTTAGGGTTTAGGTCTCTATCTCCCACTCCCCACTTCTCCCCTTCTCCCACTCTCTCCCTCTCTCTCTATCTCCCACTCTCCCCTCTCTCCCTCCCACTCTATCTCCCACTCTCTCCCTCTCTCTTTATGTGACTCTCTCCTTCTCCCTCCTTCTCTATCTTCCACTCTCCCCTTGTCTCCCTCCCACTCTCTCAGAAACTCCTATACTTTAAAAAATACACTAAGAAAACTAGATTTCACATAACGTGCTCGCATTATAATGTGAGTGCATTTTGTAGTCCACTAAAACGGTAAAAAAATATATACACCCATGATTCCAAGGCCCACAATCTGCGTATTCCCCTAGTTTTGCGCGTGCTCCGACAAAAAATATCTTTTTTGATGATGTTGTGAGGTGTGCAAGCATCTTTTTCACATTCCATCACCTTTTCCATTATCTTTTTACCACCTTTGCATGAAATAGCAGAGGTTCCACATTGAAAGACATATAATATCAATTGAAGTTTGAATTCCATTGAAAACTGATATACAATTGAAGTGTGGAAGGGAACAAGCTTTTGAACAAGTCAAATGGTTGTGGAGTTTGAAGAAAGAAGAAGCTAAGGCTACATAATTGGGTTGAACTCCTCCATTTGAAAGTCTGGTTTTTCAAGGTATGTGAAGTCTTTATAAATTTTCTTTCATTCTATTATGGCTTGCTTTCATTTTTGTTTGTCATTATAACCTTAGGTTGTCAATGCACATTTTAAATTACCAAATTATATACACAATTATTTACACTTGCCAATTACCATCTTACACTTGCCAATTATAGAAATTTAGAACCATTCACCAAAATTCATCCTTTAAGACAACTCCAAGCCTCGCCCATTCATCTGAAGGGTCCAAACACCTTCCAATACCTCTGCACAAACTGATACAATACAAAGGAAGAAATCAACACCTTTCTTGACACTCTTATTCAACTATATTTCCCTTCACAAAACATTTGATTCGTATACTCAAATTAGCATTAAGAGTTCCCAATTCCTTAAGGACCTTCCAAAAACCTTGAAAATATTGAAAATAACTAATTAAAATCAACTAGGTTCCTCAAAATATTAACCAATGATTATGTCATTCACAAGTTGCTTAGTTCTAGGTCTCAAAACAAGATAATTTCTAGGTCTTAGGACCTTACCCACTCAACTAGGCTTCCAATACAAAAAACCCCATTTTTCAAAGCAAAGAGGGAGGGTTTATAGAAACTCCTATACTCGGGCCTTCCCAGACCATTCCAAAGCATCAAAAATCTTCAAATACCCTGCATAAGGTCAAAAGTTCATTACATAGACAACTCCTTCAACAATTGATGGGGAGTCTTATCTTTCAATAGAAATCTTGCTCTTCCCAAGACCTATTCTCTGGTCTTCCTAGGTTATTCCTCTCTACCCTACTCAAGGATCCCTCCTAAACCCCTCTCACGTCATAAGACTCTCCACCAATTTCAAATTCTTCACCATTGCTCTTAATTCACCACTAAGCTTTTGTGGGGTCCACACTGACCCAAAGTGTCCTAACCACTCCAGGGGATAGGAAAGGGTATTCTCACTATCCCCTTGTTGATTTGACTCCTCACTGATCCATCTCTTAGGATTATTTCACCTTGTACCTATCGCTTTCTTGAAAAACCCAATTTTAGGCCTTGTAGCCTTTTGCCCAATTAAGCCTCCTAGAACCCATTTTCTTGGCTTTTCTCAAAAAACCGTCTTAACAATCCCCAAATATTTTTATAGATTCTTTCTATTGGTACCCTAGGCTTCAATATTTACCAAGTGTTTAGTCCCTTTGGCATCCATACATAGGATTGTCCTCATACCCCCTATTTTCAAGGGTTTTTAGGGTTCTAGCTCCTTTTTCCAACTTTGAGGGCTTCAATGACCTCCTCAACTCTCCTCCTTGCACAAACATGTCTGGAATACATGTTCCCACACTCTCTTTCTCTTGATTGGCACAAACCAGTCCATTTAGCAACTTTCTTTACTATTGTCCTCTCCAAGCCACTAGCCAGAATGCAATCACACTCGCCTAGTTCTTGATGAATTCACCATCTCCCCTGCAAACCACGACACCACACACCATATGTAAACTTTTAAAACAGTCCCCTACTTGATTCCAAGTGGGGATCATTATTTCCAAAAACTGGCCTTAACCGGCTATGAGACTAAAAACTCTAGAAAACTTGCAAAACAGAAAGAAATTGAACTAAATGGTTAATATAATGCTCCACACAATAATTAAGTGACACAATTGAAAGACTCAAAGTATTAGACATGTCCTTTCAATCCATTCTTGATTGGAGGAAGGCACAAAAATAGAAATTCAATGAAATTTGCACTCTTCCAACTCACAAATTCCCCTTCCAAAACTCCAAATCGTACAATAGATTTCCCACATGCTCAATTAGGGTTTTTCTGACCTTATATACCTTTCTCCCATGTGCTAGGACCCTTCAGTCGGGCTTAGAGCATCATTAATGTTCTTTTCCCACTTTTAGGACAAATTGCCAAGTCTACATGGACTAATTTGCCTAATTTCATCATTTAGGCTTCTCCAAACTTCAAGGCTCTAGACTACCCTAAGTTTGCCTTAACTCACACATAAATGAAGCCTTCAATGATATATATTTTTCAATTATCTTGAATGGATACATTTTTTAGGAACTAATATTCATCTCATTACCATGGTATAAATAAAATTATCCACCATGCTGAAGAAAAAGACAAAGAGGAAACTAACAGACGAAGAGAACAAAACCTTGAAAGAAAAGGAGAGATTTCGGGTGGCGGCATATTGTGAAAAGAAGAAATTGGAAACGATTGATGAAAACAACCCGATTGTAGAGGAATCTCAACCGTCAAAAAGAGAACAGGAATTGGTAGCACAAAAGGCACGAATGTGAAAGCATCATCGTAAGATAGATTCATATACCGTAGTTGGAGACACACCCTCTACGACAAGTGAATATGAAGGGACACCATTAAGCAAAAGCGAATATGGAGGGACACCATCTAGCACAAGTGAATATGGACAGACACCATCTATTGCAAGTGAATATGGAGGGACACCATTTACCGCAAGTGAATATTGTTTGACACCATCCAACACATTTCAATTTGAGAGTACATCATCACTCGAAATTGACGAAGAAGGTATGTCATCATTCCCATGTGAACCTCAAGGTATGTCTTCTTCTCCACCCTCGATCGAAGGTATGCAATCTAGCCGACCTCAATTAAATATTAATGAAATTCCTAATGTTGATATGTATGTACCTAGGAGAACACCACCAAGAATTTTGCGTAGAAAGCCAAAGTATTTGATTAATATTGATGATGATATTTTGCAGCACATGGAAGGTAAGATTTCAACACACACTTGTAGAAGATATGCTGATAAGATTTGGGAACCATTCTTTGAAAGGATAAATGAGACTGCAAGATGTCAACTATTTGTTGAAATGATGCGGGGTGTAAATTATAGGAACATCATGAAGACTCTTGGGTTGAGAACATCGAATGCATCGAGTGAAGTCACTATTATGAAGAATCTAATGGATGCTTATGAGAGTGTGGGTAAGACCTCACACTCAAAGGATAGTAATGTCACCCGACGTGTCATTACATTGACTTTGGTAAGTTGTCAAACAAAGAGAGCTCGCCTAATTAAAAAGACTAGTGAAAAAATGGGAATTAGTAGAAAGACTTTATCAAGAGCCATTCAAAGGCGGAAAAGAATTGAGGGCAATGATACAAATGAATTATGGAAATTCTTGGGGAGACTGTCACGAAAAGATAAAGAAGTTGTCGAAGCCTTGAGAACACTAATTGAAGAGTATTGGAAGAATAACACAAGGCCATCTCCGAATCAAAGGGATGTGATAAGAAGGAGAATTGGTAGTTGGAATCTTGAGCCACATCCAAAGCATTTTTTGGATATGACTCAAACCCAATTTTTTCTAAAATTTGAAAATGATTATCCTCAAAATAGTATTTCTCAAAGATTTTTTGAACTACTTAAACCTTTTTATGTCAAGATAAATCACACACACACTACTTGTTGTTGTAGACTACATATTGAATTTTCTAACCATTACGATGTTTATCGTTCTATATGTTTAGATTTCCATACTAATGATGTTTTGCAGGATTGTGGCATAGAATCCCCACCAAAATCTTCAAGAGAGTTCTTATCAAAAAAATTATGTGAAATAGAGGATGGCCAGATATTCTATAGGACAACATTCTTGGATGGTTTATGCGAGCGTTGTGGTGGCTTCCAGCGTATGCCAATATGTCAACATATGGAAAGCACATATGAGGTGGGCCAAAAACTAGTAGAGTTCAGGAAGTATAAAATAGTGGCATATGCTACAAAAGATGGGTCTCAAGCAAAAACGTGTGATTTGGTTATTGACAAGATTCCAATGTACAAATTTATGACCACATTTCGTGATAGTATACTGTCTAAGTATGCAATGCATACCCATAGAGCCCGATGGTTGGACATGCAGTTCAAGCTATGCAAGGACACCTTTCTAGTTGGAAGCATAGTATCCGTGGTTAACTTTGCAAAGAACTACACTCTACAACCACAACATGAGGTGCAGTCACAATATTACAACTCCACACAAGTTTCGATATTTGTGCACATAGCATTCATTCATGCATTTGATAGTACAGATGAGCAAAGGAAGGCATTGAGGGAGTACCAATTTTACATTAGTGATGATCGCACACATTCTCCATAGTTCGTGCAAGGTTGCTTCCAGATGTTCTACAGTGGTTTGGCTCAGAGGGGCATAGAATACGATCAACATATAATATGGTCTGATAACTATGCAGCATAGTTCAAGAACTCGCGCATGTTCTACTGATTGTGCAGGATGCATGTCATTATAGGTGTTCAACATATGTGGAACTTTTGTGAGGCTAGACATGGAAAGGGGGAGCACGATGGTGCAGGAGCATGCGTGAAAAGAGAATTAGCACATGAAGAGTTAAAGTATAAAGACAGTGCAAAGTTGACAGATGTAAAATCAATCGTCGAGTGGTGTAATGCTTTGATGGGCCCAGGTAATGAAGGTATGTCTTCAGTTCGTAGATTTTTTTGGTTGATTGATGATACTAACATTGCACCAGATGAAGACTGTTGTACACTAATAGGATCAAGTGAGGTACACTCTTTCCTTAGCTCAAATACAGGTTCATGGAGTATCGATACGAGAAAGATGGAATGATTTTGTTCTTCATGTACAATGCAAGACTGGAATGATTGTGAGTCAGGGGAGTGGGTTGACAAATGGTTCACAAGTTATCTTAGCCCACTTCACATGTATCGCCCTCTGACAGCATTGGAACTAACATAGATAGAATCATCGGTGGAATTTGACCACATATCAAATTTAGTTCAACGAGGTGATATATCTACTTTCTTAGTTGTTGAAATTTCATATCGTTAGATCTTACTTTGTACTGTATTCATAATGTTGACAAATTTCAAGAGATTTTTTGCACATATCAATGCAGGGCATGTTTATGCTATTATTGTAGATGAAGACAATGAAGAGGGAACATACTATTACTTGTGTCATTGTGTTGACTTAAAAAATAAATTGGAGCCCCAGTTATAGATGGAGAAAACATCGAATACCCTATAGGGTCAGTTGTGGTTACTGGAACATGGCTTAGAAGGTACCCACATTCAAGTGTTAAACATTGGCTATTTCAGGACTTTGACATGCATCGTAAGATTCTTCATTACTCGAACCTTGTCGTGGCATCCAAAGTTCATTTGACCAAATATGGGGGTAGACCTTTGAACAAGACATTATGGAAGGTCCGTGAGTCTGACCATGAGGCAATACTTGACACAATAAAGAGTAGAGCAAACCCAGATGGTTCATTGGATTAATTTGTAAGTATATGCACATTGGTTCTTATTAATTTATACTTGTATGCACATTAATTTATTTGATGCCAATGCTATCATCTTCTTTTATAGTGATTGGTGTCCCCTTGCAAAAAATGCAGATATATGAGCCATCCAAGAGAATGTCAACCAGAAAAGCAATGCAACATCCTTATTTTGATGCCTGCATGCAACATCTGTAAGTGCCTTCCATCTATTTTTATTTCATTTCCATTTTGGATGCTCCGTATTTTTCTCTTTTACTTTGCGTATTTGTAAGTAAACTAATAAGGGTTGATTGATCTTTCGTTGCAGAAAATGCTGATTTAAGAGCCATCAAAGAAAATCTCAGCCAAAAAAGAAATGCAACATACTTATTTTGATGATTTTGACAAATCTCAATTTTGATTTCAAGCCATTTTAAGAGAGCATGTGAAGCTTAGTGAGGGAATCTCAAGTTACTCATTTGAAGTTAACCTTGTGATGAGCACCTATGATGTAGACATTTAAAGAGAATCTTGAATGTATGAGTGACATTGTAAAAGATCTGAGAGAACGAAGTGCCAAAGGCATTGTAATAAGATTTAATTACATAATGAGATATACTCAAATATTGTAAGGTTGAATTTTATGTTTGGTGTAGTAACACCTTGTTCTGTAAATGCCTTGAGTAGGAAAATTTGCAAACTTTGAATTTTGAAATGTAAACAATGTGAAAAAGGTCATATAAAGGTCATGTAAATAATTTGTACACATTTTTCTGCAACTCGTGTGACCAAGCAGATTGTTCCAACACGTCCGAATATGTATTTTTACACTAGGCATGGTATCTTTAGGCCCCTCTAGAAAACCTCTCTCGGTTTTGGCTATCTTGGAGTGGTTTTCTCATGGCGGCAGATTTTCACTTAATGGAAAAGGTGTCAAATTTAAGCAGTGCAAAGTTGCAAAGTGGTGCAACTTTCGCTCTACAACTCATGTGACCAAGCAAACTGTTCCAACATTTATGAATAGGTATTTTTACACTAGGCATGGTCCTCTTTCACACCAAAACACATGGAATCACTCTGAGTTATGTTCCATCGGATCAATCCCTTAAGGGTCCAAAGTGCAAAATGGTTGAAAACTTCAGCATGCTAGTAATCAGATACCGTGACACTTAGAAACTTCTCATCTGATCCTACAGAAAGGTGTTGGGCCCCTCTAGAAAAAAATCTCTTGGTTTTGGCTATCTTGGAGTGGTTTTCTCATGGCGGCAGATTTTCACTTGATGCAAAATGTGTCAAATTCAAGCAGTGCAAAGCTGCAAAGTGGTGCAACTTTCGCTCTCCAACTCGTGTGACCAAGTGAACTATTCCAACACATCCGAATAGGTATTTTTATGCTAGGCAAATTCATTTTTCACACCAAAACACGTGGAATCGCTCTGAGCTATGTTCCACCGGATCGATCCCTTAAGGGTCCAAAGTGCAAAATGGCTGCAAACTTCAGCATGCTAGTACTCAGATACCGTGACACTTAGAAACTTCTTGTTTGATCCTATAGAAAGGTGTTGGGGCCCTCTAGAGAAACCTCTCTCAGTTTTGGCTATCTTAGAGTGGTTTTTTCATGGCGGCAGATTTTCACTTGATGGAAAAGGTGTCAAATTCAAGCTGTGCAAAGTTGCAAAGTGGTGCAATTTTCGCTCTGCAATGCGTGTGACCAAGTGGACTATTCCAACATGTTTGAATAGGTATTTTTATGCTAGGCACAGTCCTCTTTCACACTAAATCATGTGGAATCGCTCCGAGCTATATTCCACCGGATCGATCCCTTAAGGGTCCAAAGTGCAAAATGGCTGCAAACTTCAACATGCTAGTACTCGGATACCATGACACTTAGAAACTTTTCGTCTAATCCTACACAAAGGTGTTGGGACCCTCTATAAAAATCTCTCTCATTTTTGGATATCTTGGAGTGGTTTTCTCATGGCAGCGGATTTTCACTTGATGGAAAAGGTGTCAAATTTAAGCAGTGTAAAGTTGCAAAGTGGTGCAACTTTCGCTCTGCAACTCATGTGACCAAGCGGACTATTCCAAAAATTCCAAATAGGTATTTTTATGCTAGTAATGGTCCTCTTTTACACAAAAACATGTGGAATCGCTCTGAGCTATGTTCCGCTAGATCGATCCCTTAAGGGTCCAAAGTGCAAAATGGCTGCAAACTTCAGCATGCTATTACTCAGATGTCATGATGCTTAGAAATTTCTCATATAATCCTATAGGATTGTGTTGAACCTATCTAAAAAAACCTCTCTCAATTTTGGCTATCTTGAAGTGGTTTTCCAGTGGTGGCGGATTTTCACTTGATGGAAAAAGCATCAAATGCAAGTAGTGCAAAGTTGCAGAGTGGTGCAACTTTTGTTCTGCAACTTGTGTGACCAAGCGGACTATTCCAACACATCCAAATAGGTATTTTTATGCTATTCATGGTCCTCTTTTTCATTGAAACACGTGGAATCACTCTGAGCTATGTTCCACCGGATCGATCCCTTAGGTTGGAGGAGTCTTAAGTTGCAAATTTGTAAGTTGCTTAGAGCAACAAATTTGAAATGATATTGAATGGCCCACTTAGCACTCATTGCATCTAAGTGACACTCATAGAGGTGAGGCACTAGGCCTTCCCAAGAGGTCACGCATTCCTATATACTCCAGCTCAAGCACTTAACCACAAAGTTTTTTCCCCAAGAAGGCACAGTGGAAAAGGCTGAATCCACTGTACTTTTGATGAGTGGAAAGGAATTCCTTAGAGACATGAAGGAGGAAGAAGGAGTTGTCTATGCAATCATGTTGAAGCCAAAGGAGGAGGAGTCACCTAGTCAGCTACCTATGACAACAAAGGTGAAGCAACTGTTGGATCAGTTTAGGGATATCATTTGTGAAGGCACACCAGCTACACTACCACGTAAGAGGGAAATTAGTCATCAAATTGACTTTGTACCAGGAGCAACATTGCCTAACAAGGCTGCATACAAAATGACACTGGATTAGAACAAGGAGATAGAAAGGCAAGTTCAAGAACTTTTAGACCAAGGGTTCACCAGGAAAAGCATAAGCCCATGTGTTGTTCCAGTGGTGTTGGCACCTAAGAAGGGAGATAAGTGGAGAATGTGTATTGATTCTAGGGCCATAAATAGGATAACCATTAGATATAGGTTTCCTATTCCTAGGATAGAAGACTTAATGGACTGTTTAAGGGGTGCTAAGTACTACTCCAAGCTTGATTTGAAAAGTGGCTACTATCAGATTAGGATGAAAGAGGGAGATGAATGAAAGTCAACTTTTAAAACTATAGAGGGGTTATATGAGTGGTTAGTAATGCTACAGATGAAAAGGGTAGGGCCATGTAAAGTGTTGGCTAAGTATGGATCCAATGCATACAAGGTGGAGTTACCCAAGGAGATGTCCATTTCATCTATCTTCAATGTGAAGGACTTGGTGAAGTATAACGGACCAGAAATGGATGAGGAACATTATAGTGCTGAGGTGAGTAAGGATGTGGATGAACTTAATGTACCTGATCAGATCAGACCAAAAGTGGACAAGATTCTAGACTGAAGGGTGAAGAAGAAGACTAGGCACAAGACATACATGGAACACCTAGTGAAGTGGATACATCAACCAGAGTCCAAGGCTACTTGGATAGTAGAAAGTGACTTTAAGAAGCATGGAATTATTGAGGATCTCTTGACACCACAGGTTCCTTAACTTCTTTGTTGCAGGAGGGAGAATGGTGCAAGAGCACCTTAAGGTCTTTTGGAGAGATCTTAGAAATTTTGGCTTGTATGTGGTTCTAGCCAACCACCAAGGGAATAAGGACTATGATGTAAAGTCCGAAGAGTTTTTTTGATGAGTGAATTGGAAATAGGTTTGTTAGGGGCTTGCACTTTGGGTAAGTCTTGGACACTATTAGCATCTTGAGCAATGTTGCTTGGCTATTTGTCCTAAAATTTGGAAAATGGCATTAATGATTCTCTAAGCCCGACCCAAGGGTCCTAGAACATGGGAGAAAGGTATATAAGGTTAGAAAAACCCTACTACCTGGGTTGGAGGATTTTTTTCATGAATTGAGACTTGGAGAGTACATTTTTGTGATTGGAAGAGAGCAAGTTTTCATTGAATTTCTGTGTTTGAGCCTTCATCTAGTCAAGAATGGATTGAAAGGACTTATCTGATGCTTTGAGTCTTCCATTTGTGTCACTTAATTACCATGTGTAGCATTAGATTAGTCATCTAGATTGACTGGTTATCTTTTTGCAAGTTTTTGGTGTTCTTGGTCTCATTGCTGGTTCAGGCCAGTTTTGTGAATAATGAGTCCCACTTGACTTCCCATGGATTTCCTCTCATGGCCACTTGGAATCAAGTTGGGGACTATGTAAATAATGTACATATAGGTTTTGGGGTCTTGTTTTGCAGGGAAGGTGATGAAACAATCAAGCACTAGGTGAGTGCAAGTGCATTCTGGCTAGTAGCTTGGAGAGGACAGCAGCAAGGAGAGTTGCTAAATGGATCAGTTTGTGCCAATCAAGAGTATGGGAGTGTAGGAACATGGGATTTGTTTGTGCCAATCAAGAAAGTGATGGGTAAAAGATGAAATAATCCAATAAGATGGATCAGTGAGGAGAAAAATCAACAAAGGGACAACTAGGATACCTTTCCCTAGCCTTGGAGTGGTTAGGACACTTTGGGTCAATGTGGAACCCAAGGAAGCTTAGTGGTGGATTGGGAGTGATGGAGAAGAATTTGAAATTGGTGGAGAGTCTTACGTGGTGAGAGGGGTTTAAGAGTGATCCCTAAGTAAGGTAGAGAGGAATACCTTAGGAAGACCAGATAATAGGTCTTGGGAAGAGCAAGAGTGCTCTTGAGGGATAGAAATCCCCATCACTTTAGCTCATCAATTTATAAGTAGGAGGTATTTTCTACAATGTGTCAAATTGTGATATTGCTATCATGATTCCATTGATCAATCATTTGTAGTATTAGATATAGCTCTAGCTTCTACAGTATTGCACATGATTGTAGATAGTTTCAAAGATCTAGATAACATCAATAGTTCACATTACTCAAGAAGGATGAACATCTTAAAGAAATTTGCGGAAATAAGGACAAGTAACCTTCTTGTGGACTTAGGGTTGCAATATTTGATGTACAACATGTTCCACCATTTCTTTAGTAGGATCAAGAACACACATAATGAAGGTGTGTTTGTAGCCATGAAAGATTATGGTTTGAACTATCCAGGAGAGTGATGTTTTATCTCAACCAACCATATCTATACCATGGTTTGTTTGGAAACAAGGATGGGTTCTCTCTTCATCGGCATATACATTATTCCTTGATGTGTTCACACCAGTGTTACAAAACTAGGACTCGCCTCAAACTTGACAAGCCATATTTTGACTTGGACTCGGGCTCGAAGCCCAGACTCGACAAATAGAAAAACCTAAGAAATTCAAAGATTTATAAGGATTTAAATCTTGTTTCATGCACCCTTTAATAAATAAACCTTAAAGACACAATAGCATCATCAAATATAAATTACTATGATCCCATACACAAACATACATCAATCACATAAGTATAAGCACAAATTTTAGCTGAAGGAAATAACACATTTAGATATATAAATATTGTGATATTGCTATAAGGATTCAATTGTGTAGTTTTACAAGTCAATAGCATCATCAAATATAAATTACTATGATCCCATACACAAACATACATCAATCACATAAGTATAAGCACAAATTTTAGCTGAAGGAAATAACACATTTAGATATATAAATATTGTGATATTGCTATAAGGATTCAATTGTGTAGTTTTACAAGTCAAACTCATTGACCCATGATTCATCAGTAGTGGTTCACAAGAACCCATCTCTCATGATAATGAATGGTTCATAAGGAGGAAGATAAATCTTCATACATTTCTTCTATCACAAATGAGATAAGTGCTTGGTTTCATGAAGGTCATGAGACAACCATTAATGGGGAGTGGATACATGAAGAAATGATGGAGAATGATAATGGCTTCAAACCTACTATAAAGGAAAAAAAAAAATCGTTTCAATGATGCAAGAGGTTTTTGGTTTCACTACCAAAATGAGCCTACGAAGAATGCATGTGAAACTCCTTTTGACCTTGAGGGTGTACTTACTCCATCTCAAGGATCATGCATTGAGGATGACATAGATCAATGCTAGGGCTAACCAATTAATAATTATACACGTGAATAAGTCAAACATGTACATGTCAATAAGGGAACTACAAGTACTCATAAACATGTAAGCCTCAAAAACTATACACAGGAATACATAGTATACACAAATTAAAACAAAGTATATGCAAGAATACAAGGTATATGCATGAAAACATGTAAGCCACAAAGTATACACTCGAATGAACATAAGTCACAAAGTATACACGTAAGTTTTAAAGTATACACTTGAATATACGTAGCTCATATCTATTGAACCATCAATTTAGAATGCAAATATGGACAGGCATCGAAAAAAATGTTTGTATTAACCAAATAGCCATGTAGGAATATATAAATATATGTCGATATAAGTATGAAATATATGTACAAAATAGCCATGTAGGCCTACGAGAATGTCATCTAGGCATACAATGTCAAATATGTCCAATAAAAAATATGTACAAAACTGCCATGCAGGCATACAATAAAGGACTCTGGAATCAAAAGTCATTGCTCTCCATGCCCATGAAATAAAATATTTCCCTTTCTTTTTCGCTCGGATGGCGATAGATTTGTCACTCATTTTTTCTGTGCTCATGGAGTGCTCTTGCTACTCCTCCTAGGGTTTAGTTCATGGTGAAGTTTTAACTGTTACAATAAGAAGTAAAGACATGAATATATAGAAATTACATTATAAAAAATGATATATTTGACAAAATAATCACTTACAGCCATCTCACGATCTCTGTCCATGAGGGAAATATTCTCATGCCCATGCTCAAGCATGATCAAGCCCTGTATAAACCATGCAAATAGACAAAAACTACGTGAATCAATAATGGTTTTATTTCTCACTAACATCTATAATAACAAATGTAAATTAAAATTTACTAATTTGCCTCATACCTCTTCTGTCAGAGCCATCGAGGATTGTATAGCAGATGTCACACCAATATCCATTGCCCTCATCACATTCAGAGGTGTATCATCTTGCAACAACTGAAAATGAAACAACAAATTATTCAACGTAATCAACGATGTGCATGTATAAACTACACAAATCTATTAAGTAATTGATTCATTAGTTAAACTCTTTATTCTATTACTTGCATGAAGGTTTGAGTAAATCCACTGCCACTGGGAAGTGTTCCATCAAAACCTCCAATATTAGTCTGTTCAACATCCAAAATTGCATATTAAATTACCATTCGTAAAACAATGCCATTAATATGCAATAAACTTATAACTGTTTACTAATTACATACCCTAGCGATAGGTGTATTGCAAAAATAGGTTGGTGGGGGGGGGTGTATCCAGTCTCAACACTGTGACCCTGCAATTTTATTGAAATCATAAAACATTTTTAGTTAATCTTGCATTTCAAAATTGAAATTTAATAAATTAAATTCAATGAACACATGCACTAACTTTTACCTAACTATCAATGCCATATGCCTCATGCAAAATGTCAGTTGCCCTCTCCATCTCCATAGTTGCAGATGGATCCTGCGTACCAGTCTCTTGAGGGTCGGTGGGGTCATGTGAACAAGTAGCCCCACAAGATTGACACACATGTGTTCGAAGACCACCACTAAAAGACTCCCCTGGATGGCGTTGTAGAATAGGGCTAATATGATGAATGACACTTTGGGTCAAAGTGTTGATTTCCTGCAATGTCTCTACATTAGAACTTTCCTTCATGATGGAAGGCATAACAATGTGCTCATGAGGTGGCCTAGTGAGAGCTCGTCTACCTTGCCGCATAGGATCTGGCTATGCACTAGGTCTATCCTGAGCTTACACCCCACCTCTCCCCTAGAAATCCCTCATATCAAAATAATTTGGGATTTTGTTCAATATGAACTCACTGTATAGTTTCCTAAGGAAATATTGCAGGACCTCGCAATTGTTGCACGGTGGGTAATCAAAGACCATGTACCACCTATCATAAAACCGCTCCTTTATTTGTTGGTGGTGGCACCAATGGATAGGAAACCTCTTCGCATTGAGGGTAAGATTTTGATTTGTGCGTGGGTCGGTGAATAATGAACACAAATCACCTTTTGTTATTTTTAAATATTTCACATCCTTGTATGATAGTTTATTTGCATAATACTCCCTAGCCACCTTCCTCCTATCTTCCCATCCAGTAATTTGTTTTCTAATTGAATCTACGTTTGTTAACATATCTTTCAATGAATTTTCTATGGTCATTCTTTCTGTGGTTGAACCATTTGGATCACTCAACCTATTGATCAAATCCTCAATTTATTTTTTGTTGTTCTCAATTTCACTCATTAAATTTTGTTGAGTTCCAGGAGGGGGTTGAGTGACTAGTGGAGGAGGTTGATGTTGTGATTGATTTTGATCTTGAGGATTTGGTTGGTCCTCCTGTTGAGGATTTTGAGGGTTTGCAGGTTGATTTGCATCTCCTAAAAATTCAAACAAATAGATATCAAATTCAACCTAAAACTAACAAATTCAAAACAAAAAGCATAGAATCCTTACCTCTTACAGCTCGTCGTCGTCGTGGCACCATCGTTGCGAAGAAATTCGGATTCTTGGTGAAGAAATTCTTCTCCTAGAATGCAAGCGCGATATTTTGGGGTTTTTGGCTATGGGTGGAGCAAAAAAACCAGTCGAATGGAAAAGGTGGTGGAATGTGAAAAACATGCTTGCACACTTCACAACATCATCAAAAAGCTACTTTTTGTTGGAGCACACGTAGAACCAGGAGAATATGCAAAATGTACGCCTTGAAATCATGGGTATATTGAGTTTTTTTACCATTTTTAGTGGAAGACAAAATGCGCTCGCATTATAATGTGAGCATGTTATTTCTTACTAAATTGGTATCATCTCTACTTCTTCAAAATGCACTTGTGTTATATGAAATATGGATTTTTTTAATAGATTTTTTTTCTCTCTCTTTGCCTATACCCTCTATCCTAATTCTATATCTCTCCCCTATACCCTTATAGTAGAGGAGATAGAGGTGCGTGTGTGTGTGTGAGAGAGAGAGAGAGAGAGAGATAGAGAGAGAGGTAGAGGGAGAGGACAAATATATAGTAGAGAGGGAGGTAGGGTTGAGGATATAATGGTTTTAGGGTTTAAGGGGTCAGGGTTGAAGGTGGATGGTGTATGGTTGAGAGAAATAGAATTGGAGAAAGAGAGAGTGGGAGAGAAGGATAAAGAGAGAGTTGGAGAGAGAGGGGGGGAGGAGAGATGGAGATAGAGAAGGAGGGGGGGAGGGGGAGAGGGGGAGATATAGAGAGTGGGAGAAAGTGGGAGAGTGGGAGAGAGGGAGAGAGAGGGAGAGAGGGAGGGGAATAGAGAGGAGGAGAAAGAGATAGTGGGATAGATGGAGATAGAGAGGGAGAGAGATAGATGGTAGAGGTTTAAGAGTTATAGGGAGAGAGAGGGGGAGAAAGAGGGAGACAGAGGGAGAGGGAGGGGGAGAGAGAGGGAGAGAGAGAGGAGAGATGGAGAGAGAGGGAGGGAGATAGGGGGAGAGTGGGAGAAAGTGGGAGAGTAGGAGAGAGATAGAGGGTATAGGGTTAAGAGTTAGAGGGAGAGAAAGGGAGAGAAAGAGGGAGGGAGAGGGAGAGAGGGATGGAGAGATAGAGGGGGAGAAAGAGATAGTGAGAGATATTGAGATAGAGAGGGAGAGATAGAGGGTAGAGGGTTAAGAGTTAGAGGGAGAGAGAGGGAGAGAAAGAGGGGGAGAGAGGGAGAGAGGGAGGGGGAGAGAGATTGGGAGAAATAGATATTGGGAGATATGTAGATAGAGAGGGAGGGAGAGAGAGGAGACTGGGATAAAGAGAGACTGGGAGAGAAAGAGGGAGAGAGGGAGAGAGTGAGGGAGAGGGAGAGGGGGAGAAAGAGATAGTGGGAGAGGGGGAGAGGGTGGGAAAGAGAGAGAGGGGGAGGGAGAGAGAGAGAGAGAAGGAGGGGGGGAGGGAGAGGGAGAGGAGGAGAAAGATATAGTGGGAGAGATGGAGATAGAGAGGGAGTGAGAGATAGACTAGGAGAGAGATAGAGGGTAGAGGGTTAAGAGTTAAGGATTTAAGGGTTAAGGGTTTAAAGGGTTAAGGTTTTAAGGGTTAAGGGTTAAAATGGTTAGGGTTAAGGATAGAGGGGAGAGATATAAGAGTGAGAGAGAGTGGGAGAGAGGGAGAGAGAGTGAGGTATAGGGAGGGGTAGAGAGAGGGGGAGAAAGAGATAGCGGGAGATAGAGAGAGAGGGAGGGAGAGAAGGGGAAAGTGGGAGAAAGAGAGAGTGGGAGAAAGTGGGAGAGTGGGAGAGATATTGAGGATAGAGGGTTAAGAGTTAGAGGGAGAGAGGGAAAGAGAGAGGGAGAGCGAGAAAGAGGGAGAGAGAGGGGGAGAGGGAGGGAGAGGGAGAGTGGAATAAAGAGAGAGTGGGAGTGATTGAACAATGAGAGAGAGACCTAAGAGATGGAGAGGGGGTAGGATGGAGTGATTAAACCCTAATCCCTCAACCCGTATACCCTCTTAATCCCTCAACCCTCAACCCTTAAACTGTAATCCCTCAACCCCTATACCCTGTTAATCCCTCAACCTTCAACCCTCAACCCTTAAACCATAACCTCTCAATCCCTCAACCCCTATACCCTCTTAATCCCTCAACCCTCAACCCTTAAACCATAATCCCTCAACCCCTATACCCTCTTAATCCTTCAACCCCTATACCCTCTTAATCCCTCAGCCTTTAACCCTTAAACCCTAATCCCCCAACCCCTATACTCTCTTAATCCCTCAACCCTCAACCCTTAAACCCTAATCCCTCAACCCCTATACCCTCTTAATCCCTCAACCCTCAACCCTCAAACCTTAAAATTTAATCCCTCAACCCCTATACCCTCTTAATCCCTCAACCTTCAACCCTTAAACCCTAATCCCTCAACCCCTATACCCTCTTAATCCCTCAACCCTCAACCCTCAACCCTCAACCCTTAACCCTTAAACCCTAATTCTTTAACCCCTATACCCTCTTAATCCCTCAAACCTTAAACCCTATTCCCTCAACTCCTATACCCTCTACCCTATAACCTCTTAGTCCATCAACCCTAAACCCTCAACCCTTAAATGCCTCTACCCTCTACCCTCAATCCTCTACCCTCTACCCTCAACCCTAATCCCCCAACCATTAAACCATTAAACCCACTTAGTAAACTCTCTACCCAAATCCCTCAAACCTCTTAACCCTTAGTCCCTCAACCCTTAAACCCCTAAACACTCAACCCTAAACCCTCAACCCTCAACCCTTAAACTCTAAACTCGTAAACCATCTACCCTCTACCCTCTACCCAATACCCTCTACCCTAAACCATAATCCCTAAACCCTTACACCCTTAAATCCAAGAAAAATCTCTACCCTAATCCCTAAACCCTCAACCCTTAATTCCTCAACCCCTATAACCTCTACCCTATACATTGGACCCTCAACCCTCAACCCTAATCCCTCGACCCTATACCCTATAACCTCAACCGTCAACCCTCAACCTTAAACCCTCAATCCTTAACCATTAACCCTTAAACCCTCTACCCTCTACCCTATAAATTAAACCCTCAACCCTTAATCCCCCAACCCTCAATCCTTAAACCCTAAACCCTCAACCCCTATACCCTTTACCCTTCACATTGGACCTTGAACCTAATCCTTCAACCATATACCCTCAAACCTAAACCCTAAACCCTTTACCCTTAACCAAGTAAACCCTTAACCCTAAACCCTTCAACCCTAAACCCTTCAACCCTTCAACCCTTCAAACCTAAACCCTTCAACCCTAAACCCTTAAACCTTCTACCCTATACCCTCAACCCAATACCCTCTACTATCGACCCTATTCCCTCAACCCTCAACCCTCAAAACCCTAATACCCTAGAAACCATCAACCCTATAGGTCCTCCACCCTAATCCCTCAACCCTATACCCTCAACCCCTATCACTTTCTCTCTATCTATAAATCTCACCTCTCCCTCCCTCCCTCCCTCCTACCCTCTCTAATTTTCTCTATCTACCCTCTCCCTCTTTCTATGTACCTCTCATTCAATCAATCCCTACCACCCTCTCTCGCTCCCTCTATCCATCTCTATGTACCTTCAACTCTCTCCCACTCTCTCTCTCTCTCTCTCTCTCTCTCTCTCTCTCTCTCTCTCTCTTTCTCTCCCTCCCAGCCCCTCTCTCTCTCAGGTCTCTCCCTCTGGCAACCTACCTAGGTAACTCTCTCTTTGTTTCTCTTCCCTCTCTCTATCTATCCCTCCCACCCTACCTAGATAAATCCCTCTCACTCCACCCCCTCTCTCTACCTTTATCAGGTCACTCCCTCCCACACCCTCTCCCTCTCTCAGGTCTCTCACTCACATTCCCTCTCTCTCCCACTCCCTCTCTCTCATAATCCCTCTCACTAACTATCTCTCAAGTCTCTCCCTCTCACCCCCTCACACTCTCAAGTCTCTCCCTTTGGAACCCTACCTACATAAATCTCTCTCTCTCTCTCCCTCTCTCTCTCTCTCTCCTCTCTCTCTCTCCCCTCTCTCTCTCGCACCCCCCTCTCTCTCTCTCTCCCTCCCTCTATCCCTCCCACCCTACCTAGCTAAGTCATTCTCACTCCAACCCCTTCTCTCTCACTCCCTCTCTCATAAACTCTCACTTTCACCCCCTCTCCCTCTCTCTCTAAATTCTCCATCCCTCTAAATACATACATAAATACAAACATACTTACATAAATAATTACATAAATACAAGAATAATACATGTGTACATACAATGCTACATCTATACAAGCATACATACATACATATAGGCATGCATACAATATACATGCATTGATACATACAGACATTCGTACATGTAGACATGAAAATCTGCAAATGGATTTAAATTAGTTCATGTTGTTAGCACAAGTTAATTTAAGTCAGCAAACTTAAACATCTCTATGAAATATAGAATCATGTTAAATAATGCAATTAATGAAAACAATGCAAAAACATGAATCATTCCTATCCCATAGTGGATTGGTGCTCTTTGAATATGTGAAAGAGCCCTTTCCCAATCCTTGATAAGCTTAGTGAGATGATAGACAATGAGGTGCTTGGTGAACTCAAGTTGCCTATAATAAGGATGCTTTCAAATGTGGATGGTGTAGAGAAAGATTGATTCTCAAATGAAGAGAGTAACCTTGCCTCAAGATGTGTTGTAGTCAAATTGTGTTGTGATGAGCAAGATTAGTTCTCTTATGTGGAGAGTAACCTTGCATGAAAAAGTGTTGTTTGTTTGAAGGATAGGAGCCTTGAATTTATATTTGAGCTTGAAAAGAGGAGAGTCCAAATTAATGAATGTGGGACTAATTCATGGGCCAATGACAAGATGCCACTTGTCAAGGTGTGAGAGGGTGAGGAATGTGCAAGTCTTGGCCAATGTGCCCACTCAAATTTGAAAATGGCCATAAATGCATGTGGTTGAGGGTTTTTGGGGGGAATTGTCTTTGTCCAAAAAGTCAAAGATGAGAGTTAATGAGGGAAAATATGGGTTTTAATAAATCAAATAAAGTGATTTATTGTGCAAGTGGGTGGGTTAGTTAAGAGTTTGGATTTGACTATAGTTGAGTCAAAAGCTAGAGAATGGTAATTATAATTAGAAGTTAATTAATTTAGATTAATTAACTTAGGGGATTTTAGGGATTTGATATTTGATTTAAATCATTTTGATTTATTGAATCAAATAAGAAGAACCTTAGGACTTAATGAAATAATTTAATTTATTTAATTAAGCCTGATGAAGCTAAGGAATTAATCAATAAATTGTTTTAATTGATTAATAGCAGAATTTGATGTTAGTTAGAGCAAGATGTAAGATGTTTATTTTACGTGTCTACAGTACATACATACAAGCATGCATACATGCATACAAACATGAAATAAAAACATACATGTACATATAAACATACAAATATATCAGTATAAATTCAATAGATTGACATTTAACATAAATGAGGACATAATATGAGCACATTTTAATGTGCTCGCGTTATGTCTTAGTTGACATGTTTCCCGTAGAAGCAAAAACCATGTCAAAAATGAGATATAACGTGAGCATGTTATAATGCGAGAGCATTATAACACGCTCGCATTATATCTTTCTTTGGGAAACCCCGAGCCTTAGGATTGGTATTTTCCTTGGAATACCAACCCAAAGGATTGGAGGGCATTCCCAATGACCAAAGACATGTTTTTATAAAATATACCATATTTCACATAATCGAGTTTGTGCTCACCATCAGGATTGCATGTGGTTCAATATCGAAAAAATTAAACACATGGGTAATGTTGGGTTCTCTCTTAGCTATCCAACAATGAATTTTTTTTCACTTTCTGACAATGTTAAGCATTTCATCCATAATTTCTTTTGTGTATGTCTCTTTTTTTCCAAAAAGTAGTGTTTGGTTTTTTTTTTTTTCATTATTAATTAACCGTTCATCAAATTTTCAAATAAATTATATTTTTAGAAACTAGACTCCATTCTACAAAAAAAAAAAAAAAATTAAAAATTCAATTAGTTTCCAAAATTTGTAGGGGTAGCACGGCCAAAATTTTGTTTTTCAAGAAGTGTCCACTTCAAAAATTAGTAAAAAATCAAATATTCATAAAAAAATTATTAGAAAAATCGTGCATCAACTACATACTGTTAGTAACTTCTCACCCTTGCGATTTTAAAAATATGAAAAAAAAATCACCGTACGAGGGTCGTACAAGAGTTGCTATGTTATGTTTTTCTGACAAAAACAACACCATTTTTTGTATTTCCCTCTTTTGAACCCCTTAATCTCAACCATTTTAAAGATAAATTAGTAGTTTAGAAAGTAGACTCGGAGTAATTTGATCCTTTTTTTTTGTTCCATCTCAAAAATTTGAGTGTAACTATCTTCAATTTCACATCCAAGGTCAATATTTCTTGATTTTAGAAAAAATCTTTCCACTTAAGTCCCCTTTCTGGGAACCATCTTGGTGCACTTACCCCATTAAATTTCTTATTTTTTCCCTCATCCTTGGCCAAACATACCTTACAATAATTTGTGCCATAGTTTTGTCACCTCCAAAATGTCTAGCTGAGTTCCACCATAATTTTTTTCTCCTATTAAACTATACCTCATTGGTCCTTGAGCTTTACATAATTATTGTTCTTTGAATAATAGTGCATCTTGTACAAATTAATCCATCCATGGTGTCCTATCCACACTAGCAAGCTCCATACATGTTTCCCATGTATCCTTAAAGTCCAAATCATTTTTGTATAAATATTTCATAGCATCAAATCCAACTACTTCAACTATCATTTCAGTCAATAATGTTTCCCTCCTACTTAATGTATCTACTACTTTGTTTGAACTTCCACTTCTATTCTTGAGAAAAAAATACCCTTGTAGGAATTCTACCCACTTCATATGTTGGTTAAGCTTATTTGGACTATTAATAACTTGCAAAGCATGATGATTCATGTAAATAATAAACTTATTTGGAATCAAATAATGACATTGTAGGTTAAATCCACTATTTTGTGCCTTAGTGCTTAGTTGGGTATGGTTGTAATCTAAGCATCCAACTCTAGTCTCCTCTTTATTTTGTAGCTTTGGTGGATTTCCATTTGTCAATGGTTGCCTCACCATAGATAGATGGCACTCCCGCACTCACCCATTGTAACTAGTGCCTAGCTTTCTTTCGGCACACTGCCATGGCACCACGTAGCTGCATCGACATTGGTGGTACACGAAGGGAATGCAAATTCAAGGTATGGACCATAATTTCCATGTGGCATCACTATGCACCTTGAAGAGTGGAGGAATTCTCTTTGTGAGGAAAAGATGCACCATTGGTTGAAGCCACCACAACAAGCCATATGAAGCAGGTGTCGGTATTTGAAGGCCATTGAGAGTTAGGGTAATGTCATGCCTAGGATCTAAAAATAATGTATGGTGATGCTAAAATATTTCCATGATCTGATTTTTTTAGCAAGATTTCATCATGAAGAACACAGACGAGACAATAGGTGTCTAGGAGGCTCCAGGTGTTGTATTTTTGGGGGATCAAGAGTCTTGGCCATGAAAAGCGGTAGTACTTATTTATTTTGGGATGATATCATTGTAAGGGATACGTGTAATGAAATAACTTGCACTAAATCCTGAGAGTGCATGAAAATAAATGACTGGTTGAGAATCGTGTGAATCCTCATTTGACTCCCTTTCATCTTCTAATAAGGGTTCCTCCTCTTCTTCCTCACTTGGAACTTCAATATAAAACAATTTATTTTCACTACATTTATGTCCTCAATTGTATTTTATATTACAATTGAAACACAACCATTTTTCTCTTTTCTCCTTAATTTATTGTGGAGTCAACCTAGTAGGTTGAGGAAGATAAGGTGTTGAATATCATTTCTCTCTTGTCACATTAGCCCCTTGCTTTTTAGGAATCAAATAATTATCCTCTACCCTATGTGCTAAGATAAAAGAATCACTTATGGAGCTAGGAATAAAGATGTGTACATCATGTTGAATGTGATCCTTGAGACCACCCAAGAATAAATCATTCAAGTTCTCCTCTATAATTGTATCCACTCTTAAGGATAGATTTTGGAATTTTTGAATATAATCCTTAACTGATCCTATTTGTTGAAGTTTAGCAAGCTAGTTGAAGAAGTTGTCTATCACGCTATTACTATATTACATGCATGGATTTCCTCTATAAAAATTGACCATGAGATAGTGAGACCCTTTTTCGCTCGATGAGTAAAAATTAAATGATACCAAATGAATTGATCTGGTTCTATATATAGGGAAGCCATCGTGACCATTTGTCCATTTGGTACTTGATGTACTTCAAAAAAAATCTCCATTTAGTTTATCCATGTTAGAGGATCATTTCCATCGAACTTGCAAATATCGACCTTTGGAAAAAAATTCCTAGATCTCATAGAAGCAATAAAATTTGGGTCAAGATTAGTTGACCTATAAATTTCACTCTGGTTGCTTGAGAACTCCTTTCTTGGTTTATTCATATAGGCACTTAACATGTTGTGTATGTCTGATATATCTCCTCTTAGGTCACACATATCCATCTTCATTGAGGAAATGTCTTCCTTGAACTTACTAATTTCCTTATTGGGATTAATATCCTTTATTGTTACCTCATCCTTATTAGGGGTTTTCCTTGGTGTGACAACATTCTTTTTTCCCCTTATTGTAGGACCCATCATGATGGAAATCAATAATTTTGTAATAAATCACACAAATGAAACTTAAATTCTCTAAAAAAATTGTTGTAACTTACTAGGGCCATGATACCACTTACCAAGAAAATAATCCAAGAAATTAGTAGATTTTCAACCTTGAGAGTGAATTTCTTGGAAACCATAATTTTGCAATAACTCACTTATTTCTACTGCAATTTCTCCAAATTTTGGATTGTAGTATCCTTTATAATTTTTTCAAAAACCTAATAAAAATAAGGCTCCAATTTAGCAGGATGTGAGAGATATGTAGTTTCCAAATAAATTGTGTAGAAACCCTAATTCTACAATAATTCCATCATTTTTTCTTCAATTCCTTTGAAATATGGACTCTAGCTTCCTTAATATGGTCTTCAAAAACCCTTTAAAAATTAGAAGAAAAAAAATCACTAAAATATGGAAGATATGCTCTCCCCAAAATTGCCTCCACTATTGAGAAGAAACCTTGCCTCTAAGTCAAGATCATGCTCTGATACCACTTGTAATAAAATAACTTACTTAATAGAAGAAGATGATATGAAATATGCTACAAATAATTTATAACAACCTAGAATAACAAGCCACTTCGAGGGGGGAAACCTCAAAATATCTCCAATGAGAACACAACTCACAATATGTTGATGAAATAAGAATGACAACCTCCTATATATACCTATTTATGTCTAGGATATCACCCAGGCCAGCTTAGATATCCCTATATAAGCCCTAGGTTGACCTAAACAACTAAATAAAATTATAATAGTGATAACATAACTTAATTAGGAGTTAAGATAGCCACAAGTAATCTATTCATAACCCAACGTACACTAATATTAAGGGCCTAGCAATATGATTTTTGGGATTCACTGGGTTCTATCAATTTAATTCTGATTCTAACTTTGGTTTGTCTCTCAATATGATCTCATTTAACTATTTTATGGAGAGAATAGATTGTAGCTTTTATTTTAGGAATAGAAATAGCAATAGTTTATTGTTTTCATTTAAAAGGAATTAGCAGGTGCCCCTCACAAGAAGGATTGAATATTTTGTATTATTACTTTGTGCATTTTTAATTTATTCTCCCCCAATAACATGAAAAGGATGTGGTGTTTTGTGCCAAACTATATGAACTTAATAATTATCTGTTATTTTTTATTCCCTACTTTTATAGTATAAGCTTTCATAAAAATTATAGACTTTGAATCATGTAAGATCTCTTTTAATTGTTTGTGATTTTTGGAATAGTTTGATCTATATTATGCAAACAAGTAGTGAGTACCAAATGTGTTTTCAATGTATCACCTTAGTTTTGTTTCAATTTTTTCCACTTTCTCTCTTCCGTAATCCTCTCGAAGAAACTAAAGAGTTGGCTTCTAAAATCGCAGAGGTTGTTTTGCAAATAGAAAATTGAGCCCCACATCTATGAAACTTCCCATAGAATGTTGTTTTCCTAGAAGCGATGGTTTTAAGTATCAACAGTTATTTTTCTGGCACACTCGATGGGACCTAGATTAAGACCTGATTAGAAGTCATATTTTATGAGTTGGAGGCCTATTACAAGGTCATTTGCATCACAAAATCTAGGTTTATTGCTACCACCTCTTGTGGTTGTGACTTTCCAAAGGGTTACGAGGTCAAGCACAACACACCAACCACCGCAAATGGATACTCTAGGACCAACCATAATTTTTTTTGCATGGATTAATGGCAGCCCACTTATCCCACCAGTCACCCCAAAAATTTTGGATCCTATTCCTACTAATACCTTAAGGGTGATGCCACAATAGTGGTTTAGACATTTTGGCCAAACTTGACATTGAAATGAACATTTTGAACTTTTTCTTCAATTTCGAACACCTATAGCTGCTAAACTGTGAGAAATTTAAAGATGATACAAACTAGTGATTTATGACATTTTGTCTATAGATTCTAAATATATTATAAAAAAAATGGAATCAAATTACATTTATTTTTCCATCTCCTTTGAAAACTAGTTTTTAACTGTAAACACCATTTTTAAAGAGTGATCACCATATACAACATAATTTTAATTTTTATGAAGGATAAAATTCTAAATTTTTCAAATTTAGGTTTGTTACTAAAATATATAGCATGTTCATTTGGTTTCATAGTGTTTCATTGAATATTGTTTTAATTAATTTTTGAAGTCAAACCAATTACAATTTAGACATAGGCGAACCGTATAAAACATAAAAAAAATTGTATGTATCGAAATTCAATTATTATTATTATTTTGGATCAAAGACATCAATACCTAGCATGGACATAATTTTTCAGATTTTTTTTGTGGTAATCTATTATTTTTCTATATGTGTAGAACAAAGAGCTTGATTTTCGGTGAAAAACCTAAATTCATGAGAAAAAAAAATATAATAATCAAATTAAATATATTTAAAATTTTAATTTTTGTGAATCTTATAATAAGGATTGCATACTTAAAAAAAAAAATTAAATGAAATCATTTGATCTCCCAAAAGGTAAATCAAAAGTCATTTTTTATCAACATTTTGATAGGTGTAAAGGAGACTCCATTATAGGTATGGTTTAAAACTAGTGGGATTCTATCCAAGGGGGTTTTGATCTAAGGTGGTTTTGATCAAACCCTCTTCAATTGGAATCCTTTAAATGGAATTTTTCAAGGCTTAAATCATTATATTTTCTAAAAATATGTGATTTTAGCAAAAATTAGGATGTCCCAAAAAGTGTCAACCACTATTGTGGGATCACCCTTGAAGGTGCTCCCCAAATTCAAAGGGGGGAATTTAAAAGCATTGTGGATCATCTTTAGAATGTGGAAAATGTTTGCACAATACATCATGTTATAGAACATAATATAGCTTTAAGTACATGATAGTTGCTTCTTTTAAAGGGTGAGCTCTTGACTAGTACAAATCCCTAGCACCTAACTCCATTCATACTTGGGACCAACTAGAAGATTTATTCTTCAATTTATTCAATGAGAAGGGAAACCGACCATCTCTCCTTCAAAAACCGATTAATATCAAAAGAGCCCCCTACAAGAGGCCATGATAGTTTTTAATACCAATTTCCATAAGACCTAGAAAATAATCTTAGTTGTGGCCTACCTACCCATAGGAATTCCTACATTTTTATACCTCAAATATTTCAACTTAGATATAGTGGTGATGATCTACTCACTTGGAGGCCAAATGTTGTCAGACACTTATGACCTAGTTGTTTGAGCAAAGAACAACTTGATAGATCTCAGCAAGCTTCCCCCATGGCCACCAATGCCCATGTTCCCCAAACTATCAACACCACCACAAGAGTAGGTCCCCAACACTTTGCAAGCAGCACCCTTCATGTATTCTAATTCATCCACTAAGATAGGTTTGATCGCCTCATCATCACTAGCTACGAAGATTAACAATATGAAGAATTTCCTACAAAATTTCCTTAATGAGATAATAAATATCAAAAGGTAGCAGGCCATACCTCCAAAGTCCCCTTTTCAAAATTATCAAGGCAATAAACCACCATATCATCACAATCAACATAACTAGTACTAAGGAGGGTAGAGGCCTAACCACTAGGTGCAACTTGCAAATCAAATCATCCCAACCAATACTCCTCTATAAATGATTCCACCAAATTCACACAAGGAATTAGTCCCCAACCAAAATAATTTAGTAGATGATTCAAATTCATAGTGTTTCCCATTCAACGATGCACACATGGCCCAAAATTTCCCTAGAGGAAATTTACAATATAAATTTTCTAAGAAAAGGAGACAAGGGAGTACACTTGATGTATCCTCTTACAAATATCAGTCCATGCATGTCAAGAGCATAGTTATCATGGCCCAGGTGTATTTTATGTCCATAGAGCAAGAAGAAGAAATAACCTAAAAACATGTGCTTCTATCGTGGTTGGATGGTGAGGATGCAGTGTTCATAAATGAGGCCCTATAACAAGAGCTCCACTAGTCCAAGTGGACTACTACACTTCCTCTAAAATGAAGCCAGCCAAAGCATAATTTTTTTTCAAAAGGCCGAAGGTAACCTTCAATAAAAATACAAGCCCCCAACCATCACCTCCAATATACCAAAAGTAGGGTGATATAGGTAGAACAAAAGAAAATAACCCGAGATTAGACCTCACTAGTCATTGAATGTGATTAAGCAAATAAAGAGGGCTCCAACTAATGTTTCTCTTTGGGACATTTTATCAATCCCTGAGTAGAAATATCTACTATAGGAAGTATTAGAAGATCAAGAAAGGCCTACACATTAGGAGAAGCCTATGTAGAGTAATCCACTAGCTGAGCTAGCGCAAACCAAAGGGAAATAATCGAACCGAAGTGTGTAACCTCATATTTCATCCACATTTGACAATACCAAAGTAGAAGTAAGTGAAAAAAACCCACCCATTTTTATTTGACTCACATTGTCGGAGATAAGTTCTTACATAATTCCATGATTGACTTCAACTCAAGCACTGCATTGATGACCAAACAAATTGCAGATGCATTGCAACTCCAATATGAACCCTTGGGCAAAGGGGTAATGCAGTTATATAGGAAGAAGGTCCAAACCATAGGGATCATCAAATATCTTCCCCTAACTTTATATTCCTGCCCTAGTATCATAGTGTCTCAAGAGGTGGTGGTTATTGACATCCTGCCAGTCTTTGGACTATGTTTATCAAGAGATTTCATAGCCAAAATAGGTAGGTACCTATCTTTGTATTGGTCTCATTTGATCCTAAGGACCAAATATGGACTGAAAATGAAGGTACTATTAGATCCATTGCACTCAAAGCATATTTTAATGAAACCATGATGAATTTTAATGCTACACATACATCTTTCTCCAAGATGGGGTGGTATTGCATAAAAATTATTAAAGAAGAAGTAGTGACTGATAATAGGACCTCAGAGGAGGAGGTCCTTATTAATGATTTTATGAGGAATGATCCATTTAGTAACTTTGATGCCACTGGTCTCGGAATGTATGTTGTTCATGATGAGGACCAAGTCATCCCTGAGATCATAAAGAAGAAAGAAGATCAGAACATAGAGCTAAAAGGTAAGTCAAGTCTAAGGACTATACATTTTGATGGTGCAAGATGCAAAATGGTTTCAGAGCAGACATATGACTTGTATCTACCTCAAGAGTGGAAACCCTCAAGGCTTTCCACTTCCAATTTACTTGCGTAAACAATGATGCTGACTATGAGGCCTTGGTCCAGGGCTTAAGCCTTGTTGAGTGCATGTGGGTGAAGCAACTAAAAGTGTTCAGGTATTCCAAACTAGTAGTGAAATAAGTAAGAGGAATGGCAATCACAAAGAATTCCTGCATGAGATCCTACTAACATCAGGTGTGGGATTTAAACAAAGCTTTTGAATCTTTCAATATCAAAGAACACAAAGACAAATAGATTGATGATGATTAGTTCATATTTAAATCCAATGATTGATATACTAATAAATATACACATGGTGTAGGTTATTCTCAGACCTACCATCCTGAGTAACAACCAAAATTTGTAAGTGTTTAAAAGTGATACTCAAATTGTTATATTTCTCCAACAATTATGCAATTTTGCATAACAGTTATAGCTAAATATTGATGAGGCCTAGGGAGATTAAATCATACATATTATGTCTAACAAAATCCCAAAAGGATTGATCACCTTGGAAAATCATTTCAGTTTTAACAAGGTCGAGAGGGATAAAATGAAGTTTTTTGCAAATAAAAATGATTAAATTTGAGCTTGATGTAGGAGGAGAAAGGAAATTGAAAGTCAGGAAGGAAGTTTCTTGGAAAGATAAATATCATTTAGTATCCTTTAGTAATGACTATTAATGGGTTGTAGCTTTAACCTATGATGAGCTGAAAGAATACAATCGTGAGGTAATCCAACATACCATATACTTGGCTAAGTTGATTCAAAGATCATATATCCCATCAAGCACTTGACATGGGTGTCTAATCTAGTTTTGGTGAGGAAGAAGAATGGTGAGCTTAGACTTTGCATGGATTTTAGGGATTTGAACAAGGCATCCTTGAAGAACCATTACCCCCTCCCCGTTATGGAGCAAATCCTCCAAACACTTGCGAGCTCAAGGATATTCTCCCTACTCAACAATTTCTCTAGTTATAACTAGGTATGGATAAAGGAAGAGGACCAACATAAGGAAACTTTCACCACAAAGAGGGGAACCTTCACAAATGTCAAAATTCCTTTTGGCCTCTTCGATGCAAGAGTTACCTTCCAGTAGGCCATGTATATAGCCTTTCAAGGCTTGATCAATCTAATAATTATAATTAACTCGGATAATCTCACAGCATTTTCCAAGAAGGAGGATCACTTTGACCACCTGGAGAAAAAATCTCAAAGATGTCAAGAGTTTTGGATATCCTTGAACACTAAGAAATGTGTCTTCGGAGTACCTCAAGGTAAGCTAGCAGGATATGTGGTATCCAAAGTAGGCATCTCCATTGACCTATAGATAGTGCAAGCCATCAAAGATTTACCCTTGCTTGTGAACAAAAAGGGAGTCTAATATTTCCGCGAAAAGGGGTTAAGTGCAAGAAGTTGAGTCCATGGAATGTGGAAGTTTTTGCCTCAGCCAAAAAAATGAAATTGACATTGCAAAAATCGGATCTCGTTTAGGTTAGGGATCTCGTATTTAAAAAAAAGGGACCTCATTTAAAACAGGATCTCATTTTGAAATGTTTCCATTTTTGGAAAGTTTTCAAAACGGGACTCCACTTTGAGAAGTTTCCATTTTTGGAAAATTTTCAAAACGGGATCCTGTTTTGAAAAGTTTCTATTTTTGGAAAATTTTCAAAACAGGATCCCATTTTGAAAAATTTCCAAAAATGGAAATTGCCAAAATGGGATCCCATTTTGTCAAAGCATTAAAAAATGTTCTTTTAATAAAATGGGATCCCGCTTTAGAAAACGAGATCTCGTTTTGTAAACGGGATCCCATTTCCTAAAGTTTGAAATTAGATTTGCTTTGTTGTCAAGTTTTTGCCTTGCATTTTGGTTCGGGAAAAGCATTGGGAATCCAAACCTAGGCCTTCAACCTGGTTTGACCTGCAAGTTGAAGGTCCTAACAATGTTAGAAAAATATTGAGTTTGGACATATGGCTGACGACTTTTTTTGCTGAATTTTTTGACAAAATTAAAACCCATTTTAGATGAGACAATGCAGATTCCAAATATGTAATTTTTTTTACAATTGGATTATTTTTTGTATTTTTCAATTAATTCCTGATGAAAGTGGTCCATAAACTTTAAATATCGGGTTTTTTTACTATTTTAATAACTTTTGATCAACGTAACATTTTGACAAACGAATTGCACGAGAATAAACTTCAGACAATTCTTTTCAATTTTTTTTATTTTTTTTAAATGATAATTTTAGGTCATCTTATGTGTGTCGTACACAACAATTTTTCAAAACAACAAATATTCCTAATAAAATTTTAACAAAAAAAAATATTCAACAAAAAAATATCAAAAACAAGCTTCAATGAGTCATAAATCTTTTCCCAAAAGTATTTAGAAAAATATGATAATTTAGGTCAAAATATGGATGTTGTACACGTGCATGGTATGGTAAAAAAAATGATTTTTAAACAGTGTTTTTTAGAAACACCTATTGAAACTCGATTTGTACAATCTGGGTATTAAAATAAATTACATATTTCGAAACTAGACTTTGAGTACTACATTTTATAATCATTGACTTTTTTGAAGATTCCATCTCTAAGTGCTTCAAATTTTAAGGTCAAATGTGTCAAATTTTGAAAATCGGGGAAAACACTTCCACTTTTTGGCAAAAAAGTGGACTCAACTTCTTGCCAACACCCAAGGTTATCTTCATTAGCAAGTTCATATCAAAATTTATAGGTTTAGTGAGGCCCATCGCCCTCATGTTTAAGAAATATCACTTTTTCAAGTGGATCATCGAGGGAAGAATAACATTTGAAAAAATTAAAGATATAATATCCACTACTATTCTAGTCAATTACAACTTCTCCAATTATTTTATCATGTATGTTTATGGAAGTGAGGATAGCTTGGGAGTTATGTTAACTCAAAGGGAGGATGAATGAAAAATGTTTGGAACACATGGTTTGTTCGAAGAATAGAGTTGTAGATGAAGCCTCTTAGATAAATTTTGGAAAGTTGGCTAAGAATGGAATTAAAAATCAAGAATTACCAAAACATTCATGAGTTACCAACTCATGGAACATTTCATTTACCTAACTTGTGTTTAATGCAAGAAAAACTAGGTCCACAAGAAATCTTGCATCAATTAAAAAAAAATTTCCTTTCTTTGCTTTTATTTCAAATAGTGTTGGTTATGTGCTATTAATTTAGGAGGTTTTTTAGAAGCTATTTCGGTAAAATAATTACATCACCTTATAGAGGATCCTAATGCATATTTGTAGATCAAATTTAGTGATTTAATGAGAATTGGATGAATTTTTTATTTATTTATGCTCATGATTTTTTTTGGGTTTTCTATCAGCTTTACAGGATTTTGCTTTGCCACAAAAAAAAATCGATAGTTACTACTAAATTGATTATTTACAACTAGTTCCATCATATTTGTACATATGATCAGTTCCTCTGGTTCTACTTCTACTTGCAAAAATATCTTACCCAAGTGAACTAGATTCTAATGTATTAGCCAAATGATTTCAATTACTTCCAATGTATTTTCCAACCCACATCTAGTACCAATGGATTTTTCACATTTGTGGGAACTTTGAGGTCATCAAGATTTGTGGTAATTCCTTTTTCATCTACCTCTTTTTGGAATTCCATATCCAACTAAATTTTATAAGTATACTCTAGTGATATATACATACTTTTAAAAGTTTTATTAAACAATTCACATGAATAGTTTCCTTGACATTAATTTCAACATGACATTATTAGGGCGATAACATCAACAAGGATGAGGCTTACTTACCAAAAAATGATGTAATAATGACATCATTTAGTGTGGATTATGAACTTTTACCGGTCAACTACATCTATGGACTTTTAGCTCACTACTACATCAACAAAATTTTAGCTTTTTACTAACTTTGCATACTTTTGGCCTACTACTACACTCATCATTTTTGTAATGATTTTGTTGTTGTGATGGCTAAAATATGATTTGATCCAACTTCCTAGCCACTAAAAAATAAAAGGGAGATCAATCCACAAATTTATGAATCTTTAGAAAGAGTGATAATGATAAAGAAAGATCTGATTGTACTCCTATAGTGAAATTTTCTAGCTCGATAATAAAATTTCATTTCATTTTTTATGTAAAAATTGTCTTTTTTGTTGAATATTATATTTGACTGTATGATTGGGTGATTTGATAAGGTTCCCCAATCCCTACTACATCACTGAATATTTTTTAGATAAAATTTGTGATGGAAATGAATTAATATGAATTATAAATTATACTTGAAAGGGGAAAATTTTATTTCAAATTTAAAAGTTGGCAATTTGTATTTTGAGTCTTAGCCTTTATTTTCTATTGAAGTTATAATTAAATATGATTTACAAAATTTATATGATATTTCCCTATCATGTTTTAAAATTCATTTAAAACTAGTAGTTGTGTGTAGTTACATGCAATGATGAGTCGATAGGTGGAGGGGAAGTCCAAATGGCAGGGATCTATACATGCATAGAAGGAATTAAAGAGGGGTATGCTAAGAACAATCTCGAAGAGAGCTTATAGGAGTTGAAGATGAATGTACAATTTCTATCATGACCATATAGAACAATATGTAGGCGAAAAATGGTTCTTTGAAAGAATACATTAGTGCATAAAAGGGAAATTTAAAGAATTTGGGAGAAGTTTATTGAGAGCCGATAGATAAAATTAACGCAAACAATTGCCATTGAGGGAAGATAAATTTGAATTGATTTTTTCAAAACAACTATGCACAGGAGAATATTTTGAAGCTATTTGAAATCCCAAAAATATTCCATGATAATTGAGAACAACCATAGTCAATGTTATTTAAATGAATATAAGCATCCCATATTGGCAATCATTAGTTGTAGGCTACTTTTTTTATGATATGATCATTATCATTATGTCCAAATTATAGTATTCTTCTTATCATTGAATTTGTTTGTCTTGATATTTTCTGCAAAAATCAAGGAAAATGTGAAGTTTAGTGCGATGAAAATGTGCTATTGTTAGACAATAGGGTATGTGCAAGATCATCATGAAAAAAATAGGCCCTTAAGTGGCGATGAAAATTCAGAAATCAGAGTTAGGCAACTTCACGTAAAATTTTCAATAAGTTATCTATATTACTTCAAAAATATGTAAGAATAGAATCTAAATAAAATTGAATGTAGTTTCTAAACTACTAGGTTTATTTATTTTTTAAAATCTATTTGGTGAAAATTTGAAATTTCAATGCAATAGTAATTAAATTTCAGGGAAAAAATAAGAAGTAGGTGTCTGTCTGACCACCCTAACCACAATAAAATGATAATATTTTTCTATAATATTTTAGATATAAGTAGAGGACTCATGTCTCGATGTGATGCATATTTTTTATAATTTTGTCTAAGTAAATAATTAATTATGATTTTTTTCATACAACTTTTAAAACATATAAAAACTCGTATGTTTGACCACCTTAACTTGGTCAAAACTTCATAATTTTTCTTTTTTTTAAATCGTATAGTATGCGAAGAATAGAATGTAATGCATGTTTCACATTCAAAAAATGTGATACCATTTGAAAGCTATAGATGTTTTTCAATCAACCTATCAATTAGGACTTTAGTTGTAATTCAAATAGAAAATGAATAATAATTATTTATTAAATTCAAAGTAAAGCATAATTTATATTGGTGGAAAGTTGGTAATCTCCTTTAAAAACCCTTTTTGTTTCATCAATTTTGGGTAAAAATAAGTTTTCAACCATATGGGCCATCATATCACTTACATATAGCCACTTTTTGGCCCATCATGATCCTGCACATACCCACTATCTAAATTAGGAGATATAAATAGTTCTATAATTTATAAAAAATAATATGTAATGCACTTGCAAAAGAAGAGGTCAAATAAATAAGATGTACGCATAGCTTGTGCATGCAGGAGGATGCAGTTTGTTTATGATTCTAACTCCCATATAATTTTTTTTCGGTACCTGAGAATTTTGCTGAATTGAAATTAGTGTTATAAATTTTTTTAATTATATACATTTTTATCATTTATAACAAAGAATTTGAAATGCAGTTGTGAAATAAGAGATTGAATAAAGGACATATATACTTACCTTGTATATAAATGGAATGTAGTTGCAACTCGTACACAATGCCAAACATGTGATTACAAAGGTATTTAGTATTGTGGGGATCTATAGTTATAGATGAGAACATTTGCAATCTGAAATGGCTTCAATTAGATATAGTTACACACAAATAGTTCAAAGGCGAGAGCACTGGCAATGGCATCTACTATCTGGGTGTCTGGTGTATCCCGGAGCAGTTTTCACAAGGCAACCATAGAATTTGGGATCCTTTCTTCCAAGTTTTTTTCATGAAAATGGAAGATGATTGTTGGCTTCGAAGTCGCATTATTGAATTATAAAGGTAATATCTAAATCTGACATGCCTCCCAAATCTATTATCATAGTTTCTCATCAAGTGCAATGCATATTCATGTAACTGGATTTGTATGCTTCTCAACTGTAGGAACATCCTTGTTCCAGTGGGGAACAATGTTGGAAAAGCCATGCTTAATAACCCTTTTGTATTATATTCATTGATAGGGTTAGAATTTATCTCAAGCCAAGGAAAAGTATCTTGACTAATGTCTTCAATCTACAAAGCATCTCTGATTGCCTATAGTTCTTGAGGAGGATTGGGAAAAAATGGAATAAATGATGATGAGTCTTCTAGCTCAGCTTCCTCATCAGCAACAATTTCTGAAGTTTCTACTGGTTCAGCTATGTTTTGTACTAGTTATTTCATTGTGTGAAAAATATTGGAGATGCCAGTACTTGTAGTAGGCAACAAAATTTAAAGCATGACAATCGATTGCAACATCTCTATAGTTGGATCATTTTCAATTTTGTATATCAATGCAGCCATGACATTATGTTTGTCAACATAACAATCATAGTTCATTCCATAAATGATATTTATTTGAATAATCACAACTTAAACATCATGTAAGCAATGTGGAAAAAAAATTGTAATGATCATGATGTCTTGAGGGAAGCTTATAGTATGGCCACTATATTTGTATTGGTCTCCTCTAGCATGGGTCACTTGCAAAACTGGAGCAACTCTATCTATAAGCATTTCTTCTTAACCTAAGTCATCTTTGCAAGGACAAGAGGCTATGGTCTTGGGTCCATCTTGTTCATTGAACTGAATTAGTAGATTCCATTTTCAGAAGAACAACACAGAAAAATGATTTCTGGATTGGATTCTTGCACTTTCATGCCGACATAGATTTCCTTGCAAATACTAAAAACTTTCAAATAAGAAAAAGCATCAATGCGCCGATGGAAGGAATGCATTGCAATGCAAAAAGGATCTCCAAACATGTTGTTAAATGGTGATGGGTTAACAACATGGATGGAAATCCATGCCCAACAAGGTTGTGCTAAGATCCAAAACCACCCATTGTCAAGGCACCTTCACTGAGAAGGTTATCTACAAGCTACCAAGGGACATGGAGGGTGTGGGACTATAGAAGCCAACATGTGTTTCCAATAAGCTCAACAACAATTGCGGTGTGGCCTCTTGATTAGGTGGGGCCAAGTAAGGATTAACTATGGTGACTCTTTGCTATAAGTATTTGGCCTGACGACTTGCACAGATCTAGTCTCTATGTTGCACATAATAGAGTTAGTTTCTTTGGCATTTTTTTGCCTTTTTTGTTCCACATTTGATGTTGAATAGGGTGATATAAGTTTATAACTAAACAACATAAAATAAAATGAGGGACATACACTCAAAGTGAAAAAAAGTATAAGCGACATAAAAAATACAAAAAAAAAGTAAGTGTATCTTGTTTTTGTTAAACATTATAAGTTATAGTGTATTGTCTTAATATATATAACCGGTTTTAATCTTCTTGTGTTGGCTAAGTGTAGATTATATTATTGTTACTTGTTAGTTCATAAATTTATGTTTCATATGTCTATCTTTCATATTTCTAGGGATGCATAACTTATTTTCAAGCACACACACACAGATAGAATAAATGCACAATGCTGCTCTCGAACAAGAAAACTGCAACTGTCAATTGAAACATATGTATCCATTATTTTCTGGCGATGGTTACAATGCAATAAAATAGTTAATGTTATACATTTTATGTTTTTTCCATAAGGAATTGTTGATTTTTTTTCTCTAGCTTTGGCTATATTGTTTTATTTTCAATAAGGTGCTATTGAAAAATAATTTGTCTGTGTGCGGGGTTATTTTGTTTTTTTGCATGGGTTTCTTACTGTGAATTCTTTTATTTTGTGGGTTTTTCATCTCGGTCACTATTGAACCCAATATTGTTTCATTTATGGTTCACATTTTGTGGTGATTTACTATGAATTCTATTGTCATATATGACACCACTGAAACCAATATTGTTTCATTTATGGTTTGTGTGTGGTGTCAATTGTTTCTATACTAAGTGCAATAAGAAACATTGGTTTCACCAATCATCATAGTGGTGGAGAATGTATGTTCTTCTTCAGGGGTTTGGTGAGAGCCTATGAGGCTCCATGACCCAATATGGTAGGTTGGAGAGCATGGCTTTTGTTGTTGTGTTTCATTTTTGGGGAAAAAATTAGTAGAGCTCTAAGAATTTTGTATTACTTTTGCAACCATGACCCCATGCAAAAAACACAAAATAACCTCCAACCACCTTCACAAAAGCTCGACAACGGATGATCAAAATTGCACTTTCACAGAAGCTCACCGTCTTGGCATCAACATTAATTGTTGTATGGTTTCCATGTAGTGGTGATGGTTGTAATAACACCTGCCATTTAAAACCTCAGAAAACATAGTGAAAGTCTATGCAATTTTTGATAAGGCATTGTTGGGTGTCATTCTATGGCTAGAACTGCTATTAGAGTTGTGATCCAAGACAACGAGCTTCTGTGAAGGTGCAAGTTCAATCATCCTATTCAACACATGTATTAGTATCTATAGTTCTTCTTATATATACTTGTGGACATGGTTGTATGCATTATACATCTACATATGCATGTACACATAAACATAGGTGCATGTAATTGATATTTTTGAGTGCATACAACATCTTGATACAAATGTATGTAGATATATGTGTCTTTAATGCATTTGTATGCGTATATGCATGCAGATTTGAATGTTTATATGTATGTGTGAGTGTGTATGTGTGTATATTCATTTTCCACATGTATTATATTAAGTGTAATTAAAAACATTGATATTGAACCATTGATTACGCTAGTGGATAATGTATGTTAGTTTGTATAATCAATGGTGAGACCAATGTTTCATCTCACACTTAATATACATCTTGTCATTCTAAGAAATCCTTATTGAGGTCTAGACAAATAACAACTATCCTTGAAATAGTATAAACATAGGACATGTTTAATTCTATTCCAACCATCACTAGTATATGGGAACCACAATTGAAATAGTATTGTTAAATCCACAAATCAACAATCACCAATGCCTTATGGAAAATAGTGCAAATTATTACCGCAGGCCACACAAAAAATTACCAACAATGCCTTATCGAGAAGAACATGAACTTTTTTAATACTTTGCAACCATCGCCACTACACAAAAACCATACAACAATTAATGTTGATGCCAACGGGCATTTAATTTTTTTGGCCTTCTCTATTGACATGCCAAATGCTTTTAATATAAAAAATTAAAAAAGTCACCACCTTTTTTCCGATCAGGAGCCGGATGTCAAAAGGATTAAAAACTAGGAAAGCTAACAAAAATTTTGGCCAAGATGTCGTATTACAAAGCACAACATACAAAAACAACATCTGGTTTGGATGCTCGCACTTTCATGTCGACGTAGCTTTCCTTGCAAATACTAAAAACTTTCAAAGCGGACAAAGCATCAATGTATCGGTGGAAGGAGTGCATTGCAATGCAAAAAGGATCTCCAAAGACACTGTTAAAATGGTGATGGGCTCACGACATGGATGGAAATTCATGCTCGAAAAGGTTGTGTTGAGATCCACATCCACCCATTATCGAGGCACCTTCACAGGGAAGGTTATGTGCAAGTTGCCAAGGGATGGAGGGTGCAGGACTATAGAAGCTAGCATGTGTTTCCAACAAGCTCAACAACAATTACGGTGCAGCCTCTTTATCAAGTGGGGCCAAGTAAGGATGAAGTATGATGGCTCTTTGTGCAAGTATTTGTCCTGACAACTTGCACAGATCCGGTCTCTGTGTTGCACATAATAGAGTTGGTTTCTTTGGCGTTTTGCTACCTTTTTTTGGTCCACACTTGATGTTGAGTAGGGTGACATAACTTTATAACCAAACAACATAAATAAAATGAGGGACATACATAGAAAGTGAAACAAAACTATAAGCAACATAAAAAATACAAAATAAAAGAAGTGTATCTTTTTTTGTTAAACATTATAAGTTACAATGCATTGTCTTAATATATATAACCAGTTTTAATCTTTTTGTGTTGGTTGAGTGTAGAGTATATTGTTGCTACATGTGAGTTCATTAAATTATGTTGCATATATCTATCTTTGATGTTGCTACAGTTGCACAAATTTTTTTCAAGCACACATACTTAGATAGAATAGATGCACAATGTTGCTCTCAAACAGGAAAACTTTAATTGTCAATTGAAACATGTGTATCTATTATTTTGTGGCGATGGTTGCAACGCAATAAAATATTTACTGTTATACATTTTATGATGTTTTCCATAAGGGATTTTTGATTTTTGTTCTCTAGCTTTCGCTATATTGTTTCATTTTTGATAAGTTGATGTTGAAAAAAGAGTTTGTCCACGTGTGGTCTTATTTTGATTTTTTACATGGGTTTGTTACTGTGAATTCTTCTATTTTTTGGGTTTTTTCATCTGGGTCATTGTTGAACCCAATATTGTTTCATTTATGGTTCACATTTTGTGGCGATTTACTATGAATTTTGTTGTCATCTATGAAACTGTTGAAACCAATATTGTTTCATTTATGGTTTGCATGTGGCTCCAATTTTTTCTATATTAAGTGTAATAGGAAACATTGGTTTCACCAATGATCACAGTGGTGGAGAATGTATGTTCTTTCTTAGGGGTTTGGTGAGAGCCTATGAGGATCCATGACCCAATATTGTAGGGTGGAGAGCAGGCCTTCTTTTTTTGTGTTTCATTTTTTGGGAAAATTTATTAGAGCCAAAAAATTTGTATTGCTTTTACAAAAATCGTCCCATGCAAAAAACACAAAATAACCTCCAACCACCTTCAAAAAAGCTCAACAACGAATGATCAAACTTGCACCTTCACAAAATCTCATTATCCTGGCATCAACATTAATTGTTATATGGTTTCCATGTAGTGGCGATGGTTATAATAACACCTCCCATTTAAAACCATAAAAAATATAGCAAAAGTATGCACAATTTTTGATAAGGCATTATTGGGTGTCATTTTGTGGCTTTACTTGCTATCAGAACTATGATCCAAGATGAAGATCTTTTGTGAAGGTGCAAGTTTGATTGCCCTATTCAACACATGTATCAGTATTTACAATTGTTCTTATATATACTTGTGGACATGGTTGTATGCATGTATACATCTACATATGCATATACACATAAACATATATGCATGTAATTGAATTTTTTGAGTGCATACAACATCTTGATACAAATGTGTGTAGATATATGTGTCTATAATGCATTTGTATGTGTATATGCATGTATATTTGAATGTTTATATGTATGTATGAGTGTGTATGTGTGTATATGAATTTTCCACATGTATTATATTAAGTGTAATAAAAAAAATTGATATCACCATTGATTACATTGGTGGAAAATGTATGTTAGTCTACAACTATAATCAATGGTGAGACCAATGTTTCATCTCACACTTAATATACAACCTATAATTCTAAGAAATCCTTATTGAGGCCTAGACAAATAACAACTATCCTTCAAAAAGTATAAACATAGGACTTGTTTAATTCCTTTCCAACTATCACCAGTATATGGGAACCACAAATGAAATATTATTGCTAAAGCTGTAGATCAACAATCACCAATATCTTATGGAAAATAGTGAAAACTCTTACTACAGGCCACACAAAAAATAGCCCACAATGTCATATCAAAAAGAACATGAAATATTTTATTACTTTACAACCATCACAACTACATAGAAACCATACAACAATTAATGTTGATGCAAACCAACATTTAATTTAATTGGCCTTCTCTATCGATGTGCCAAATTCTTTTAATATATATATATATACCACCTTTTTTCTGACTAGGATTCGAATGTTGGAAGGGTTAAAAACTAAAAAGGCTGACAAAAATTTCAACCAAATTGCACACAATAACGGAAAACCACAAAATAAGAGGTTTCATTATTTTGTCATTTTATTTCTATGGTTTTAATCTTCTTGTGTTGGCTAGGTGTAGAATATATTATTGCTACATGTGAGTTCATGAAGTTATGTTGCATATGTCTATTTTTGATATTTCTATGGTTGCATAACTTATAATGATAGGCTCTATATTAAGTGCAATAAGAAACATTGGTTTCATCATTGATCATAGTGGTGGATAATGTATGTTCTTTCTTAGGGGTTTGGTGAGAGCTTATGAGGCTCCATGACCCAATATGGTAGGGTAGAGAGTTGGCCTTCTTTTGTTGTGATTCATTTTATTTGAATCCCTAAGTGTAGATATGTACGTTTGTGAAATTAGATTCAAACAACATTCATATGTATGATAGCCTGTATATTAAGTGTAATAAAAAACATTGATATCAACATTGATTATCCTGGTGGACAATGTACTGTTGGTATGCCACTATAATCAATGGTGAGACCAATGTTTCATCTCACACTTAATATACAGCTTGTCATTCTAATAAATCCTTATTGAGGCCTAGACAAATGACAATTATCCTTCAAAAAGTATAAAAATAAGACTTGTTTAATTCCTTTCCAACCATCGCCACCACATAGAAACCATAAATCAAATAATTTATTCAAGGCCATAGAATAAAAATTAACAATGCCTTATGGAATATAGCATAAAAAAATTTATTACTTCAAAAAAATTTAAATGCAAGGTCTGAAAAACCTCAAGGCATGGAAAACCACAAAACATGAGATTTCATACTAACAAAGCCATGCTCGAAAAAATAGAACAACCCCGCAGCCCAACAATTTTTTAAAAAAGTGGATTACATAGGTAAAACCACAAAAAAAAAAAATCATAGCAAAAAACACATGCAAGGGGGAAAAAAAAACCCCGCACACGAATATTTTACTGTAAACAATGCCTAGTGAAAATAACATAAACTATTTAATTTCCTTCCAACCATGGGTGCCACATGCAAACCATAAATGTAACAATTTCCTTTTTTGGTATGCCCATCACATCAAAACACCTTTTCTTTTTTATCATGTTGCTTTGTTTCTCGTAGAAATGGTTATATATTAAGACAATGCATAACTTATAATGTTTAACAAAAAAAGATACACTTCTTTTGTTACCTTATAAAAAATGAAACAATATAGCAAAAGCTTTGTAAACAATGCCTTAGTGAAAATAACATAAATTGTTTAATTTCCTTGCAACCATCGGCACCACATGGAAACCATAAATGAAACAATATTGGTTTGAATAGTGTCATAGACAACAATAGAATTCATAGTAACAAATCCATACAAAAAATAATAATAATAACCCCACAGCTGAAAAAATTATTTTTTCAACAGCACCTTATTGAAAATGAAACAATATAGCCAAAGCTAGAGAACAACAATCAACAATTCATTATGGATAACAACATAAATTGTATAATATTTAAAGTTTTATTGTGTTGTGACCATCGCCACAAAATGTGAACCATAAATAAAACAATATCGGTTTCAATAGTGACCTAGATGAAAAAACCCGCAAAACAAAAGAATTCATAGTAATAAACGCTTGCAAAAAACAAAATAACCCCACATGTAGAAAAATTCCGTTTTCAACAGTACCTTATCGAAAATGAAACAATATAGCCAAAGCTAGAGAACAACAATCAACAATGCCTTATGGAAAACAACATAAATTGCATGACATTAGCTATTTTATTGTGTTGCAACCATCACCACAAAATGAAAGCCATAAATGAAATAATATTGGCTTCAACAGTGACCCAGATGAAAAACCCAAAAACCAAAAGAATTCATAGTAAAAAACCCATGTTAAAAAACAAAATAACCTCGCACGTGGAAAATTTTATTTCCAAACAGTGCCTTGTCAAAAACAGCATAAAGTTTTTTATTGCCTTCCAACCATTGCCACTATATGGAAACCATAAATGAAACAATATAGCTATTTCCTTGCAACCATCGCGACCGCACGAAAACCATAAGTGAAACAATATTGGTAAAGCCACATAACAACAATCAACAATGCCCTATGGAAAATAGCATAAACTATTTTATTGCCACAAAACATGAACGATAAATGAAACAATATTGGTTTCAACAGTGACCCACATGAAAAACCCACAAAACAAAAGAATTCATACTAACAAACCCATGCAAAAATATAAAATAACCCTACATGCGGATAAATTCTTTTTTCAATAGTACCTTATCAAAAATGAAACAATATAGCCAAAGCTAGAGAACAACAATCAACAATGCCTTATGGAAAACAACATAAACTGTATAACATTCACTATTTTATTGTGTTGCGACCATCACCACAAAAGGGAAGCCATAAATGAAACAATATTGGTAACTTGAACAATGACCTAGATCAAAAAACCCACAAAACAAAATAATTCATATTAACAAACCCCTGCAAAACAAAATCAAAATCAAAATAACCTCACATGCCGACAAATTTATTTCCAAACAGTGCCTTGTCAAAAATAGCATTTAAACTATTTTATTGTCTTATGGAAAATAACATACACTATATAACATTAATTATTTTATTGTGTTGCAACCATCGCCACAAAAAAAAAGCCATAAATGAAACAATATTGGTTTCAATAGTGACCCAGATGAAAAAACCCATAAAATAGAAGAATTCAATGTAACAAACCCATGCAAAAAAACACAAAATAACCCCGCATGTGGACAAATTTATTTTCAGATAGTGCCTTGTTGAAAATAGTATAAATTGTTTTATTGCCTTCCAACCATCTCCACTATATGGAAACCATAAATGAAACAATATTGGGAAAGTCACTGAATAACAATCAACAATGCCCTATGGAAAATAGCATAAACTATTTTGGAAATACTCTACAAAGGGTTTTTTCAATATGCACCTCTTCTCGCTTGCTTTAAAAGGGTTTCCCAAATTCACCTCTTCTCGCTTGCTTCAAATGCACCTCTTCTCACTTGCTTTCTCTCAGCTCCCTTCTTTCTCCAACAATTGCAAAAATTGGGGAAAAAATATTAGAGCCGAGACTTTTGTATTTCTTTTGTAACCATTGCCCCATGCAAAAAACACAAAATAACCTCCAACCACCTTCACATAAGCTCAACAATGGATGATCGAAATTGCACCTTTAGAGAGGCTTTCCCTCCTGGCTCACGTCCCTGATTGCATGTAAAGCCACATAACGACACCAAACAATACGTTATCAAAAATTGTGCAAACTTTCACTATGTTTTTCAAGGTTTTAAATGGCAGGTGTTATTACAACCATCATCAGTACAAGGAAACCATACAACAATTAATGTTGATGCCAACTAGTGTTTAATTTCGTTGGCCCTCTCTATCAATGTGCCAAACACTTTTAATATAAAAAATTAAAAAATACGCCACCTTTTTTCCAACAGGAGCCGGACAATGGAAGGGTTAAAAATCGGGAAGGCTGGCAACAATTCTAGCCAAAGTCCACACAATAAACCTATCAGCTAATTAACATCATTCCTACGTTACTTGGAGATTTAAAAAAAAAATAGAGGCATCAATAATTATTTTAAATATTTGAATGTTTCTTTCTAGATATAGAGAAATCATTATTATGATATGCCAATTTGGGAGGCTAGGGATACATGTTTAACCTAGTTGTATAATTATTTATTTCTAGGTAAAATGTGGATTTTTGTCACTTTTTCTAGTTTTGTAGTAGAATTTAATAATTTATGGACCTAGCATTATAGAAGTTATATAAGTGTCCACCCTATCATAGTGGTGTCATAAATATGGTATATTTTTAGATGAAATCTTCTAGGTCAATTTCCTCTAATATTTGGGATTTTGTTCATTTTTGGAATAGCCTTTTAGTGAATCCATTAGGTAGAGTTGTGTGTAAATATTTGTTGTTTGATTACCAACTTGATGTGTGTTGGGTCAAATTTATTTTTATCATAAAAATATCTCTTGTTCTTTTAACTATATGTTTGGTAGTTGGAAAAGCTTTGATTATCTACTTGTTATGTTTGTAATGATTCATTATTTAGTAACTATTTCTTTAGTAACCTTTATATTTTTTTTAAAATTAATTAATTAGATCAATAAATGAACTTTACAAAGATTTTATTCTGATTTATGACATTAGGAAATGATAGATTTTTTTCTCATTTATCCACATGTATGATTATTTACTTGAAAATGAAGTAATGTTATTGTTAATTTGTGTACTTGATTATTGATGTTTGAAGTAATTAGAAGATGATTCATCTTTTCATAGTTGATTCAATTTCTTAATTTGCATGGAGTAGTGGGTATGAGCACTTAGTTACATAGTACAAGATGAGACCTTCTCTCTCTTATCTTATGTCATTGATTTTAGTTAGAAACACATCAATATCCCTAATTATACCCTTGATACAAGTTGACTCACTTAGGTTAATTCTTCCACTAGCTTTTATGTATGTATATGTTGGGTGTTGCCACAATAGTGTGTCCCACTTCTAGGACATCTCAATTTTCCATAAAATTACATATTTTTTAGAAAATATAGTGATTTAATCTTTGAGAGGTTCCATCTACAGAGTTTAAATTAAATACATGGTTAGATCAAACCTCCTTGGATAGAACCCATATAGTCTTAAATCACACTTGCAATGGAGTCTCCTTTGCACCTATCAAAGTTTTGATAGATTTTTCCAAAAGCGAAGAAACAAGGTTCGTGAATGAGCTCTTCTAGGGTTTTGTGTTTTCTAAGGCCATCTATGGCCCCTCCTGCGTCATGTTGCGCTTCTTGCGTAGGAAATCATTTCCTTCATTGAGTACGGTTGCATTTACTATGGTTTTAGGGGTTTATTATGCCTTCAATTATCTCTAACCCAATAATTCATGTCGGTGTTAGCGGTTCATTGACACAGTTTAATGGCTCCCCCACTGAACAAACGCCCTTGAAAATTTGTTCTGAAAGTCTTTCACGAGGTAAGCATTTTGATGCCCTTGCTAATGTAGTCTTTCCTTTACCTAATTTTGATTATGCATGTCAATAGATCAAGCAACACACCTTTGTGGGTTATTTTGTTGGAATGACTCCTCCTGAAAGTGTGTTAAAAGATTGGGTCAGCAAGGCCTGGGTCCCTCATGGGGTCCGCCTTGATATGGTCCAAAATCTAACCAAACACTTTTATTTGTTCCGCTTTGTGGAAGTTAGTCATGTCCAAGCTATTTTGGGTCATGGGCCCTAGTATGTTCGGTCTTCCTTTTTAGTTTTCCAGGCATTGACCCATCATTTTGTTGTCTCAGAAGACTCCAAATGTGTGTCCCGGTCTGCATTGATTTTCTCAAGTTACCTCTACCATGCGTGCCCTTCTTGAACCATATTGCTTCCTCTTTCAAGAGGGTTGTTTGTATTGAACCTGATAGTTTATTCCAAGCCCGTCCTCGGAAGAGGGTTTGTGTGGAAGTTGATTTATCCAAGGATTTGAAAGAGTCTGTAGACATTCAAATTGGTGATATTAGACACACCCAGAAAGTCACATATTTCAATCTGCCCAACACGTGTTATTGGTGCCAGTCAGCTGACCACAAGATCAAGGACTGCCGTTTGACAGTTCCTCATACATCTTCTTAGTCAGGGGATGTTGAAAAGCCTCATCCGATAGAACCTTCTGCTAAGGCTGAAACAAAGTGGACAACGATTTCAAAGGGGAAAAATAAGTCATCTAGTTCTGGGTCAGCTCCCAAGGCCCATGAATTGACTTAACCTGGTTTCAAACCCTTCAGAGAAGGGGATAGCTACTCCCTCGGGAGTTACTTCTACTATTGTACAACCCAGGTCAAAGGCCATGCCTCAGCCTGCAGTTGTTTTGTGCTCAACCAGATTTTTTCTCCGCAACGAGGACTCAGCGGCGGTCTCGTAGCCCATCTCCACTACCGGAAGAAGGAGAATATGTGCCTGAAAAAGTGGAGATTCTCTCCTTCTATTCAGATTGGTTCTGTTCCACAAGATTTTTTGAAGAATAGCTTCTCTTCCCTAGAGGAAGAGGATCAGGATTCTGCAAGTATGGAAGATTTTCCATGAAATTTATCTCATGGAATGTTCGAGGTCTAACTGACCTCTCCAAGAAGTATTCTATTAGGAATACTTTCAATAATTACCCAAGGATTGAACTATTTTTTCTCCAGGAAGTTAAAATTTCAGGTTTTCACTTGCTTCAACTTGTCGCTCTATTTGGCCAGCTAGTACTATGTTTTGCACTTTGCATGAGGTTGGTTGTGGTGGAGTTGCTACTCTTTTGGCCCCACGATTGCATTCTTGCATGGTGGACCATGGGGTTTATCCCTCCCAGTGGGTAGTCTGGGTTCTTCTCAATATTGAGAATCATTCCTTAGAGATTATTAATGTTTATGCCTCTAATGATGTCATGGAGCGTTGCTTTCTTTGGCGCTAGATTTCTAATTCTTTTCCAATTGCCACCTAGTTGCTCCATGAGGATTTCAACATGGTTGAGATGGCGTATGACAAGAATGGCACCTTGCATTTTTGTTGGGCAGTGGGTGAAAGGGAGGCATGGTTTTACATGTGCAATAAATTGGGGATTCTTTTATCCCAATATGGGTTTCTGCCATTCTCATTCTCTCTAACACACTTGGTGCAATTGCAGGGTTGGTTCTGACAGATTCTTTAAATGCCTTGATCATGCCATGATCTTGGCTCAATCTTTTTTTCCTTTACTAGCTCTATCTTTCCAGGAAAGTCATTAGTGGATGTGACTCTTTTTTATCACTTCCCAATTCATTTTCTCATTGAGTGGGTGTCTTGTCAACCCCGCACGTGTAAGACTCAATTATTATTGAACACTTCTTTGCTTTGTCACAAGCCCACCCTAGCCCACATTCACCGAGTGTGGAATTTAGAGTGCAGGCCACTTGGTCATACGAGCTATATTTCTTGGTGGAATGATTTCATCATTCGTACTGCGCATTTCCTATGCATTTATGGGCACCAGCTTGCTATCTTTCGTCGGCATTCTTATGAGGCCACCACTGCCAAATTGCATACATATATGGAGGTTTTGGTAGCTAGTCCTTTCTCCCTATCACATCACATCAGTGTGGCAGATTTAAGATAGAAAAAGAAAGTGGTAGATAATTATACTGTCAGAGGCGCTCAAATCAAAGCTCGGTTTCACTGGCTCAAAATTGGTGATTGTGCCTCCAAAGAGTTTTTTTTGGCCCTTCGTGCCAAGCACCAAAGAAATCAAAGATGGTAACCAAGTGCTCTCTGAGCTACCTGACATTCTCCAAGATTTTGTGTGTCACTATGAACATGTTTTCACTACTTAGGACCCCATGCCTGCATGCAAGCAAGCCCTTCAGGACTGCCTTGTTGTGCCACATAGGCTTTCTTCAACCCAGATTAATTTTTGTGATCAATTGTTAACAACTGATGATCTCAATGAAGTTGTTTCCTCCATGGCCAATGATAAGGCTCTTGGGATTGATGGCTTTCCTTGTGAATTTTACAAATCTCTTTGGGACTGTGTTGGGAGTGACTTGCATCATGTTTTTCTTGAAGCCTTTCAAACCAATTCTCTAGGAAATTTAATAAATAAAGGCAATATTAAATTCATACCTAAGCCTGGGGATCCGGAGGTGTGAGAGGAAAATTTGCAATTCCTAGCAATAGATGGATTAGCTATTGTCAGTAAATTGAAATAAACCTCTCCCTATGAAATTATTGATCAAACATAGAAGAGAAAAATATTACGTAAAGCATGTACAACTTAAAATTTGAAAATCTAATCTAAGTTAACCAACCACCATCCCATAGGAGGATTGGTGCCCCTTGATGTGAGAAGAGAGCCCTTTCCCAATCCTTGATAAGCAAATGATGTGATAATGGACAAAATTTGTTCTTAAATTAAGAGAATAACTTTGCATGAGCTTCTATGTTGTTTGTTTGAAGGATAGGAGCCTTGAATTTATAGTTGAGCTTGAAGAGAGGAGAGGCCAAATTGAAGAATGTGAGACTAATTCCCAACAAATAGGAGAGAGCCACTTGTCACAATGTGATTGGCCCATGATTGTGCAAGTTTTGGCCAATGTGCCCATTTCAAATTTGAAAATGGAATTGAATGCATATGGTTGAGGGATTTGGGGGGAATGTATTTTGAACAAAAAATTCAAACAAGGGAAGTTAATGAGGGCATATTCCTTGGGAATATTCCTTGTGAAGAAAATAGGTGTTTTAATAAATCAATTTAAATGATTTATTATGTAAGTGGATGGGACATGGGTTAGTCTTACCATTAATTAGAGATTTTGACTAATTAAGCTAGTAATTAGGTGGTGTGACATTTGATTTGCAAATTTTTATTTGTTTTAAATCAAATGAGAGTAAAATTAATGTTAATCATTTAATTAAATACATGTGATTTAATTAAATCAAGAGACCTTAGGAGATAAAAAGTGATTTATTTAATTAAACCTGATTTGTTTAATTGATGGATGAAATATGATTAATCAATAGTGTTAATTTTGCATGTCTACATTTTTCCCCTCTTTGAAGCAATGAACTTGTTGCATTGGTTCAAAGAATGATGCCGCCAACATCAAAATTAAACAAAATCTGATTTTTTCGGATGCCCTGGCGAAAAGAAGTACATTAGTACATTGCCCCCTTGAGAGATCGAGTGAAAAGATTTGATTTGAGGTCGATATCGCGATAAAGAGGTTTAAAATGGATGTATGGATGGTTAGACTAACTGATCTATATGATAATGATGATGTAAATGAGATTTTTTTAAGATGCTTAGAATAACACATCTATATTATCCTAAATCACTTAAATGATTATGCTAATGAGATGTTTGGAAGATTCTTAAAATAAAAAATCTATATTATTTTAATTATCTTAAATGATTATGCAATGCATGTGAGATGAATGATGTTTTCCTATGATGATATGAAAGATGAAAGTGAAAATGCAAGATGCAGGATAGATGTGTTGTTAGTGCGAAAGCGGATAGAAGAATGAGAGGGATCAACCCTTAAATTCAAGAAGGTGCAGAAGTCCAACAAGTCCACTAGTCGTCGAGACTTTATGGGATATGATGATGAATGATAATGATGTATTTCTTATCCAAGGATGGGAGAGATAGAGAGCATATCATTATTTATGTTTGATAACACACATAGGTGCAATGCATCAAGGTATTAAGAACCAGGATGGTGTTGTGCCTAGTGTGATGGACTTTGACTCGTCAAATAGATAGGAGTACTCTTGTTCACACTTGACAAACGAAACCTTATTCGGAATGTCGTTCAGATATTCTAAACATCTTGGGCCAAAACATAAAAAGGAAAGCCTTCTTATGTGGTCAATGAGATATCTACAACATCCTCCCTACAAACAAAACAAAGCAGGCATGACGAAGTTATTTTACAAGAATATCCAACAAGCACAGCAGATAAAAAGATAATGATCATTGCCCCATTCCTTTCTCTCTAAACCTATTTTGTTTAGGCATCATCGAGAGGTCCTTGGAATGAGCACAAAATAAGATAAGTCAATAAAAAAATAAAATAAAGAAAACCAAACAAGCTAATGTTCTTCATACCGCTAGCCAAGACTAACTATTGTGGGGTACCTGATGCTTATGTCCATCACAGGAAAACTTCATCCTAGGACATGTTGTGATCAGGGTTTTGATGGGACTCATTTGGGTGATAAGCTATTGATATTCCAAGTTGACCAACTTGCTTGGTTACTAACTTAGATATAAGACTTTGATGATTAGGTGTTCACTTTTGAACCTGCTAAACTTGCTTCTAATTCACTCACCAAAGAGTGAAGGAAATGATTGACTTGATGATGATAAGATGGGAAAATAGATTGCCATTTTATTGCAACGGATGCCTAAGGGCTGACCCAAACTGTCTCGGGGGATGATCAAAGATCAACCTTGCCTACGTTCAAGCTTAGAGATGACGTAGTTTGGACAAGGTGAAAGACTGACATGACTTAATGATGAATTTTTTTTGAATATTTTCTAAGACTTTTTCAATGTTTTTGGATTTTTCTGATTGAATTTGGGAAGAGCACAAAATATACACAAATCCGATCGACCACCAGCTTCAAGGACATGCCTCTAGTGTTTAAGCGATAGACTTCTTTGATAAAAGGTGGAACAAACTGACCTTAGGAATATGCCAAGTAGTACTATGGTGGAATATGATATGGTCATCAATTCAGGCTATGGTATGAATGCGAGCGGATGGGTGGATGAATGATTAATGAAATGTGATGGAATGGATGGTTGTTGTTCTCCAAGAGCCATGAACTTTTGCTTGGGAGGATATTTTCCTCTGGGAGGTGGTCCTCCTTGATTGCTCAGATTATCGATTTGGTTGCTGGGAAATGGTTGTTGTTGTGCTACTACTGCATTAGTTTGCACATGATTTTGCAGTTGATGATGGGTCTAGATGTTTTGCTTAGGGGCACTGATGACCACTTTTGTGATATTTTTGTTCCTTGACCATGCTCGAGGTTTATCATTATAATTGTTGGACAGCCAGTTATCTTGTGGTGGAGTGAATTTTGATGTGCCTCCTCGCGCAACAAGGGCTCTTTCAATGTTGAGTGCCTTTGGGATCAATTGATTGTATGATGTGATGCATTGCATTTTTAAGTAGAATGACAAGTTTTCATCTAGATTATATATGATTGTGCCAACTATTGTTCTTCTGGCATGGTCCACTTGCTCTGATTAGCCTTGGATCACCATCTTTGCAAGAAGGATGTGAATATCTCTCATTTTCTTTGTTTGAGCATTGATAGTTCTTCCAAACTAACATCTGCACCCATGTTGAAGGCATAATTTTTAAGGAATGCTTCCACAATTTTTCAAAATGTTTTAATGCCTATGGGTAGGCGAGAAAACCATTCTATGGCAGGACCAGTCAAATTTTGGGGAAAATTTGCATTAGATAATGTGTTATCATATGCAACCTCCATGCAATGCACCTGAAATTCCCTAATGTGATTTTTAGGGTTTCCCGTTCCATTATACTTATCGAATTTGGGGATTTAAAATCCCTTTGGGAATGATACCATTGTGAGATATCTATTGAATGGATATTGACACAAGTTGCCCAGTGTTCTGGTTGTTTTCCCTTATTGGAGGTCCAATACTTGCTGCGAGAGCAGTTTGATTTCTGTTGCGACATCGTTGCTTGGATTGGGAGGTGGAATGGATTGGGAGGTGGAATGAATGTGTTTTGAGGTGTTTGGGATGTTTGATTGGTGGGAGGTGTACTGGTGGGAGTTTGCTACAAACTCTAATGTATGTTCAAGGCCTGCTGATATGCCTACATTTGCATCAACAACACTTGTTGTTGATCTTTCTGTTGTTGTTCCCAACAAGGCTCGTTGTTGGGCCGAGTTGCTATAGTGCCAATGAGGCTTGTTATTGGTCAAGTTGCTACTGTGCCAACGAGGCTTGTTATTGGTTGAGCTGTTACTGCACCAACGAGGCTTGTTATTGGTCAAGCTGCTATTGCACCAACGAGGCTTCTTATTGGTACTGCACCAACGAGGCTTGCTATTGGCTGAGTTGCTATTGTGCCAACAAAGCTTGTTATTGGGTGAGTTGTTGTTGATCCAATGAAATTTGTCATTGGGCGAGTTGTTGTTGAGCCAACGAAGTCTTTTATTGGGAAAGTTTTTGTTGAGCCAACGAAGTCTGTTATTGGGCTAGTTGTTGTTGAGCCAACGAAGTCTGTTATTGGGCGAGCTGCTGTTGAGCCAACAAAGTCTATTGTCTAGCATGTTGTTGTGCCTGAAAATCTTGCAAGGCTTGTTGGTATGCTTGTCAATGGATTGCTTGCAATTGCGCTTGGTATTGTGCTTGCGCCTGTTGGGCTTGGTGTTGGGCCTAGGCTTGAGCTTGTGCTTGTTGGGCTGCTTGAGCTTGTGCTTGTTGGGTTGTTTGAGTCACTTGTTGGGATTGTGCAACTTGTTGGGTAGCTAGTCTTGTGCTTGTTGTGCAACTTTTTGGGCTTGTTTTAGTACTCTCTGATGATTGGCTTTTCTTGGATGGTTTGGATCAGGGTGGTGAATGAATTCGTCACCGTTAGGTTTTGGTGGGATTGGTGGTGGATTGGGAATGATGCCATCTGTGGTGATAGGCAAAACGGTTGTGGTGGTGGTCGGTATTTGGGTTGTTGGAGGTGTGGTTGAGAGGCTTGGTCTTTGAGAAGGTATGCTTTGAGGGATTTGACGACTAGTTGAAGTGTTGACCATGGTGGTTTGAGTGGTTGCCACTTGTTGTTGATCTTGATATCTAATTTCTTGATATTGGAGATATTGTTCCTAATGTGGTTGTGGAGATAGCTCAATGCTTTGATGACGTGGTTCAACCAATGGAAGAATGTATTGATTTTGGGGTTGAGATGTCTCTTGGCACAATGGATCAACTACTTTGGCAAGTGAAGCAATTTGATCCCGCAAAATTTGATCTTGACACCTTTGGTATGGTTGACTTGGTTGTAGAGCAAGCAGATTTGGAATGCACCCTTATGGTGCTTGTCGGGATCATGGATAAGTTGATTCTAGATAATGTTTTGATTTGGTGTGATGTTTAGATTCAACATGATAGATTGAAATTGAACATTGTTGTGGTTGGGAATCATATTGCCTTGATCTAGGTAACTTTAATTTTGCATGGAGTTACCTTGACTAGGATCATTACATGGAGTCATCAACATATTGCTTGGATTTCGAACAACATTGATGGGATTTAAAAACATGTCTACCCCAAAGTTTACCAAGTGTGGATTCGAAATGGTCATGTTTGACAAACTTGTATTTGACATGTATGGATTTGGTGGGATAGTGTTGTTTGGAATAAGACTCATGCATTAAGTGTTTAGTTGATAGATTTGCATATTTGGACTTGGATTTAAATCTATCATTGGAAAAGGTGTTCCAAACTTTAGATTGGTCATACAAACATTCGTATCGTTGAAGTTTGGAGGAGATAATGATGACATGCATAAATATGATTTTCGATGATAAATTGGAATTGTGAGACTTGGATAGTTTGGTTGACTCAGATTAATCATGATGGATGGATCAAGTTTATATTCCATGTCCCTCTTGTGTTGAGATCGAGTTTGAACCATAAAATGAAGATCAATTTTCAAGAATGTAAGAGATGAACCTGTAATCATTTAGATCAGTCTAAACCTTAGGTTCAAAGAAGCGAAGAGCTATGATAATTGAAGGATCAAAGTGATGATGAGGATGAGATAAATGAAAGCTGAGTGATACGGATGAATGGAACTCTTAAATAAAATTTCAAGGAAATTCTAAACTTTTTATAACTTTGATTGATCGTGATTGGATTGATAGTTTGACTGAATGTGTTAAGTCAAACAAAATGTGATAAATGCACTTGTAAACCCTAGGAATTTGTGTTATCCTAGAGTGGACTTGTACATAAGAGGACGGTTTGACGAAGTGTGTTAAGTCAAACGAGGTGATGATTTGATAATTTGGCTAAGTGTGTGAAGCCAAACAACATGGACTCGTAAACTCTAGGAAGTTGTGTTATCCTAGAGGAAACTTGTGTATAAGATGATGGTTTGACTAGGTGTGTTAAGTGAAACAAAGTGGTTTTGATTTCGCCTAAAGGTTTAACATAAAAGATGTTTACAAAGTTTCCAAGATTTGTTGGTGAGGTGATTTTTGACTGATTTTGATGGTTGATAGATTGATGAAAGTGATTGAATTTGATCTTAGACTTGACCTAGAATAACACTTATTCTTATAAGACCTCGGTGTTGCTGAACATGCTATACTTCCTATGGGAGGAAAGCAAACCTTTCAAAAATTTTGGGATTCTGTTGATAGTAGAATGCATACAACTCAGGATTGTTTCTTGAAGCTTTTTTTGTAAAATTTGTAAACCAATCTTTCCCTAAATTCAAAAAGTCTCTCAAGACGCTCCTCACGAGCTTTTAGACTAAGCTTCTTAACTTTGGTTTTGGGATTTTGATCTTGCGAGAAATCATGTTAGAAAACACATGTGTAATCCAATTTAACTTTTATCTTGTCTTAGTGTATTCTTTTTACCAAAGACACTTGCTGGATTATGTTTTTCAAACTGAATATCTAATGTCCTAATTTCCCTTTATCCCACAAAGTGTAGAAATAAAGGAAACCAAGGCAAAGGTTACCTATTGTTGACTTTAGTAAGCAAATTGAGATGAAATCCAAATGCTTAGAAGCCTCTAAGGATGAAATCCCTAGGGCAAGCATGAGCATTTGAATTTGTCAAAGGTATTTGCTTCCCTAAAGGGTTTGAAATTTGAAGGTCATGTGAATTTTTGTTTTCAAATGCTTTTAGGAACCAAGCAATGTATCTTTCAATTCCAAGCACTTTTACAACCCTAGGATGATGAGACAATATTTTGTTGGGTTCCCACTTGGACGAATCCAGCTGCGCATATTTTGTGTGAATGGCTAAATGCTTGACAACACTAGCTCCCCTCCATGGCACACACTTATCGGGTCAGCCAAGAATTAGTACCCATGAATCTCCCATGACATACTTTTCATCTCTACAACAAAATTGCATGTATAACGTGTGGCGTCTTCAAAGGACATGACCTTTTGCACCAACAAAATAGACAAGGATTTGGCCTTTCCTAAACAAAGGGTTTTAATTCGGGTATTCTGTTCATGGGGGATTATTCAATGTTGGTGAGAGTCTATTTATGTCCATCTCGTCGGAATAATCCTCATGATTCTTGAACTTTCCTCAAGAATCCACACTTATATACAGGTTGGAAGTCGCTTGGATTTAGCATGTTCCTGGTTGGGTCGTTCCCTTGGGTGAGTACTTTTTCCAACAAGGTAGGCCCTCTAAGATAAAAAAAAAGTGAGTAAACATATTCGTAGTTTGATCAACCTTCATTTAGAAACAAAGGGAGAACACTCGCGATAAGTTTACTCACACTCGCAAAGTGTTTTGTTCAATTTTAAATCCCAAATCGAAGTGTGAAGGCAATCTTTCTTGACAACTTAATATCAAAAAATAACTTTTGATTCTCAAGATTGTCGTGAGGCGCGAGAGAAACGCATACATCTTTTCGATGATATTAATTTGTGAAAAAGATTACAAAGCATGAAAAACACTTGTTCTTTTTAGACCACAAAGCAGTGATGAGTTTGTTTTAAAAGCACCAAAATCCAAGTGTGAAGGTTGCCTTGTTCAGTTTTAGACCAAATTGAAATTCTAGTAAGTGTTTCTAAGATTCAAATTTTAACCAATTTTGAAAAAGCATGAATTGGGGGTTAATTTTAAACCCAAAAGATAAAGTGATTTAGGCCTAAAAACAAAGCAAAAGAAAAAAAGTAGGAATTGAAGCCTCGGATTTTATCAAGAAGCATTAAAAATGCTTTTTCCCAATCTTGATTTCAATGTTCAAGGATTTGTTCTCCCCAATTCTAATATGCTATTTGATTCTCCAAAGATTGTAATGTATTTCCATCTAATTTTGTTCCTCTTTAACTTTTGTTTTTAGGTTTCAAAAGTAGATCAAGTTTGAATTTTATTTTTTTTAAAAACATCAATTACCTCCACTTTTGCCAACAAAATTTCCTGCACAAGAGACTTAGAGATATTAATGTTAAGGCTGATAAAATGAATCTATTTTAATAAATTTCATGTCAAACATCATAAATGTATACAAAATTGTAATTTTTAGACAATAGTGAACATTGACTATAGAGAAATAAAAACACAAGAAATTTACTCCCCTTTCACCAAGTCAACCACGTTTCTCCAAGGCCTACCCAATCACAAGTGCACTTCTCATCATAATAAATATACAACTAACATACCCTATCAATCACTTAGAAAAAATATTCATTAACATCAAACATTAATATTGATGACTTTTCGTTGATAATCTATTCATATCCTAAGATTTTGATTTTTTTGATGGGCCCAATGATGATATTAAACTTGCATAAAATATCCTTAAAATATCTCAACCAGTTTTACTCCAGCCATAATAATCAATGCCCATTGACATTGAACTTGTCAATATGGGAAAAATCACACCAAATAAGTAAATGTGAATACTGTGGAAGGTGGCGTATTGCTTTAATCTAGGTTATTGTGTTTGTGATTTGCAGTAAAAAAAAATGCATATATATCATTAAATAGATGAGAAAAGATCTATCATTGACACCAATTTTGAGAGTTATACCGCCCAGGATTCAAAAATATTGAATCATTGTCTACAAATATCAGCTAACATGCATCCAACTATCCTATTGCACCTATTTAATGCTAAGGGGATGAATGGTTAATCAAAATTCAAGAATGATGCCATGCCTACAGAAGATTTAGATCACATTTCTATTTTGTTTGAAATTAATAGAAATCTCCACTACATCAAACAATATCCAATGTGGTCTGCTCATTTGCCAATGATGTTGATTGGCCCTTTGTAAGCGGTCCCAAAGCTCGATTCCCAACCATTTAGAAGGAGTGGTAGTCTCTTCTCATTAATTGTTTTTTATTTATTTTGGGTGATCACACCTACCATCTGCGCCCATTATAGAGTAGGGCGTCCATTTGTGATAATGGACCTACAGATAGTAGGGGGTAACATTAGGAGGTGAGATGAATACCACCTATTACTTGGTGAAATATAGTCAATAAGCACTACATAGATTTTTTTTTTGTCAACACTTTCCTTGAATGCAGATGAACATACATACCCCTATCAATAGAAAGGTCTGTCAGTAGAAGGGCCTATCAGCGGAAAGCGTCCTACTATAGACCTGAAATCTTCCGACGCATCGGTACTCTAACCATTGGTTTACTCTTTTTTCTATTGCTTACATTTCCATTTTCAATTTCAACTCAACTACTTCTAAAGATAATATTCATTCAATAATTCTAAACTTACTAGAGACATTGCCTAATGTTAGACGTTGAAAACACAGGATTGAAATTCTTCCTCAAACAACCAGAAATGTGAGACAAGAGGCATTCTCTATCAATGCATTAATGGTCAGACTTCTAATCTTGGCGCACATTAGAATCATCCTTTGGCATGGGTGTCCTTGAAGAAAATTTCTTTTAACTTTTATCGGACAAGGCCTTCCATGTAATTGACATCTTTCCAGTGGAATATAAGATGAATTTGTTCCAAAAGGAAAAGCGGATGGAGGAACCACAAACACATTCAGAGAGAAATAAACTGTATCTTAGCAAAGGAAAACACACATAAGGGTGGTCTCCAAATTTGAAGAAATCAACTCCAAACATACTGACCTCCAGCACTATAAGAAATAAAATGGAGAATAAAAGCTATAGCAAGGGCCATTCAGATTGTGATTTGATCTCTTTAAAACAAATTTGTTCCAACAGGAAAAGCCAATGGAAGAAGCACGAGAGAATTCAGAGGGACATAAAATGTATCTTAGTAAAGGCAGACATAGGCAGTGTATGATTTTCAAATCCAAAGAAATCTACTTAAAACATACGGACCTCCAAAACTGCAAGAAATAATGCAGAGCATAAAGCAACAGTAAGGCCCAATCAGATTATGAGATGCAAGATTTTGATTAAAGCAAGGATCAGAACATTGGAAGATGGAGTCAATAATGAGAACTGGCAACAGTGTGTGGATGCACTACAGATGATCAACACTTTGTTGAAATCTCTTTGGAATGAGAATCATTACAGCTATTAAAAGCTTTTGCCTGACAACTCCACTGTAAGATGATTTTATGGATTGTGGCCTATGGCTGTTATCGGCCATCCTCTCTGCACAAATATTTACTATATCTGGGGAGATCAGACTCAGTAAATCTCAAAACTAAAACTTGATATTTACAAGCTTTAGACAAAGATTAAAAGCTTGAATAGAAATACAAATAGTCATATCTAAAGCTTGAAGTTTATAAAAATGGAAACAGGGATTTTTATCCTTTAATCTAAAAGCCTAAATTAAATTATAAATAGAGACTTGCAGTTTCTATTTGAAGCATTAATCGATCTTATGTAAATAAAAGCAAGAAAAATGCTTAAACAAAAATAGAGACTTCATAATCAAATGCCCTCCTTCTAGCACCACAATGTGAGGAAAATTTTCAATTCCTAACAATAGATGGATTAGCTATTGTCAGTAAACTAAAATAAACCTCTTTCTATGAAATTATTGATCAAACATAGAAGAGAAAAACATTACGTAAAGCATGTACAACTTAAAATATGAAAATATAATCTAAGTTAACCAACCACCATCCCATAGGGGGATTGGTGTCCCTTGACGTGAGAAGAGAGCCCTTTCCCAATCCCTGATAAGAAAATGATGTGATAATGGACAAAAAAATTTCTCAAATTAAGAGAATAACTTTGCATAAGCTTCTATGTTGTCTGTTTGAAGGATAGGAGCCTTGAATTTATAGTTGAGCTTGAAGAGAGGAGAGGCCAAATTGAAGAATGTGGGACTAATTCCCAACAAATAGGAGAGAGCCACTTATCACAATGTGATTGGCCCATGATTGTGCAAGTTTTGGCCAATGTGCCCATTTCAAATTTGAAAATGGCATTGAATGCATATGGTTGAGGGATTTGGGGGGAATTTTGTTTAAACAAAAAATTCAAACAAGGGAAGTTAATGAGGGCATATTCCCTGGGAATATTCCTTGTGAGGAGAATAGGTGTTTTAATAAATCAATTTAAATGATTTATTGTGCAAGTGGATGGGATGTGGGTTAGTCTTAGCATTAATTAGAGATTTTGACTAATTAAGCTAGTGATTAGGTGGTGTGACATTTGATTTGCATTTTTGTATTTGTTTTAAATCAAATGAGAGGAAAATGAATGTTAATAATTTAATTAAATACATGTGATTTAATTAAATCAAGAGACCTTAGGAGATAAAAAGTGATTTATTTAATTAAACCTGATTTGTTTAATTGATGGATGAAATATGATTAATCAATAGTGTTAATTTTGCATGTCTATAGGAGGATATTTGCAACTAGTGGCCCATCACGCTTCTCAATGTTCCTTACAAAATCATTGCCAAAGCCCTCGCTCTAAAAATTTGCCACCTCTTTCTTCAGGTTGTGCGTCCTGAGCAGACGGGTTTCATTAAATCTAGGTTTATTTTGGATAACATTATTGTAGTTTGGGAAGGCATGTAGTGGGCCCGATGGTCGAACCAGAAAGCGGTGTTCATTAAAATCGATTTTGGCAAAGCTTATCGCCGCATTGAATGGCCTTTCATTCTTGCCATGTTGCAAGCTTTGGTTTTTTGGCCCAACTTTATACAGTTTATTTGTATACTTTTTTCTGATGCCTCGGCTTGCATTTCCATTAATGGCGGCCAATCTTCTACTTTTGGTCTTTTTTGTTCCATTCGCCAAGGGTGCCCTCTTTCCCCTGCTTTGTTTGTTGTGGTTGCTGAGTGCTTTGGATATCTTATGGCCCATGTTGTCTCCCAACAACATGTTAAAGGGATCTCTCTCCCAGACTCCTAGGAACAGCTTGTCAATGGCCACTTCGTGGATGATTCTTTTCTCACTCTCTTGGAGGATGAAGATTCCATCACTGTTGCCCTTGATTGCATTAATACCTTTTGTCTTGCCTTCGGTTCTGCAATTCAATGGCATAAGACCTTGTGCTATAGACAATCAGTGCTCCCCATTCTTGCGTGGCTTCAAACCTATAACTAGAAGTGGATTGGGCTGGGAGAAATCTTTGGGTTTCTGGGCATCCCCTTCACCTTTCAGGCTTCCCCTCAGGAGCTTTGGAAAGCAGTGCTCTCCAGGGTTGAGCAGAGGATGGCCTATTGGATTACTAAGCCTCTTTCGTTGGTCGAAAAATTCCAGGTGTGCTCTAAAATTTTGGCAGCCACCCACGTCTACTATTCTTCCTGTTGGGCTCCTTCTAAAGCTATCTATAGTAGGCTTGAAAAGTTGCTTCACGATTTTTTATGGGCCTCTTCTAAAACCCACAAGGGTTTTCATCGGGTCACTTGGGAGTTTTGTTGTCTCCCTAAGGACTCCAGAGGGCTTGTATTTTTCTCCACTCTACGACAAGGGACTACTCTCTGTGTCAAATGGATTATCAGAGCTCTCACTAGGGATGAAGCCTAGAAGATTCTCCTTAGGCATTGTATTTAGTTTGGTTTTCCTATTCACGGGCTCACCTGGAAAGGAATCGGTCTCCAAACCCTCTTGGTTATGAGGGAGTCATGTTAGAGTAATTGGGTATTTACTTTATTAATTAAATAATATTTGTTTAATTACATAAAGTTCCCTTTTACCTCTTTTCACTTAAGCTAACATTAGGTGCATAATAATTAATTACTTTATTAATTATTATTGTGCAAGCCTAGGGTTTTCCTTTTTAGGGTTTTCATCTATATGTAGTTGAAAACTATCTTTTGTATCATTAATTCATTTTACATTTTTAGGTGAATACATTGCTCCACATTCTTGAGCATTTCCTTTGTTGCTTCTCTTTACTTCTCCTTGTAATAGGTTATTTGCTTGCAAAGATCTTTTGGGCTTCTGTGGTGTTGTATCTTCTCAACTCCAACATGGTATCAGAGCTTCAGATTTGCAGCTGCTTGTTCTTGTTTTGAGATTTTTGCATTGGAAGCAAATCTAGGGTTCTAAGGTTTCTTCTTGTGGAATCAACATATTCTGAATTTTAGGTTCACTTTGGGCTCAAACGGACAGTGCCATTGGATTTGTAGTGCCCAAAAACCCCTAAATCAATTGTCAAATCATCGATTTTGGCCACAGTCAACCAGGGTTGCAAATTTTTTTTTAGCGTTTGGCCGTACGACCCCCTCATAAAAACATTCGCAAAAAAAAATTTAAAATAATAAATAAAACCTAAGGTTTTATTTTATTTTTTGGTGGCCCATTGTATTTTTGAATCGATGCCCACATGTCACCAAGCGGCCACCAACATGCCACTCCGCCGCCCGCTACTCCATCTAGCACCGCTCGCGCCGCTCCGCCTACACCGCTCTGTCCGGCACTCCCCGCCTGGCTCCCCACCGGGCTCCTCGCGCTCCGCTCGGGCTCCGCCGAGCTCCACCCACCCCGCCAAGCTCATTGCTCTAGTCGCTGCTCCACCTAGTGCACCGACACTGCCGAGCTCACTGAACCAAGTCGGCTCCTTAGCCCCTGCGGGCTTCAAAACAACCCCCTGCCCGGTCATGTGGTGACTAGGTGCTAAGCGCCAACTGCCGGCGGCATGCACAGCCTTTGAGGGCTTAACTCCGCACCGCCAGGTCACATGAGGAACCAAGGGCCGCACGCCTAGCTCCCAGTCACTAGCCCCCTGGTCATCCACATGACCAGGGGCCGAAGACTTTAGCCCTTGAGGGCTGTGAGAGATATTTTTTTTCTCTCCTTTTGAGCAGCTTGTGCTAAATCGGGCGTAGAATGGACATTTTTTCTCATATTTTCGAAAATGAGATATTGTTGGAAAGCTGGTTCCAGTGTTGTTCCAGTGGTACTAGTATTTTTTCCTGATTTTGTAGTTTTGTAGTCTTTTTTGCCAGTCAAAATCAGAACTTGGTTTTTTCACTCCAAGGGGTGTATCTTTTGCGTCCGAACTCCGTTTTGCGCAAACGAATAGGCGTTGGAAAGGTATTACAGTGCTCTTTCCAAATTTATAGTTTATTTTACCAGAATATTTACCAAGTATTTTTTATTCAATTTTGTGTGTTTTTACACTTTGCTCACTTACTTGGTCATCTTGGCTCCTACATGGGGTTTGTTTGCGTTGGATGGGTTATGTTGATATGCTTTATCATTGCTGAGATCATTAGTCTCTGAATTTTTTCATTTAAAGAGTTATCATGGGTTTCTCTACTCACCCTTTAGTTGTTCTTCTGGAATGGGGTAATTATGAGTCATGGGCAAAGGGTATACTTACACATTGTAGGTGGCTTAATATTTTGCCTTATTTGTATGATCTCATACCTGAACCAACAACTTTAGAGGGCAGATTAGCATGGGATATTATTAGAAATCACATAGTAGGAATCATATTGTCTAGTGTTGATCATGACACTGTGTTGGTTATATCAGACATTGATTGTCCTCACCCACTTTGGACACGTCTTTGGGAGATCTATGGAGACCCTATTCTATCTCCATTCCTAGAAGATCCTGCTTCAGATTGTCTCATACCCATTTCTTGGAGAGAGAATACACCATTTGATCATGATACTTTAGAGGAGCTTGAGTATTTAGACACTCTTACATGTTCCGATGGATCATAGGTTTGTCTCATAGTTCCTACTCTTCAGATTGAGACTTCATCAACATCTCTTGTTGTTCTTGATTCAGTGCAGTAGGGAATCATACATCTTCCAGACATAGCTACTTTGGACTCTTATGTTGCAAACATATCTTTCTTGTTTGTGGAGTCCTATATAGCAGATTTGGAGGATTATTTTAAGGACATTCATCTCTTCTACCTTGACAGTTAGGTTATCACTGTTCGCCCACCATTATCCGAGTATTTAGAGGTTGCATTTTAGTATTCTCCACATCAGTTTGGATTTGACATTATTTGTTTTAGTTCAGACAGTGAGACTCTTCAGCATCCTATCATGGCACACATCTTGAGACAGATTGGTTCATCATTCTTCACAGGTCCATGGATCCGTTTCTTCCCAAGGGGAGGAATATCATTTGCCGCTTCAGGATCTCCTTTTGGATTCTACATCAGGTATCTACCATTGTGATAGGAGTTTCTTCATTGTGGGGGGGCCTTCTTCTCTCTTTCTATCTCTCCTATGGAGACCATTGTACATGTACTTATATGATAGAAATTGTTTATGGGGGGTATCATGTTATCCACCTCCTATCCTTCTTTCATTAGTGCATTGCATTCCTTCCTTGCATTCTATTTTGGGGAGGAGTTTTGTTCCCACTGGGTTTTCTCCTTTACCCCATTTCATTTAGTTTGCATTGATTTTTGTACATGATTTTGATCACGGCCTTGTTGTCGAGGGACCCATTGCTTGCTTTGATGCTTCTTCTGGGTTTTTATCTTCTCCTATGTCTATCTTAAGGGGTGTTAGAGTAATTGGGTATTTACTTTATTAATTAAACAATATTTGTTTAATTAAGTAAGTTCCCTTTTACCTCCTTTCACTTAAAGCTAACACATTAGGTACATAATAATTAATTACTTTAGTAATTATTATTGTGCCAGCCTAGGGTTTTCCTTTTTTAGGGTTTTCATCTATATGTAGTTGAAAACTATCTTTTGTATCATTATTCATTTTACATTTTTAGGTGAATACATTGCTTCACATTCTTGAGCATTTCCTTTGTTGTTTCTCTTTGCTTCTCCTCGTAACAGGTTATTTTTTTGCAAAGATATTTTGGGCTTCTGTGGTGCTGTATCTTCTCAACTCCAACAAGTGGTTCAAATTGTTGGCTCCTTTGTGGCCAAGAGCATCTGGCGCTCTTGGGAAACTGTTAAGCCATGTCTCCGTTGGGTCGGGGCTGGATTCTGTGATGGGCTTTCCATCAACCAGCATAACTTATGGTGGTCTCCCCTTCTGGCTCAGAATGGTCAACCCCTGGCCAATTCTCCTTGGCTCAAGGCCCTTAGATTTCATAGAAAGGGCATTCAAACACTGCATCAGCTCTTTCACCGGCCTTACATGTGTGTCTTGCAATGGGATGCTTTTAAAGCCCAGTACAGTCTTCAAAACCAGGACCGTCCTACTTTCGACGGGCTGGTGAGTGCCATTCCGATGGACATGCTTCACAAAGTTGGCATTCGTGGGCACAAACCTTGGTGGAAAGACTGGAAATGGTTTCCAGACACTCCTCTCAGGAGCTACAAGCCGCGGCTTGGTTACAGGTGGCTTTCACCCCATTTTCCTATGATCAGTTCCTTGAACTAGAGGTGGTTTCTTAATTCCTCTGCCCATACTTGGCGTAAGAGGTTTGATGCCACTTGGTCTGCAATTGTTAATTCGAAGTTGGCCCACTTTGCTTGGTGTATTCTTTTCCAAGGCTTGCCTGTGGGTTCTCGGCTTGTTCATATGGGGGTTTCTGACCCTCACTGCCCTTTTTGTGGGCAGTCTGAAAGCTTTAAGCATCTTTTTTGGTTTTGTCCCAGAGCTCAACAGCTTTGCACTTGGATTCATGATTTCTTTCGGCCTTTTCAGCCGGAACCCTTCTCTTGGCATATGGTTCTGCTGGGGGACCCGCCTGGAACCCCGGCTAAGTTCACCCAGCTTTGGCACACTTTCAGGGTGGAAATCCTCTTCAATATCTGGAAAGACATAAATGCTTGTATATTTTTTCATTCTCATTTAGAAGTTAATGTGTCTCTTTATGCTAAAGCAGTTATTTGTTCTAATGTTCTCCTACAGATTCAAGTGCAAGCCAACAAGGTTGCACTGGAAGTGGCTCACCTATAGGTCCTCCTGGACCACTAGGGCAATGCCCCTTGTACTGTGGCTTGGATCCCTGATTCGCCCTCCTCCTCCCGCAGCCGGTCACCTTCTCGGGGCCGGAAGCAGAGTGACTCCGCGCATTCCCGCTCCCAGCCTCCTGCTCGGCGGGATTCTCGGCCTCCCAGGCGGGCTCGTTCTCCTCTGTCGCATCCTAGTTAGGGCTGGCACTCTAGTGGTGCTACAGGGAGTGGTGGTGGCGGTTTTGGGTGGCCCTCTGATGCTCCGCCTGCTTCTGGCTCTGGCTAGCCTACCAATGGCAAAAAATTTCTGCGGCTAGCTCTTGCAATCTCGCCTCGACGTGAGGAAGAAGAAGATAAAGATAAAGATGATGATGGTTGGGGTGCACCTCCTGACGTCACTCCAAACCCCGCTGATGTATGGGGGAAAAATCTGGATGACAGGGATCCCCCGGGCTCTACTGGCACTGCTTTGGCCGCTTGATTTTATTTTTTGTTATTAGACTTTTGGGCTAGGCCCATGTGATTGATATTTTGGCTTTTCTGGGCTCTGCCCATGTGACATTCGGGGTGTGCCTTTTCACCACCCGCCCCTTTTTTGTGAATTTGTAATTTTATCTTTATATTAATATAGATATCTGCTTCGCCGTCAAACAAACAAAAAATTTGATAAAACCACTTTTACTTTACCTTTTAGCGGATCAAATGAAGTCATTTAGAACTTATATTTTTTATAATTATGAAACCCTTATTATAAATCTCTTTCCAAAGACTATAATTTTGAATATATTATTTTATTATTATATTTATTTTTCTTTTTTGAATGTATGTTTTCAGACAAGAAGGTCAATTTTTAACACATCCTAGAAAATAGGAAAATGGAAAAAATCTAAAAATATATGTGCATTAAGGTATTGATGTCCTTATTTCAATGAGAAAAAAGAATTCAATTCATATGCATGTTACAAAAAAGTGTGTTATCAAATTAACCTATGTCTAAATTATAGTTAATCTCACTTCAAAAAAAACTTAAAATATTATGAAAAAATATTTGTGCCCTAACTATTGGTGTTACAAATCTATGTATACAAATTTATAATTTAATTCTTTCTACAAATAAAGTTAGATTTACCAGAGTAATGTCATTTTTTAAAAATATTGTTTTTGATAAGATATGCAACATTTATAGGGCATTGTACCCAAACACAAAAGGCCCCAAGGGTAGAGAGTTTGAATCATACAAAAAACTAGGCTCACATAGAAAAATTACAACATAAATCAAAAATATTTTTAACTATAAAAATAAGTTATTAAAATTTATGTAGAAAAACTCACAAATAATTTCCTAATTTTCTTTATAAAAATAAATAAATTTTATAATATATAAACAAAATCTCAAAAATAACTATTTCAATTCATCTTCAAACTCTTAATGGTTTAGTTGTTATCAGTGTTAGTGAAAATTTGATGAAAATTATTGATTTCAATGTTGTTAGTCAAAAAGTGGGACAAAGTATTATGGGTTGATCCTGCCACATTAGTATACATTTCCATCTACATGAAATAGGATGAGAAAACCTCTCTACTTAAGAGGATCTACTTATGTATTCTATGTGAAAGTGATTTAATGAGTATTGTTGTCATAACTCATAACAATACTAAACTATGAGCATGCATGGTTACATCGTTGTGTTATAATCATTAGCATGAAATATTTGTTAGCCCTTTTCCACCCATTTTATCCTTTATATTTGTTGAGCATGTTACAAGTGCACCAATTATTGATAAGTAATTATACTAATACATTCTATCAAAATGAATCTAAAATTAAATAGGAGTTGACTTTTATATATAAATTTCCCTAGAGTGTGAGTGTCTTGTACATATAATGGTATTATTTGAATGCAAATGAAAATTTTCATTGTTTCAAAATTTTATTTGGAATAAGGAAACAATTATTTTAATATACATTATAAAATAATTTGAAATTACGAAAAAGAAAAAACTAAAATTAGAAATCATCATTAAGATAGAGAGGAGAGTTCATAAAATAAAAAAATCATTAATTATTTATGTTTTTGGACTCATAATGATGAAACATTTATTTATACATCACTAAATAATTAAAAAAAATCATTCATCCTATAACATAAACCATTAAATAAATATGTATTTATACATAAACATGTTTTCCTCTAATATTAGTCATAATTTATTGTACAATTCTTATTTTGAAATGCAAAGTTTAATTAGTTAAACTTTGAATCTTTTCATCCATATATTTATTTACCATGGATTCCATTTCTGTTTTGAATGCTTTTACTGTTGACATGTGCATTCGTATTAGTATCTTGACTCCATTAGGTATGTGCTTGGGAGGTTGCATGAAGGGAAGAAAATTTCCAGGTACAACTAGCTCTTGCTCCAAATCTAGCAAACCACTTACATTCTCTGCTTCTCCCCAACCAAAGTCCACTTCATTAAATCCTAATCGCCTCAAGTCGCTCAATACAAGTACATTGCCTTGCTGCATATGATCATTTATTATAGATGGGTAGGCCACTCTTGGCACCAAATATGCATCATGTCGAGACAACTTTGATTTCTTTATAATCTTTACAACTCGTAAAAGAGATCCATTTATGAGATCTTGCACAATATCTAATGCAGTTGCCATACCTGTTGCATTACCATAGTATCCTTGTTGAAGTGGGGGATCCATTGATCTCCTCATATCCACTCCAAAGAGAAGGATTGCATTCTGATTATTTGGAATTTGAAGAGCTTTTGTGTTGGCTCGCCAAGCCAATGCTGCCACAATTTCAAATGAAGAGAAAAACTCTTTGCATTCTTTCATAAACTCTTTTTTTATATATTCTATTATCTTTGAGTTTATAACAAAGGAGTCTTGAACTAGTTTTTCCACTATTGGAGGTGGATGTATGTTATTTACACTCTTTGCAGTAGAATCCAAATGATAAAATCCAAAATTTAATAGGTCTTGTGCCTTCAATAACTCTCTACTCCATACTGGTTCTATAGAGGGATTGTCATCTCCCCTTGCCATCTCTGCAAGCCCTTGAAGAAATTGGCTTGCTCCTCGCCCATCACATATACTATGGTGGAAATCCACTCCCACAACAAAACCCCCACATGCAAAATGAGTTACCTACATGAAGGAAACGAAATAATTAAAAAAAAGGAAAGCACGTATCATGTTAGTAGAGCAACACATTCAAAAATTATATGATATTAAATAATTTCACATCTAATAAACATAAAGTAGATACTAATTGATTAAGAAAAATAAAAATTAAAAAATTCATATTAAATAAAGAAGATATTATAATAATTTGTTAAAACAAAAATAAAATTGAAAAGATTAAAAACACTAATAAATAAAATGAAATAAAGAAACAAAAATTTAAAAAAATAAGTTGCATAAGAAAAAAAAAGAATATTACAATTATTTTTTTTGAAATTTCAAAACTAAACTTTCTATTGATAATTGTGAAAACCCATCTTATGAATTTTATACATGAATAAAACAAAACAAAATTCATTAGATTAAAATTCACTTACAAATTTATTATATTCATAATAATTTTAAAACTTCAAATTCTAAAATAAAAATAAATCATCACTTCTACCATTTCAAAATACTATTAATTAAAAATCATTATAAATATTTAATAATATGTGTCAAATATGCAAATGAAACCACCTTAATATAGTTGGTTAGAGTTAATATTTACCCTATGCCCATAATATATGCACTCGCCCATGATAGTCATCATAGAATATGGTAAGTATTAAAAGAAGGGCCAATAAATTATTTTTTAAAAAATTGAAAATATATTAATTTTTAATAAAAATATTTTAACTATTTTTCTTTAATTTAAATTATATTGTAAAGTTCAAAAGGTGAATTTTTTTTAAGCACTGAATTTTCATTGTGAAGATCCAAGTAAAAATTTGAAAAGAACATTAATATAAAAATCTAAGAAGTTGTGACTCTCAATCTTGATTTTATATAATTATCTTTTAATGTAGAGATGATTTCTAAATAAATGAATTTTTAAATTGTGACTGTTGATAAGAACAAAATATTTCTAAATCATTAACAATAATTTTAAAAAGAAAGTTATATTCTAAAAAGCATGGTAAGAATTACTTGAACAGCCAGAAGATGAGAGTTCTGAATATCAGTAGTACTGAGTGGAAGTGAAAAAAGCAGCTGTTTGAAAGACGGCTTGATGGGGTCGAAATCTCCGAGGACAGAGAGATTGATATCCGTGGTGGCTTCCACAAAGAGAGCACCCTCGCCTGTGCACTCCACTTGAAGTTCCCCATTTTCTCTACTTCTCAGCCGCCCAGCAAAAGGAAAATAATACACCAACACCTTGGCCAGAGCCTTTCGAATTGTCTCTGCAGGATTCGCAGAAGAACCTTGACGGGCATTGTAAACTAACAAAAAATTAAAGCTAATTCTACTAAATAGGTGGTCAATGGAGGAGAGGGGGAGGATAGGTTTGGGTGAAGGCAGAGAGGGGGCCACCATGACTGGCTCAAACCTCTTTACAATCAACTCTGTTGAGCCTGCCTTCTCCATTCTTGTTCTTCTATTCCGATTCTGATTCTGCTCTGGGATAGATTGGATTAATGCTCCAAAGCTTTCACAAACTCAAACTCAAACTCTGTGATTAAAAGCTTGCACGACGAGCCTTAAAAACACTTCCCTTGTGTTGTTTGGTGGAGTTTACGAGGTGATGATCGGTCTAGCTGATCATTGGTGTCTGTATCTTTGCAGTGGATCTCTTTAATTAGGGCGCAGCACTTTTTCCTGCCGTCGGTGATGCCGCCTCCAAACATAAGTGGCCAAATGGTAGGATTTATCGACCGACCATGCAAAGATCCGATTTTATCTGTTCGCAAAAGAAAGCATAATCTGGGCCGGCTGCCAAAGCTCAACTTGCCAAAGAAAGCAAAGGTTGCAGCTGTCTTACACTTTAGTCGTTTACGAAAATGGCAGAATGAAAAGAAATTATTTCAGAAAACAGAACAATGCAAATTTGCAATTGGAGAGCTTAAAAAATTGGTGTACTAGGGTTTAGGAAGGGAGCTGGTTCAACAGTCAAAACAGTTGGTTTATTATATGGTTAAACGTGTTTGAGTTGTAGTAGTATTGGGATGGGTGACTTCTACAAGATCTAAAGTTTCACCTCTATGAACATTATCTAGGGGAGAGGGGTTCATAGTGGAGCAGGGTCTAATAGTGGGAATAAAAGTAGTCCTCACTGGGTCCCATAGTAGAGCATCTTAATATCCAATTGCAACACACTTTTTATCCATAAAATACACAAACTGACAAATCATGTGATGCCACATCAGTGCACCAATAAAACATGACTTAGTGCACCACTATTGGTCTCACTTTTTTTTGGCCCTTTTTGGATACCTCAACAAAAGGCATGTTAATGTGGCATCATATTTGATGATGTGACCCTAAAACGAAATATAGAAGCAAGTGAGTTGCCAAATAAACTGCTATACAAAATTGGGAGTGATCTGAAATTTTCACATAAGATTTTGAGAAACATGAAGTTAGGGTGCTCTACTATGGGCCCATCTCCTCTAGATGCAATGCGTGTTAAGTGGATCATTCACTATTATGAGAGATGGGTTCTAGTGAACCACTACTCATGAAACATGGATTAATGAGTTTGACTCGAAAAACTACATGATTGAATCTTTATCATGATTTTTATCTTTAAAAACAAGAAATAAATCTTATACTAATTCACATATAAGAAAATTATAATATTCAATAATTTGATATTTATATTAAATGTTAAATATTTATTAAATACAAGATTTTAATTCATATATAAGAAGATTATAATATATAATAATTAATTTGATATATTTTAAATATTAAATATTTGTTAAGTCACTACATAAGATTTTAAAGATTTACTATAAAAATATTATTTAAATTGGTAATAATATTTAAAGGTGTTACCAATAGTTGAAAGTAGTTTATGTCCTATACATTTGTATTTTTAAGAATTAATTTATATAATGTTTGGTCAATATAATTATATAACTCTTTGACAATATTTTTAAGTTTTTTTATTAATTTTTAAAAAAAAATCTAATGTAATAAATTAAGAAATTTTATTAAAAAAAAAAACTTTTGAAGATATTTCAATTTATTAATATTGATGGTAGTTTTTAAAGGTGTTAACACTAATAGAATGAGTATGATTTTTAAGGTCTAATTTATAATTATTTTTCCAAAGTATGTATTTTTCACATTACTATCATGAAAGTTTGTTTTTTTTTTTTGGGGGGGCGGGAGGAGGAATTAGAGAGTTTGTCTTGTGAATGAGCTCTATTAGGATTTTTTGTTTTCTGCGGTCACTCTTGGCCCCTCTTGCATCATACTGCACCTTTTGCGCAGGATTTTTCCTCCCTTATTGAGTACGATCGCATTTACTGCGGTTTTAGGGGTTTAATATGCCTTCAACCAGCATTAACCCAGCAATTCATGTTGGTGTTAACGGTTCATTAGTGAAGCTCAATGGCTCCTCCTCCGAACAAACGTCCTCGGAAATTTATTCTGAAAGTCTTTCACAAGGTAAGCATTTTGATGCCCCTGCTGATGTCATTTTGTCTTTACCTGATTTTGACTCTACTTGTCAATGGTTCAAACAACACACCCTTATGGGTTATTTTGTTGGGAGGACTCCCATCGAAAGTGTGATGAAAGAATGGATCAACAAGGCTTGGGCCCCTCATGGGGTCCGCCTTGATATGGTCCAAAACTTGACCAAAGGTTTTTTTATGTTCCGCTTCGCGGAAGTTAATCATGTCCAAGCCATTTTAAGGCATGGGTCGTGGTATGTTAGGTCTTCCGTGTTGGTATTCCAGGCATGGACCCGGGATTTTGTGGGACTTTGTTAGTTTCTTTTTTTGGGGGGGGCGGGGGGAGGAATTAGAGAGTTTGCCTTGTGAATGAGCTCTACTAGGATTTTGTGTTTTCTGCAGTCACTCTTGGCCCCTCTTGCATCATATTGCACCTTTTGCGTAGGATTTTTCCTCCCTTATTGAGTACAGCCGCATTTACTATGGTTTTAGGGGTTTAATATGCCTTCTACCGACATTAACCCAGTAATTCATGTTGGTGTTAATGGCTCATCGGCGTAGCTCAATGGCTCCTCTTCCAAACAAACGTCCTTAAAAATTTGTTTCAAAAGTCTTTCACGAGGTAAGCATTTTGATGCCCCTACTAATGTCATTTTGCCTTTACCTGATTTTGACTCTACTTGTCAATGGCTCGAACAACACACCCTTGTGGGTTATTTTGTTGGGAGGACTCCCCCCGAAAGTGTGCTGAAAGAATGGGTCAACAAGGCTTGGGCCCCTCATGGGGTCCGCCTTGATATGGTCCAAAACTTGACCAAAGGTTTTTTTTGTTCCGCTTCATGGAAGTTAATCATGTCCAAGCCATTTTAGGGCATGGGTCGTGGTATGTTAGGTCTTCCTTGTTCATATTTCAGGCATGGACCCAAGATTTTGTTGTCTCAGATGACGCTAAAATTTGGGTCCTGGTCTGGATTGAGTTTCTCGGTGTGCCTTTACCATGTGTGCCCTTCCTGGACCACATTGCTTCTTCTCTAGGGAGGGTTGTTTGTATCAAACCTGACAAGTTCTTCCAAGCTCGACCTCACAAGCGGGTTTGTGTGGAAGTTGATCTATCCAAAGACTTGAAAGAGTCTGTAGACATTCAAATTGGTGTTATTAGGCATAACCAAAAAGTCACGTATTTTAATTTGCCCAACACGTGTTATCGGTGCCAATCAGCTGACCATAAGATCAAGGACTGCCCTTTGATAGTTCCTCATACATCATCACTATCATGAGATGCTAAAAAGCCTCACCAGAAGGAGCTGTATGCTAAGGCAGAGTCAAAATGCACAACGGTTACAACCCAGAAAAATAGGCCAACTAGTTCTGGGTCGGTGCCCAAGGCCCCTAAACCATTTAAAAATGCTTCAAACCCTTGTGCAAAGGGGACATTTGCTCCTTTTGAAGCTATTACTGTGTCAATACAACCCAATCCAAAGGCAACACCTCAGCCTACGGTTGTTCTGTGTGTTCAACCGACTATTCCTCCCACAATGAGAGCTCAACAGCGATCCCGCAGTCCATCTCCACCGTCGGAAGGAGAATATGTGCTAGAAAAGCAAAGGAATTTGCCACCTATTCAGATTGGCTCAATCCCATAGGATTTTTTGAAGAATTGTTTCTCTTCCCTGATTGAGGAGGAGCTAGCTTCTGAAAACATGGAGGAGTTTCATCCATTAATTTTCTTTCATGGAATGTTCGAGGTCTAACTAACCTCTCTAGGAAGTATATTTTTAGGGATACTTTATAGAAATACCCAGGAATTGAAGTGCTTTGTCTCCAGGAAGTTAAAATTTTAGAGTTTCTTACTTGCCTCGGTTGGGCGTACCATTTTTCCAGCCAACACTATGTTTTGTACTTTGCATGAAGTCGGGCATGGTGGAGCCACCACTCTTTTTTCCTCCTAGTTGCATTCTTGCACTATGGATCATGGGACTGATCCTTCCCAGTGAGTCATTTGGGTTCTTCTTAACATTGATAACCATTCCTTTGGGGTTATCAATGTCTACACCTCCAATGATATTGTGGAACGCTCTTTGCTTTGGCATTGGCTTGTTGATTCTTTTCTAGTCACCACCTGGTTGTTCTGCGGGGATTTCAATATGGTCGAGATGGCATATGACAAGGATGGCACCTTACGCTTCCGTTGGGCTGCTAGTGAAAGGGAGGTGTGGTTTTACATGCGTAACAAATTGGGGCTTTTTTATCCCAATACTAGCTTCTGCCATTCTCATTCCCTCTGGCACACTTGGTGTAATTAGTATCTTTCTTTTATTTTGCTAGCTTTGCCTTGCCAATGAAGTCATTAGTGGATGTGACTCTATCTGATCATTTCCCAATTCATTTTCACATTGAATGGACTTATTTCTAGCCTTGCACATGTAAGACTCGACTCTTTCTGAACACGTCTCTTCTTTGTCACAAGCCCACTCTGGCCCACATTCGTTGAGTGTGGAATTTGGAGTGCAGACCAGTTGGCCGAACAGGCTGGATTACCTGGTGGAATGATTCCATCATTCGTACTACTCATTTCTTGTGCATTTATGGGCGCTAGCTGGCTATTTTTCCCCAGTGATCATATGAGGCTAACACTACCAACTTGCATACAACCATGGAGGCTCTAGCGGCCAGGCCCTTTACCCCATCACATCAAGTTAGGGTGGCAGAATTAAGACACAAGAATCAAGTGGCTAATAATTATGCTTCTTGAGGAACACAAATCAAAGCTCAACTTTATTGGCTTAAGATTGGTGACCATGCCTCCAAAAAAAAAAATTGTCACTTCATGCCAGACACTCATCCCTAGGCATCAAAAAAATTAAGGATGGTGTTCGGGTGCTCTCTGAGCTTCCCAACATTCTCCAGGATTTTGTGCGCCATTATGAACAGGTGTTCACTGCTCAAGATTCCACGCCTGTGCGATAGCAATCTCTTCAGGACTACCTTGTTGTTGTGCCACATAGGCTTTCTTCAGCCCAAATCAATTTTTGCAATCAATTGTTAACAATTGATGATCTCAAGGAAGCCGTTTTTTCTATGGTTGATGACAAAGCTTCTGGGATTGATGGCTTCCCTTGAAAATTTTACAAAGCTCTTTGGGATTGTGTTGGGAGTGATTTACATCATGTCTATCTTGAAGCTTTTCATACCAATTCTCTAAGCAATTTAATAAACAAAGGCAATATAAAGTTCATACCTAAGCTTGGGGATCCAAAGGATATTTGCAACTGGAGGCTTATCACGCTTCTCAATGTTTCTTACAAGATCATTGCCAAAGCTTTGGCCTTGAAAATCTGCCATCTCATGCCTCAAGTTGTGTGCCCTGAGTAGAGTGGTTTTATTAAATCTAGATTTATTCTGGATAATATCATTGTTGTTTGGGAAGGCATGGAGTGGGCTCGGCACTCCAACCAAAAAGTCGTGTTCATTAAAATTGATTTTGCTAAAGCTTATGATCACATTGAATGGCCTTTCATTCTTGTGATGTTGCAAGCCTTGGGGTTTGGGCCCAACCTCATTCAGTCTCTCTGAATGTTGTTTCATGATGCTTCGACCTGTATTACCATTAATGGTCGTCAGTCTTATGTCTTTGATCTTTTTTGTTCCATTCGTCAAGGGTGTCCTCTCGCCGCTTCTCTGTATTTTTTGGCTGTTGAAGGATTTGGTTACCTATTAGCCCATGTTGTTTCTCAATAGCATGTCAAAGGGATTCTTCTCTCGAATTCGTAGGAGCAGCTTGTCAATGGCCACTTTGTGGATGACTCCTTTCTCACTCTCTTGGAGGAAGAGGAATCTATCACTGCTTCCCTTGATTGTCTTAACACTTTTTGTCTTTCCTCTGGCTCGACCATCCAATGGCACAAGTCTTTATGCTACAAACAATTTTTGTTACCCACCCCTGCATGGCTTCAAACCTATAATTGGAGGTGGATCGAGCAGGGAGAAATTTTTCGCTTTCTAGGCATTCCCTTTGCCTTTCAGCCTTCCCCTAGGGAGCTTTGGCAGGCCATGCTTTCTAGAGTTGAGAAGAAGCTTGCTTATTGGATTACCAAGCCTCTTTCTTTAGCTAGTAAGTTCTAGGTGTGTTCTAAAATTTTGGCAGCCACACATGTTTATTATTCTTCCTATTGGGCTCCTTCCAAAGTTGCCTACAACAGGAATGAAAAGTTGTTGCGAGATTTCTTATGGGCTTCTTCTAAAACCCACAAGGGTTTCGATCATGTTGCTTGGGAGTTTTGTTGCTTCCCTAGGGATTCTGGAGGGCTTGGGATGCTCTCCACTCAATGACAAGGGACTGCTCTTTATGTGAAATGGATTATCCGGGCCCTTACCGGAGAGGAAGCCTGGAAGATTCTCCTCAAGCACTACATCGAGTCTGGATTTCCTACTCACAAACCCACCTGGAAAGGGATAGAATTCCAAACCCTCCTGGTTATGAGAGAGAATGTTCAGGTTGTTGGAACTTTTGTGGTCAAAATCATTTGGCGGGTTTGGGAGGTTGTCAAGCCTTGGCTTCGATGGGTTGGAGCTGGCTTTCGTGATGGGGTGTCGCTCAATAAAAAAAACCTTTGGTGGTCTCCCCTTCTTGCCCAAAATGGCCAACCTCTGACCAATTCGCCTTGGCTCAAAGCCCTCAGATTTCACAAGAAGGGCATTCAAACTCTACAGGATCTCTTTCACCGGCCCACAATGCGTATTATGCAGTGGGATGCTTTTAAAGCCCAGCACAGACTTTAGAACCAGGACTATGCCACCTTTGACGGGTTGGTGAACACCATTCCAACTGAGATGCTCCATAAAGTGGGCATTCGTGGCCATAAGCCTTGGTGGAAGGATTGGAAATGGTTCTCGGACACTCCTCTTAGGAGTTACAAGCCACGACTTGGTTACAGGTGGCTTTCACCCCATTTTCCTATGATCAACATTTTAAACTAGAGGTGGCTTCTTAACTCCTCCGCTCATGTCTGGTAGAGATGATTTGATATCATTTGGTCTGCAAGTGTTAATCCCAAGTTGGCCCACTTTTCTTGGTGTATTCTTTTCCAAGGCTCATTTGTGGGATTTCTTCTTATTCACTTGGGGGTCCAGGACCCTTGTTGCCCTTTTTGCCCTTTTTGTGGGCAGCCAGAAAACTTCAAGCATCCTTTTTGGTTTTGTTCCTGAGATCAGAAACTCTGGACCTAGATTCATGATTTTTTTCGGCCTTTCCGGTCGGAACCCTTTTCTTGGCATACAGTTTTGCTTGGGGATCCACCAGGGATCCCTATTAAATTCACTCAATTTTGGCACACTTTTAGGGTGGAAATCCTCTTCAGCATCTGGAAAGATAGAAACTCTTGCATCTTTTCTCATTCTCAATTAGATGTTAATATTTCTCTCTATGCTAAAGCAGTTATTTGTTCTAATGTTCTTTTACAGATTCAAGTGCAAGCTAATAAAGTTGCACTAGAAGTGGCTCACCTGATTCGCCCTCTTCCTCCCACAGTCAGTCGCCCTCTCGGGGCCGAAAGCGGAGTGGCTCTGCTCGCCCCCAATCTTAGCCCCCTACTCGACGGGACTCTCGCCCTCCTCGGCATGCTCACTCTCCTTTGTCGTGGGTTTCTCAGGGGTGGACTTCTGGTGATGTGTCTGGGAGCGGCGGTGGTAGTTTTGGGTGGCCCTCTGATACTTCGCCTGCTTCTGGCTTTGGATGGCCTTTCAGTGGTAAACAATTTCTGCGACTGGCTCTTGCAATCTCGCCTTGGCATGAGGAAGAAGATAAAGATAAAGATAAAGATGATGATGGTTGGGGTGTTCCTCCTGACGCCTCTCCAGACTCCGCTGATGTATGGGGGAAAAAAATAAATGACAGAGACCCCCCAGGATTTGCTAGCACTGCTTTGGCCGCTTAGTGGCCTATTTGTTTAATATTTTCTTTCATGCTTTTATACTTCTGGGCTTGGCCCATGTGATCTGATATTTTGGCTTTTTTGGGCTTTTCCCAAGTGACTTTTGGGGTGTGCCTTCTTACCACCCACCCCTTTTTTTGTGAATATGTATTCTTATCTTTAAATTAATATAGATTTCTGCCTATTCATCAAAAAAAAAAAAAATGTTTTTTTTTTATATATGAGAACCTCAAATTTAGGTGTACTTGTCATTACAATTATATCTTTAATCCATCATTTAGAAATGATATTATAGATTTTTTGAATTTTTTATATGATTTTCTCTCTAATTCAAATATCTAAGACTTATATTTAGTAGTGTTCATGAATAAATGTCACCTTCAATATTTTCTTCACTGTTTTTGTGAGTGCTTTAATTATAGATTTATTAATGGATTTAGCCTAATTTAAAATCTATCACTCACAAATATATGCATGGAGGTTAGAGTGAGTTTGATTTAATCTCATTCTACTTATAAATGAATACTTTTCTATCAAACACTAAAAAATATGCATTGCAATTTTGTACATTGAAAAAGTGATATTGATTCAATTACATCATATTGCCTCTAATTGATGAATATTAGTTTATAGACAACATTATAAAATAGCTTGAATTCAATCAGTGATTATGTAAATTTTTATTATAGATGAAGATGCTGTGTTTTTAAAAATTTCAAAATTATTGAAATTTTTATTTTTATCCATAGAGACGTTGATATCAACATCCTTTACAAATTATTCAACATTGAACAATTTTGCATAAAGTTAGATTTTATGCAAAGACTCATTATCAAGATAAGTAATTAGTGACTATATTTTTAAACATAAAATTGTTCTAACAACCAAATGTTAATTTTTTTATTAAATTAAGATAATTATTTACCACTTTTATGCATGGATGAGGTTAAAAGTGTCATTTACTATTTGACCACTGAATAGTTGAATGGGTTTTCATAGTCCATATTAATTGTGTGATTCAAAAAAAAATATTTATAAATTTTCTACATATTTTACGTCTAAGAAGTTGTATATTCAACAAAATAATGTCATGTTGTTGTGAAGTTCCTACCAAATGCTAATAAGATGGTTTTGTTTTTTGATAAATGTAGAAAAATTAAGAGCAACATAAGTATGATCAAAATAGGGTCAAGTATGGAACTGTTGACCACTTAATAAATTGTTATATAAATGTTTTTGTTGTCTTTATCATTGATGTTAGTGTGAATAATTAATCTATTAACTATACTTAAATGTACTTAGGTTGATGAGGTTAGAAAATATCTTGTCTAACTGAATGTGCAACATTTGTGTCTCTAGAGGTTACCAAGTTATTTGGTTAACCTCATGCACATACCTTTTTGAGGTTAAAAAAAATTCCATCTCACCTTAAATGTCACTCATAACTTGGCACACAAGGTTGATAACTTGGTGATTGAGGTTGTTGGTTTGCACACTCCAATTGTTCCTAAGGTTGAAACCTATAGGACACTTGTCCTCACATTTGTGCCACTTCATGGTGCACTTGTCAATTCACCTCATAGGTGGATTACACCTTCCTTACCTATGTATGTAAGGTTTTGTACTCATTATCATTTGGGTTGAATAAATAGAATAGTTTCATATTGTTCATTATACTTGATCCTTATCTCCTAGATTCTCCTAGTATCTAATATGGTAGATCAGAGCATTAAGGGGGACTATGTAGTGTTATGTTAAAGCTTCTAGCACAGCATGAAAATTTCATCAACATTCTTCACGTGGCACATTGAGTCATGTTTTTTTGTTGATATAGATACTAAATTTTGGTTAATTTACATGCAATGTTAACACCCCCACTCACATTTTGGTTAAGTGCAAAAAGATGGGGGGCCAAAAAGGGGGCTTAAGTGGCCACTTTTTTTCTAAAATCAGGAAATACTGACCTTGGACATGAAATTAAGGATAGTTACACTCAAACTTCTGAGATGCAACCAAAACAAATATCGTAGTGCTCTGAGTATACTTTCTAAACTACAATTTTTTTTAAAAAAATGGTAGAGATTAAGGGGTTTAAAAGAGGGGCCACAAAAATTGGTGTTGTTTTTGTCACAAAAACATAACATAGCAACTTGTGTGGCTCCCTCAAAAAGTTAAATTTTTTTTAGTATTTTTAAAATCGCTTTAGTGAGAAATTAGCTAATAGTATGTAGTTTATGCCTAATTTTCTTGATAATTTTTTAATGAATTTTTTATTTTTTACTAATTTTCAAAGTGGACACTTCCTAAAAAATAGAATTTTGGTCATGTTACCCCTATAAATTTTGAAAATTAATTGAAAATAATTTTATTATTTTTTTAATATGTGTAGAATGGAGTCTAGTTTCTAAAAATATAATTTATTTAAATTTTTGATGAATGGTTAATTTATAACGAAAAAACACCAAACACTGGTTTTTGACAAAAAAAAAAAGACACAAAATAAATTAAAGATGAAAGGCTTAAAATTGTCAAAGTGTGAAAAAATTACATTGTTAGATAGTTAAGTGAGAGCCTAACATTGCCGAAGTATTTGATTTGTTTGACCTTGAAACATGTGCAAACTTGACAATTAGCATGAATGATATTATGCGAAATTTTATACAATATGCAAAAACACGTCTTTAGACATTGGGAAGGCCCTCCAAGCCTTAAGGTTGGAAATCCAAAGAAAATACAAGCCAAAGGCTTGGGGATTCCCAAAGAAATACAAAATGTGAGTGTGTTATAATGCACTCATGTTATTTGAATGCATCGACAAAACATGATTGTGTCATAACGCGCTTGTGTTTTGGTCTACATTGAATTTGTTTTTCTTCTCTTTTTTTTCTTTCTTCTTGTTGTCTTTGAGGGAAACTATATACATGAAATATAAAGATTTAAGTTTACATTTACATATTGATGTTTACTTTCTTCTACTTTAAGTTATATTTCATGTATATAGTTTCAGGATTTTTGAGAGTGGTTTTGGATCTCTAGGAGTTATAATGAAAATTCTAGTTTTTGCAAAATCTCACAAATTTTAGACTTAGTCAAATTCTAGTAATCAAGATGTCAAATTTCAATAATCAGGAAGTCAAATTTTAGTAATCAACAAGTTGTATTATTTCTCTCTCTCTATCTCACTCATTTTTATCCCTTACACTCTAGACCTCTCTCTCACTATCTCTCTCTCTCTCTCTCTGTCTCTCTGTCTCTCTCTCTCTCTCTCTCTCTCTCTCTCTCTCTCTCTCTCCCTTTTATTTCTCTTTATCTCCTCTCTCTCTACCTACCTCTCCCTCCATCACTCCCTACCACTCTCTCTATTTCTCTATCTAACCTCTCTCTCACCTCCCTCTCTCCCTCCATACTTCTCTCTCTCCCTCTCTTCTTCCCTATATACTCTCTATCTCCCAATCCCTCTCTCTACCTACCTCTGCATCCATCACACCCTACCACTCTCTCTCTACACCTCTCTATGTCACCTTTCTCTCCCTCCCTACCTTTCTCTCCCTATCTCTACCTACCTTTATTTCCATCACTCTCCATTTCTCTCTATCTCACCTCTCTCTCCCTCACTACATAACCCTCCCTCTCTACCTACCTCTCCATCCATCATAGCCTACCAATCTATCTCTTTTACTTTCTATCTCACTTACCACTCTCTCCATCCATACCTCTCCCTCTCCCTCCATCCCTCATTCCCTCTCTACTTCTCTCTCTACCTCTTCTTCCCTCTCTAATTATTTTTATCTCCCCCACCCTCTCTCTATCTACATCTCCCTCCATCACTCTCTCTTTCTATCTATTTCTCTCTCACACACACACATACGTCTCCCTCCCTAAATTTTCCCCTATCTACTCTCTATATCTCCTCTCCCTCCCTATACTTCTCTCTCTCACACTATCTTCCTTCTCCCTTACCCTCTTTCTCTCTCACTCTCTCCTTTCTATCTCACCATTCTCTCTTTCCCTCTCTATAACTCTCTTCTTCTCTATATCTCACCATTCTCTCTCTACTAATCTTTATCTCACCTCTCCCTTCCTCCCCTCTCTCTCCCACCCTCCCTCCTTCCTTGTATCTATATCTCTCTCTACTTCTCTTTATCTCACCTATCCCTCTATACATGCCTCTCTCCATCACTCCCTAACACACTCTCTTTATTTATCTCTATCTCATCGCACCCTCCATTTGTCCTTCCTTATCTACTCTTTATCTCTCATGTCTCTCTACCTATCCTTCCCTCCCTACTTATCTTTATCTCCTCTTTCCCTCCCTCTCTCCCCCTATGAGGGTTGAGGGTATAAGGTTTAGTGTTTAACCTATAGGGTTGAGGTTATAGGGTTAAGTGTATAAAGTATAGGGATGATGGATGAAGGTTTAGGTTTTACGGTTTAGGGTTTAAGGTATAGGATTGAGGGTTGATGAATAGTTTTCAGGGTTGAGGGTATAAGGTTCACTGTATAGGGTATATGGATTAGGGTTTAGTATATTAGGTATATGGTTAAGGGTATTGGGTTGAGGATATCAGGTTTAGGGTTGAGGGTTTAGGGTACAAGGTTGAATGTAGGGTTTATGGTTTAAGTATAAGCTTTAGGGTTGAGAGTATAAGGTTAAGTGTATAGGGTATAGGGATTAGGGTTAGGATATTATGTATAGGGTTTAGGGTGTAGGGTTTAGGTTATAAAGTATAGGGTTAAGGCTTGAGAGTGTAGGGTTGAGGGATAATGTTTAGGGTTTAGGTTATAAGTGTGAGGCTATAGGGTATAGGTATGAGGGTTAAGGGTGTATTGTTTAGGGTTTAAGGTATAGGGTTGACGGTTTAGGGATAGTATTCAAGGTTGAGGGTATAGGGCTAAGTGTATAGGGTATATGGATTAGGGATTAGGGTTTAGAATATTGGGGATAGGGTTGAGGGTATAGGGCTAAGTGTATAGGGATTAGGGATTAGGGATTAAGGTTGAGGTATGATGTTCATGGTTTAGGTTATAAAATTAAGGGTATAGGGTATTGGGTATAGGGATGAGGGTTGAAGGTGTAGGGTTTAGGGTTTGAGGTATAAGGTTGAGGGTTGAGGGATAGTGTTCAAGGTTGAGAGTATAGGGTTAAGTGTATAGGATATAGGGATTATGGTTTAAGATATTGGGTATAGGATTGAGGGTATTGGGTTTTGGTTTCAAGGTTTAGGGTACAAGGTTGAATGTAGGGTTCAGGGTTTAATTATAGGGTTAAGGGTTGAGGGTATAATCTTTAGGTATAGGGTATAGGGATTAGGGTATAGGGTGTAGGGTTCAGGATTTAAGGTATAGGGTATAGGGTTGAGGGTAGAGGGATAATGTTTAGGGTTAAGGGTATATGGTTAAGTGTAAAGGGTATATGGATTAGGTTTTAGGATATTGTATATGGGGTTTAGGTTGTATGGTTTAGGGTATAAGGTTAAGGGTTGAGAGTGTAGGGTTTACCATTTAAGTATAGGGTTGAGGGATAATGTTCAAGGTTTAGGGTATAAGGTTGAGGGAATAGGGTATAGGGATGAGGTTCGAGGGTGGAGGGTTTAGGGTTTAGGGTTTAGGGTTTATGGTATAGGGTTGAGGGTTGAGGGATAGTGTTCAAGGTTGATGCATAGGGTTAAGTGTATAGGGTATAGGGATTAGTGTTCAGAATATTAGGTATAGGGTTGAGGGTATTGGGTTTAGGATTGAGGGTTTAGGGTTTAGGGTTTAGGGTTTAAGTTGTAGGATACAAGGTTGAATGTAGAGTTTAGAGTTTAAGTATAGGGTTGAGGGATAATGTTCAGGGTTTAGGTTATAAGGTTGAGGGTATAGGGTATAGGGATGAGGGTTGAAGGTGCAGGTTTTAGGGTTTAAGGTATAGTGTTGAGGTTTGAGGGATAGTGTTCACAGTTGAGGGTGTAGGTTTAAGTGTATAGGGTATAGGGATTAGGTTTTAGGATATTGGGTATAGGGTTGAGGGTATTAGGTTTAGGGTTGAGGGTTTAAGGTTTAAGGGATGAGGCTTGAGGCTTTAGGGATAGGGTTTAGGGTTGAGGGTTAAGGGGTTAGGGTTTAAGGGCAGAGGGTTTAAGGCTCTAAGGTTTAAGGTTCAAGGGTTTATGGTTTGATGGTTTAAGGGTTTAAGGGTTTAAGGCTTGAGGTCTTAAGAGATTAAGGTTTAAGGGTTGAGTGATAAGAGATTAGGATTTAAAGTATAGGTTTGATGAATTAGGGTTAAGGGTTTAATGTATAAGGGTTGAATGAATTAGGGTTCATGGTTTAAGGTTGAAGGTATAAGGCATATCGATGAGGGTTGAGGATTTATGGCATAAGTATAGGGTATAGCTTAGAGGTTTTAAGGTTGAGGGATAATGTTCAAGGTTGAGTGTCCAAGGTTAAGTGTATAGGGTATAGGGTTTAAGGGTATCTAGGGGTTGACAATTTAGGGTTTAAGGGATTTTAAGGTTTGATGGATTAATGGTTTAAGGTTTGAGGGATTATGGTTTAAGGCATAGTGTTGAGGGTAGAGAGTTTAGGGTTGAAGTTTTAAGGGTTGATTTTTGAGGCTTAAGGGTTGAGGGTTAAGGTATTAGGGTTTAATGGTTGAGATTTTAAGGGTTGAGGGTTGAGGGTTGAGCATTGAGGGTTGAGGGTTGAGGGTTGAGGGATTAGAGTTGAAAGGGAGAGACTTGAGAGAGGGGGAGGGGGTGGGAGAGATAAAATAGAGAGATATAGATGGAGTTCTCTAGTTAGGGTGGGATGGAGAGACTTGAGAGAGGGAGAGGGTGTGGGAGAGGGAGAGGAGGTGGGAGAGAGAGACTTGAGAGATAGGGGGAGAGAGAGAGATTTATCTAGTTATGGTGGGATGGAGAGACTTAAGAGAGGGGGAGGGGTAAGGGAGAGAGGAAGAGAGAGGAAGTGAGTGAGAGAGAGAGAGAGAGAGAGAGAGAGAGTGTGTGTGTGTGTGTGTTCTCTAGCTAGGGTGGGAGGGAGAGACTTGAGAAAGAGGGATGGGGTGGAAGGGAGAGACCTAAGAGAGGGATAAGGGGTGTGAGGGAGAGACTTAGAAGAAGAGAGAGAGAGGGAGTGAGAGAGAGATTGAGGAAGTGAGAGAGAGAGGTGAGAGAGAGAGTGGGAGAGAGATATAGGGAGTGAGAGAGAGAGAGTTCTCTAGTTAGGGTGGGAGGGAGAGACTTTATCTAGGGGGGGAGGGGGTGGGAGAGAGATACATGAGAGATAGGGGAGAGGGAGAGAGAGTGAGTCGGAGAGGGATAGAGGGAGTGAGAGAGAGAGGGAGATTTCTCTAGTTAGGGTGGGAGGGAGAGCTTTGAGAGGGGGAAAGGGGGTGAGAGAGAGAGACATGAGAGATAGGGGGAGAGGGAGAGATGGAGTGGGAGAAAGATAGAGGGATTGGGAGAGAGAGAGAGAGAGTACTCTAGTTAGGATGGGAGGGAGAGACTTGAGAGAGGGGGAGGGGGTGGGAGGGAGAGACCTGAGAGAGGGAGTGGGAGAGAGATAGAGGGAGTGTGTGATAGAGAGAGAGACTTGAGAGAGGGTGAGGGGGTGTGAGGGATGTTGGAAATTATGCCTCAAATTACTAGTTTTTGTTCTACCTTTGTAGCATTGAGTTTACTTTCCTTATCAAACTAACTCTCCTTCATTAGAGAGACCTTATTCTCTATCTCCTTGATAGATCGATGACATTTCATTTGACGTGTATTCTTTGTTAGCATATTTTTGGTGGGAGTCATGGAATTATAAGGAACCCTAACTAGGGTCTCCTCAATGGACTGATAGAACAGTGTGAGCACGGTGTAAGGGATTCTCATCAGTAGGACTTCATGAAATTGATGGGACCCTAACTAAATTCCCTTCGACGGGCTAATAAGCTAATGGTCTATGGTAGTGGTGTCGCAGTGGTAACCACATGGAGTGGTATGATCATCATTGAAGTGGCATCCTTATATCGATGGGAGAAGATGTATTGTCACATCAGATATGGTGACACATATATATATGGTCAGGGGTTGCGATTAAAATAATCCAACGGTGCCCGCTAGCTCACACCTCTTGTGGCGGATCTCGATTGACTCCTATTGGAGAGAAAGGATTGGCTAAGCAGTGTACATTTGGTGACTGGGTGTCTTGGCAGGTTATGAATGAATTTAATAGATTTTTGAGATGGTTATAAAGTTTATCGAGACCATTTTTCTACAACAACCAAATCAGTTGGTTTCCTAGATAGCCTAGAAATGAATTGAATTCGACATTAGAATGTTGTAATGTAGTATGTAATTGTAATAGCAAGTTGGATCAAGAGGTTGATAAGGGAAATGTTATGCTTCCAGAATTAATACTATGCATTAACACCTAGAAGTTGAGTTATATGGCTTTGTATGTGAATGTTATTTTACTAAAATACAAAGAGATCTTGCTTGGTGTGTGGGTTTTTCTCTCATAAGGGCTTTCCAACGTAAACTCAGTGTTTGTTATGTGTGTGTTTTTTTGATTTTATATTTTGTTACCTATGAATGTGCATCTTAATTAACTATAACTTGAAATTGAATGAAATATATTTATTTCTCTTCTAAGAATTGGCATTAGGAAGGTGTTTCCACACTCATCTTTCCTTACAAGGGAGAGACTTGACACAGAGACATAGTTCTCTAACTAGGGTGGGAGGGAGAGACCTGAGAGAGAGAGAGAGAGAGGGAGAGAGATAGAGATAGAGATAGAGAGACCTAAGAGAGGGTGAGGGGTGTGAGGGAGAGACTTGAGAGAGAGGGGGGAGGGTGGGAGGGTGAGATCTAAGAGAGGGAGAGGGGGTGTGAGGGAGAGACTTGGGAGAGAGGGAGAGAGAGGAGTGGGAGAGAGATAAAGGGAGTGAGAGAGAGAGAGTGTGTGTGTGTGTGTGTGTTTTCTCAAGTTAGGATGGGATGGAGAAAATTGAGAAAGGGGGAGGGGTGGGAGGGAGAGGGGTTGGGAAGTTTTGTGCCTCTAGCACACACTCCCCGTCTTGAACAAGGACCCTCTCTTTTTCGCTTGTGTCGGGTCATTTTTGCTTTGCCTAGCTTTGTGTGCCTCGATTTTGAGTTGCGAGTGATTGAAGAACCTTCGAAGATCATCCTAAGTCAATTACATTTTTATCCCCTCCCCCCAAAATTTTCTAAGTCATAATTTGCACGAAACGTCCATCGGACGATGCGGGTCCACACCTATGGGATGTCGCATGCGGACCTCCCTTGCATTGTCGCTATTCCAAATAACAAACATCAACCGTCCTCTCGCCTTGTGGAATCTGTGCCCTTGTTCGCCTTTTTGGGTCTCTGTCATTTCGAATGACGATCACTTTGATAGTTTTCCACACGTCGAACTCCACCGAGGTTGGCACCACCTCAATTTGACCAATCAACCAACCCAGCAGTCATCATGCGAGTATTAATGGCAAGCATTTAATGCACAAAACCCTATATATATGCTCGGTGACCTATCATTTTCAACCAAATTCTTTTGCAGAGTGGAGTTAGCATGCCTTCCACAATCACCATCGAACCCATAGGTCGCATCCGCTATCTGACCTCCAATTTGTATAGTATTCATCACCTCCTTCATCGGGATCATCAGGTAGGTTTTTTGTTTTTCGTGCTGCCTTCTATTTTTGCTAAAGTATCATAAGATTGAATGAGTTTTTGAATTGAACATCAGAACTAAATGAAAAGCCTTCTTCTTGAGAAACTCACAAGCTAAAACACCTTGAAAAACCTTCAGAATCAAGATCTGGGTCTAGGTTAGAACTTACCAACGCTGCCATTGTTCTTGAGGAACAACATCCTAACTCCCTGGGCTCGTTTTGTCCATTTGGCCATACCTTATTAACAAACACACACTTTTCAGGTGGTCAGCACCATCGTTAGACCCACCTCTGCGGGGAACCTTCACCCTCGGTAGTCAGTCTGAGGGATGCACCTCAAATGCAAGTCAAGAACACTGTCCATCATCCCCTGTAGACCCGCCTTCGGAGGTCTCTTTAGGAATTTTGCATTTTGAGGTGTTCCACCTTGTCGAACCCGACCTAGCTATTGAACATTGGAAAAACTTAAGACTTAAGCTACCTATTTGTTTCCTTCTTCGGGCTTAGTGATGTGGGTGTCTGTCCCCTTTCGACCCCTTGTCAAACATGACCCAGCTATTGAACATTGGAAAAACTTAAGACTTAATCTACTTGTTTGTTTCCTTCTTTGGGCTCGATGATGCGGGTGTTTATCCCCTTTTGGCCCTTTTGAGATTGTCCTTCCATGCAGCCTTTTGAATCCATCCTCCCACGTTGCGGATCCCACTTCTCTCGCTTCCATTTGAATGGTGAAAATCTTATTTGTTAGTGTAGGTTTTTTATTTTCCTTATGTTAGGGAATATTTATTTTTCCTACACACACTATTAAGCTTTCTTAGGTTATATTAGAATGGTTAAGATGAGGCATGATCCTTCAATCACATGTGTCATTCACACCTACATTTGGGTAGTTGAATGCCACACCCTCTTTTGGACTTATTTTCCACCTCCTCATAACCATTTTTCTATCTTTACCTGAGTTGGCATAACCATGTATTTGGCATTTACCAAGTAGGTAAAACCTCCCACCTATTATGGATTAAGGGGAGTTATTATTCCTCTTGGTTTTATATGCCTATATTTTTCTACAGAAACAAGCCCTCGCCTCTCCCTATGCTAAGAGAACACTAGCTCAAATTGTGAGTCTAGTTCAGTGCTAGGAGAGTGTTGAGTTTTGTTCATCTGTGGGTTCTTGTCTTGCTTTCCTTTAGTCACTTTGATCTTGGGTGGTTTCACAACCAAATCCAACATGGTATCAGAGTTGGTTGTGAGTTCTAGGTTAGCAGATATCTCAATCCATTCTTGAAAGAAAAGTATGATCTTCTCTTGCATCCGATGATGACCTGGAGAAGTAAAAATGCTTGATAGAGATCTCAGTTTCTAAGGGGGTTCTTTTCTATTGCATTTCGTTTCAGGTATTTAGGAGCTTCCTGGAGACATTCTAAGCTCACCATTGAGTTCAAAGCAGCCAAAAAAAGTAAGAATTGACTTTTATATCGTCCAAATTGGACATCGGGTGCGAGATCTGTGAAGGATTGAAAAAGAGGTTTTTAGGGAGGTTCCTAAAGGTAGCTGATCTTTCAAAGTATTTTCAACCCAAACGGACCTTGCCAATGTGCTTAGAAGGCATCAAAACCTAAAGATCCACTACGTTAAATTTGGAGAAAATTATTTTTGGAGTAAAAATTTTTTGGAGGCAAGCCATACAACCCACCTGCACAAAATACAGTACAAAAATAATTTTTCATTATTTTTTTGCCTCATCAAAAAAAATTATTATTTCAAAAAGAACTAAAACGAAGTTTTTTTAATTTCAAAAAAAATTATTGAGAAAAAGAAATCATTTGAGGAAAAAAATTGAAGTAGGAGGTTTCTTCCACAGCATGTCAAATTATGATATTGCTATCAGGATTCAACTGTGTAGTTTTCGAGTCAAACTCATTGACCCATGATTCTTGACTCGAAAACTACACGGTTGAATCCTGATAGCAATATCATAAAAAAATGGAAGTCAAAAAAAATTTGAAAAAGAAATCATAAAGGACACTGTGCAGGCTCTATGCAGGCCCGTACCTGCAAGGTACCCTGCTGGGCCCCGTGACCTTGCTGCAACAATTTCTTTTATTTAAAAGTTCAAAAAAAAATTGATTGTTTTAAAAAAAAAAACACAGCAATTTAAAATTCAGATTTGCTGTACTTTGTACCTACACCTGTACAATGCTGAAATCAGCATTTTGACTTTTGTTTAATTTGGTGGTACTGCTAAGTCTAGCAGTAAATTTGGTAATCCCTCCAATTTGGTAATCCCTCCAATTTGGTAAAGACTTACTTTAGTAGGTGATCTTCTAAATATAGAAGAATTTTACTTTTAATTGGTAGTGCAGACAAAGTTGGAGGTTCTCCATATTTAGCAGAATTTAATCAAATTTGGCGGATATGATTTTTTAAAAAGTGGACCCTTTCACCATTGAAGTTTTCAATTTTGCACCTGAACTTCAGAGGACCCATTCTCGGTCATATAGAGGCCGTTTTCAGTGCACTTTTTTTTCATTTGGGGTAAAATTGTGTGCTCTTTACAGTGGCATGATTTATTTTTGCTCAAGTGATTCCAGTTTTCCAGAAATTCAGTTCTTTTCATCAGATCTAAAGTAGAGTCATCATTTTTTGAACTTCAAATGGATGTAACTTTCACATACGACCTCGTATTGAGGTGATTCTTTTTTTCAAAGTAAATATTTTTATAAGCACTATACATTGGTGCTATTTTTAGGTTATCATTATGATATTTGATTGTACTTTCAATATTTGGGTCTATTTTTGGACATTTGTAAAACTCTGGAAAACAACTCCAGCATTGTAAATGCATTGATTTATAAAGTGAAAAATCATTTTTTTGTTGGGGGGGATTCTTTATTGAGTGAAAAAGGGGGGGTGTCTCTATGTGTTCTTGCATTTTTTCTCTCACACTACAACAACAATCTAAAATGGATAAATCGGTTCCTCTACTCACACCATACAATTATTTTGAGTGGAAAAATGAAATGGAAATTCACTTAAGAAACTTAAAATTGTATAGAATAACAATGGGTATTGATAAGGAACCTACAAAAGATGAAGATAAGCCTAAATGGTTCAACAAGTGTGATGAACCTTTTGGCACCTTATGCATGGCTATATCTCCTGATCTATGCTTTCATATTATGTCTGCAAAATCACCAAATGAAGTGTGGAATACTTTAAATACTCTCTTTGGTAAACAAGATGATTTGAGAGCACATTCATTGGAGAACGAGCTCATAGGATTAAGCCCATGCAATTTTGAAACCATTCAAGATTTCTTTACTAAATTGAATGTCATAAGATTGCAGTTGGAACAATGTGGAGTTAAAAAGAATGACTCATAGTTGATTTTAAGCATTCTTTCAAAACTTGGTCCTGATTATGCAATGTTTGTTTCTACATTTCATGCAATGAAATGAGCCTTAGGAAAAGGATTTACTATGCCTTCTCTAGGTGAGTTCGTAGCTGATCTCACAAAGGAGCAAGATAAATTGATTCAAATGGGCATTATTAAATCTAAATCTTCCAAGTCTCAAGCCTTGACTACAAAATAAGGCACTAATAAGAAAAATAAGAAATAACAGAACCAAGGAGATAGAAAGAAAGATTCAGATAAATCTTCATCTACTTCTAAAGTAGACTTTAAAAAAGAGGATTCATCTAAGAAGGAGAAGTCCACTTGTGCATATTGCAAGAGGAGTGGACATGAAGAACATTCTTGTTACAAGAAGGAAATAGATGAACTAAAACATCTTCTTGAAAAGAACAACATCAGTTTGCCTTCCCAAATGGTTGATTCAGCTTCTTCTTCTAATTCCAAAAATTCAAAACAATCAGAATCTGATAAGGAAAAGGGCCATACTACAAGGGGAGGCAAATCAAAAGGTAAAGCTCTTTGTGCTTCTACAAGTCTTAGATCAGGAAGATGGCTCCTAGATTTTGGAGTTTCTCATCACACGGCTTCTACATAGTCTTTGTTCTCTTCTTTTGAGCCTTGTGTTATGCCACCTATTCTAATGGGAAAGGATATGTTGATATTGGGGATGGCACTTTCAATGATGTTCTGTGTGTACCTCACTTGACAAACAATCTTCTTTCCATCTATCAGATCACTCATGGTGGAGCAAAGAAGACTGTGGAATTCACACCTGATTTGGTTATCATTAGAGACTTGGAGAGCAAAGAAATAATTGCTACTAGGATAGTTGATCATGAATCTTGGTTGTATACCTTTTCAGACTTTGCACCTGATGATGGTTTTTATCCTCTGGTTGTTGATCACACTCCTTGTGTGACATTTGATTTTGAGGAGAATTTTGGCTATTTGAATCTTAGTATTCTCACATCAGATCCTGTTATTGAGCCTTGCATTCCTTCTCCTCTATCTATTGTTGCTTTTGAGGATACTTGTGTTACATTCATGGCTACTTGTGATTCAGTGCAACAGGATCGACATCATCTTCCAGATATAGTTGCTTGGGATGACTAGATAGATATTGCAGGTTTGTTCATAGAGTCTCATATTTCAAACTTGGGAGACACTATTCATGACATCCTTTCTATTTTGGAGGGGACTTCTTCCTTGCATGGGATTCTTCTTGTGCTAGGAAACTTGTTTTCTTTTCTCTCCTTTGGGAAGGAGTTTTGTCCTATTGGGTTTTCTCCCTTACTCCATTTGTGAGAGTATTTTGTAAATGGGTACCTAACATGGCCTAGTAGTCAGGACCCATATTTGCATCTTTGTGTCTCTTCACCCACCTAAGCTACGCTTAAGGGGGGGTGTTAGTGTAGGTTTTTTATTTCCCTTATGTTAGGGAATATTTATCTTTCCTACACACATTATTAAGTTGGATTAGGTTATATTAGAATGGTTAAGATAAGGACACGTGGCATAATCCTTCAATCACATGTGTCATTCACACCCACATTTGGGTAGTTGAATGCCACACCCTCTTTTGGACTTATTTGCCACCTCCCCATAACCATTTTTTTGTCTTTACCTGAGTTGGCATAACCATGTATTTGGCATTTACCAAGTAGGTAAAACCTCCCACCTATTATGTGTTAAGGGGAGTTATTATTCCTCTTGGTTTTATATGCCTATATTTTTCTATATAAACAAGCCCTCACCTCTCTGTATGCTAAGAGAACACTAGCTCAAATTGTGAGTCTAGTTTAGTGCTAGGAGAGTGTTGAGTTTTGTTCATCTCTAGGTTCTTGTCTTTCTTTCCTTCAGTCACTTTGATCTTGGGTGGTTTCACAACCAAATCCAACATTATTGTCGTTCCAAACAACCAACCCTAAATGACCTTCAACTCCGACGACCCCACACCTCACTTCGCCGCTTTGGAGACTACAAAACATCATTGGACTCACCTGCTGCCCTGCACGGGCCTGCCTCCATAGACCTCCACATTCGCATTGTTGTTTCACTCTGCCACTCCAAAATTTGAACTCTTCACGTCCACCTAGTCAGCGGAACCTACTACCCCAAGCGTTGTTCACAACATGAGTCCAAACGACCAACTCTTGGGCACCGCAGACGGAATCTTGTGGGCTACTGCATGTGGGATTTCATCTCCCCTTCATTGTTTTGAACGGCTTCCATCCTGTGCTCCCTCACTCTATGGATCCTACACCTCTATCTACCGATAGGTAAAACAGTCAAACGAAAACAATGATAAACCAGCTCGGACCCTCTATGGGTCCACCTTTGCGAAACTCCATATGTGAGCCATTGTGTCCCCTCTACTGTTCCAAATGGTGAACCCTTGACCTCCTCATGCATCCATTGGCCTACTTGTCCCAAGAGTCCTTCACCTCAGCGGATCTCACATTGAGGAGCTTCGTCCTCCTAGTGTCATTTCAATGAAAGAATCACAAGCGGCTACCAACCCAGGGAATTTCGCACCCCTAGACCCGCATTGTACAATTTCCCACAAGCAGAAGGCGAAGATAATATTTTACGAGATTCCATGCATAAACTATTTGATCTAACATTGTTTTGCAGGGTGTTGACTAGCATTCCTCGTATTTCATGATTGTATCATTTACTGCCTCCTTTGGTTGCAGGATATATGAACCAACTATTGGAACCTTGAGGACGGCTGTAGAAAATGAAAAGTGGATGAAAAGTGCAAAGGCTCCTCGGGGAAAAGAAGACAAAGATCAAATGAAGTAAAAGTTCCAAGGGGAGCCCCTTAACTCCAAGGTTCTCACATAATGGAAGGATATTTCAGATACCAACTTGGGGCACATTGACATAGATGAGTTCAAACAGAGAGTCAGGCTAAATCCCAAGACGAAAAATGCCAAGAAAATCAGAAGTAGCGGATTAGCCAAGGCTGCAAGATTCTCGTCTGCCCTCACTACTCCTTAACTTGTGATGGCCTGTAGAGAGGCATACCAAGAGAATACTAGAACAATAGTGGATAAGGAGAGAAACATATTGGTTTATTTGTCTTCAAAATCAATAGGGAAGACCTTTTGTATCCCTACCCTCGGTCCAATGAAGTAGACACCAATGAAGTATAGCAAACAAATGTGGGATGAGGATCCCCTTAAGTGCAAAAATATTATCAATCAATACTGGCTAAAGGAGAAGAGGGGAAGTGCCAATAAGGTGCCTCACAAACTCTTCCGGAGTGACTTCTTCGAAGATTACCATGACTTGGTAACTCTTCTGAGAAGGGTCATTGTTCTTTCTACCTCAATATATTTCCAGGAATAGATGCTTTACTTTATTGAGGAGATCATTTGAGGAAGCGTAAACATCTACTGGGTTGGAATGATCAGTGACTATATAAATAAGCAATTTGTTGCAGTCAAGAAGACCCATAAGTTCTACATGATGTCTTACCTCATGTACCTACTCACTGATCGCAACTATTAAAGAGGTTTCTTCATAGCACCTAACCCAGACCTGCAAATAGTGCTAAAGGTATATGACAAGTACCCTCAATTACACTACAAAAATTTCAAGAGGGATTATTGTAGGGTCAATGATGCTTTCACAGGTTATATCATCAGATTGCTTGGGGGTGACCTTGAAAGGAGAGTCTTAGATAGTTCCCATGCTTTCATCCGCTAGTTTTCTTTCTTGTTCATACAATATCCAAAGCTCACATATATTCGAGCGGAGGGATTTCCTAACAAACCATACAAGTTGCCCCGCTACCCAAATGACCGAATAATACTACTTGAAGTCTCACAACAACTACAACATGTTTACACTCTCTTGAGCAGTAAGCATAGGGCAGGGGTTCTTTATCCTCTTTCTTTTAGCTGAGGTGAGTATGAACTCTACACCTCGCAATGTGCAGATTATTCAGAGAAGGAGCTCACGGAGTACAATCTCCAATTCTATACTATGCGACCGCGGATGGATCCCTATGGTAAATTGAAAAATTTGGTCATAGTTAAGTATGCCCACCTGGATAACGTCGAGGAATTTTGGGCCAATTATAAGGATGATAAGGAGGTACGTATGTGATAGTACATGCGCATGACGACCCACTTTGTCAAGGTGGTCAGGTCATTTCTCGTGCCAGAGTAGGTGGTTGAACAAGAATGTACAGTGATGCACCCAAGGTATAATGCCATCACCAACCTACCATTTCCAGCAATATATTGGAATGAGGATGAGGTAAATGACCTTGATATCATCACCAAGCCAATTGAGGTACGAAATAAGTAGTGGGTTGATGGGCAAGTCACCCAATTGAAGCAATGAGGGATAAATCTTACATTTTTCAAGCCCGAACATCTACACAAGGGCGAGGCTGAGAGTACCACTGCCAATGAAACCTTGATGGGAGAAGCCTCAACATCTGCCCCCCCTCACTAGATATAATAAGTAGAAGGAGGTTGTTGAAGATCAACCCATATCAAAAGTTTCTCCAGGGAAGACTCTAGAAGCTAGGACATTGAAGAAAATGAAGAGATATTAGGTAGCTTTATGGGGATGCCTATTATCCAATAAGATCCACTCCATGATGGAGAGGAGTAACCAAAGTCCATACCTACTAGATTTGTTGCCCTAGCTACAACCATAGTCGTAGTCCCTCCATTTCCTATTACACAGCCAATAGTTGCTTCCTCTCCGCCTGTGGTGCACATTTTCATCCACCTTGCCTCTACCTCTCCTGCAACACAATTTATAGCCATAGATTCCTCCGCGGCCACCACTTCCCCACTTTCCTCATCATCCATGTCCTCACCCTTCTAGATTATTTCATCAAATATATGTAAAATGTTCCCTCAGAACTATCTGGGATGTTCACAAATCCAACAGTGAAGGTTGCCATTGCCCAAGAAATAACTAGTCTCCCAGTTCCTCCTCCTCCTATCGGGTTTCCTTCAATATTGGAGGCCACCATGCAAATATCTGAGGAGTTAGATAGACAACAGCAGGAAGCAACCAAGAAGTTTGAAGAGGAGGCAGATGATTATCATCAACATCCTATGTTTGAGCATCTGATAATTGATGAGGTCATCTATGAGTCTTTCAAGGATGATGATGAGGATTATAGTACAAATATTATTGAAGAGACCTATAATCCTGAGCTTGATGAGGAGTTATCTAAGAAACTCAAGGAAATTGAAGAGAAAGAGGCTGAAAGACATCCCATTATTGAAGAAAATGTTGTTGATATGGAGATGGAAAGCACCAAGCCTCTAGTAGGTGAACGTAATCAAAGCTCCAAGCCTAATGAGGAGGTGCCCCTTCATGATGAAAAAGAAGAAAATGAGGAGAGAAAGTCTAATAGAGAGGCAAAAATAAGAGATGATCAAGAGATGGAGCGTCATGAAGAGAAAGAACAAGAAGAAGGAAAGGAGGAAGAAGAGGCTCCTGAGAAAGAGGTCAGTCTTGAGAGGCATACAGCTACTGACTCCCCTAAAGTGACAATTGTAATACAAGATTTTGATGAAGAGGAAGGGGAAAAGCTAGAATAGGAGGCCTCGGGTGATAAAACATCACAAATGCAATAGGTTCACAAAGAAAAGGGTGGTCATGAATCACCCCAGGAAAAGGCTCAGATGCTCGAGTGGCTCAAAAAATAGCTTGAGAAGAAGCTCCCCACCCCAACAGACCCAAAAGCAAGATTGGAGGCCATCTTGGCTCATCCACAGATCAGTAACAAGAAAAAGAAAAAGCCAAAGGTCAAATCCCTACTGACCATGGATGCCTCGGGGTCAAGGACTATGCAAATTTTCACCCCAGTAGTGGGTGAAGAAGAGGTTACTTATAATATTTCCACTATTGATTCGGGAACAGCCACGAGGGAGCAGAAAATCGAGCATCTCCATGGATTAGTTGCCACCATAATGCAACAAATGAACAAAGACAAGACCTCTAATGAGTAATTGAAGGTATAGGTGGAGGATTTGATAGCATACATCCAGTAGTGGTCTTCAATTGACGAGATACCTACCACTTTGTCAACCCCTCCATTGTTGCTCTCAGTAGAGCACATCAGCAAATTGGAAAAGAGGAAAAGTTGGAGTATGGCTATAGAGGACTAGTTTCAACAGGTCCTCTACAATGGCAATATGGGCATCGGGCATGCTGCCAGAGCAGCTACCAAATTTTTGGATGTGCACAAGTATATTGAAGATATGAAAAAGGTGTGCACTAACTTCCCAGAAATATATAGGATCACAAATCCCAAGGTTGAGGTAATCCTCAGGTTGCCCGAGAAAATAGTGAAGAAGGAGTTCACCATAGCTGAGAAAGATCTATGGCTCATAGAGAACTGGAAGCTGGGCCTAGAGCATAGAAAAGAAATAATGGAACAAGTGCTCCATGAGGTTGAGCGAGATCTAGATTGGGTAAAGTAAATCAGGACAGCATGTCTTGATTATCTTAAATTAATGACACGATTCGAGATGTTGCCCACCAAGTTAGATCAGGAAAAAGTGAGGCCTCACTTTCACAAGAAAATGGAAGATGGAGTTGTTGGCGAGCTTACAAAAAAAATTATGGATTTGTTGCTCGCACTTTTACACAGTCAAAGCAGGTTGTACAAGATGTATCCAATAATTATGGGTATTGGGAGGCTCTCACAAGTTGGTCCAAGAAACTAAATTTTTAGGTACTTCAATCTGATATCTGGGAGTGGGATAAATTGCATCCGTTGATCAGTTGGTTTATAGAATATGCCACTATCAAGAAGAACGAGGGTAATCTTGTTATTCATGATGAGTTTCTCACTAAGTAGTTGTAGCCAAATCAAGAAATCAACAATATTTTAAAGGACAAAAGGCTATAGTTTTGTCACATGAGGACAAAATAAGGAAAAGGACACATAATGTATTTTAAATTGCTATTTATTTGGGGTAGGTGAAACCCTAATGTAAAGTGAATATTGGCCACACAATGAAAATTAATCTTGGCCACATGTTTATTTTTTTTGAAATCTATAAATAGGGGTCTCCTCCTCTCATATGAAGAGAGTTCGGCTGTTGTAAAGGCATGCTACAGAAATATTAATAGAAGCTCATTGAATTTTGGTGGATTCATGTGTTTCTCTTGCATGTTGCACGGTTCATCTCCCATAGTTAGCTGGTTTTAAAATATTTACTTTGTTGTTTATGTGGTTTTAGTTGGCTTTGATAGAATAGTTGATGTTGTTCAATAGTTGTGTAGTTTTTTGTTATGTTGATGCCTTCTTTTGTCCATACTTTTAGTTGTTTACTAATGGTAGATGGTTGTGTAAAGTTAGTCTGGGCATAGATTAAAAGTTGCTACAAAACTTTCATATTTTATTCATGCATGTTTATGGTGAATGAATCACTGAATATTTGCAATCCTTAGAAGCTTGCACAAATTTCATGATACTGTGCACAAATTTGGTTAAGTGAATTTTTTTTTTGAGGAAGTTGTCCATAGTAGAATCCTCCATGATCATTGTTCATTGCTAGTTGTAGATCCAAAATCCTCTTCCCTTCCCTTCCTTTTTCCTTTTTTTATAAATAGCTTATGCTGAGGTTTATTGCATATTATAAAGCCAAATCTCAAGACAAGATAAGAGTTTAAGATTGTTGTTTGAACCTACAACAAATTGTATACCAACTTCCCATCTCAAAAAATTTGTCCTAAGATCCAACTTCCTTCCAACCTAACTTCTATAAGTTTTCCTTGTGATTACCAACAAAATCACATTTAAACAATTGAGAAATTCCATGCATGTCATGACCTGACACCCGAGAGACCTTGGGGTAGGATTTTGTAACTTGTTTGCAGATTTTTACCTTTCAAGAGAGTTGATGCACCTATGCATTACCTCTATTGAGAAAGTGCTAAAACACCCATCAACAGAACTGGTGCTAGAAGGAGGGCCTATTTGGAGCTAAGTTGGATCGAATTGGGTCTTTCACCCCTGAAAGAATTTACAGAATACTAAGGTCTACACCAAACAAAGGGGAATTCCAAGAGTTACCGCTCCCTACTAGAGCTAAGAGAGCTAAGAAAGGAGAAGCATCCACCTCCAATACGTCTGAAAAGCCCATCTCACTTTCACCATCATCTTCTTCTTCTTTCCACTCACCTCTGCCCTCTCCTTCATCTTTGGTAGCACATTCTCCCACTCATATGTTGCAAATATCCTTCCAGGCTATCGTTTCCCAAGGGTTGAACCTCGTCTTCCAGCCCAATGCCTTCCCATTTCGAGGTGTTGTCTTGTTGGCTGCTATCCCTCTTCCACCACCTCCCATGGCATGGTTGGGAAATAATCTATCTCATTTGACCTTCAACCTTTACCATGACATGCCAAAGAACCCAAAAATATTTTGCACAAAGTTCGACCCTCGAGACCCATAGAGGACAATAGAAGAGCATGTGAAGATGTTCTAGATAGCCTTGAAGACCATGTAGATTATACATGAAGATGTTGCTTGCTGATTCTTTCCTTATTCCTTGGAAGAAGAGGCCTTTTAATTGTATGTCAAATTTTTGACAAGATCAATCAACATATGGGACTTTCTAAAGGACTCTTTCCTATAGAAATTTATGATCCCGATTAGCTCTTCAGAATTGTATCGGCAGTTTATGTCCATATGAAGGGAAATTAATGAGCCGATCAGCTCCTTTAATGACTAGTTCCATAGGGCATACACTCGATTGCAAGCCCCATATGCATTCAACGATGTTGTTGCTCTACCAATTTATTATGCAACATTAGACAGCTTCATGGCAACATTAGTGAAAAGGATGTGATCGCCTCCTGCTCGATTAGTGGATGCCTACTTGTAGGCCATCATAGTTAATACAAACTTGGGACAGAATATTTCCAGCCTGCTACCCTCCTTAGGGTAGGTGCTTGGTTCATTGATTTGGGGGCCTCCTTCAATGCCATTCCCTTGAGTGTGTGCAAAGCATTGGGAATAGTCCCAACTCCTTCCCAGTGCAAGGTGATGTAGCTTGATAAAGTGAAAATTAGCATAGTTGGGGAAATCAACAAAATACCCATGAAAATCGCTATTGATCCACGGATTCAACAAACCATTGACATCCAGGTTGTTGATATCCTAGACACTTGTGGTATTATTTTGGGCAGGAAATTCACACGAGCCTTGAATGGGTATGCTACCATGGACTACTCCCACCTATGGCTACCATGGAAAGGGATACCAAATAAGATCCATATAGATCGAGAGCCACACATGAATTTCATGATCATGAAATATGACAACACAAATGACGGGTTATTCACAAAATAGAGTTAGAGAATTGTTGCCTAGTGTCATATTCAGAAATGGGCCAAGAATTTTATGAAGAAGAGGGAACTGGGGAAGTCCTTCTCATACTATGCAGTCCACCTCTTGGCTTGACCCACACTCCTCAAAGTACAATTTTTTTGGTTGAATCAGATGATGAGGATTCCTACGAAGATGGTAGCCTTGGATTTCTAGATGGCTTTCAAGACTTCATGGAAAAATGCATCCAAGATCAGCTCAGTCTGGGGGCAAGAATGAACTTTCAAGAGCTCCTGCTACCTAGTTGGTGCAAAGTACATAATGTTGCCCATTCAAAATTTGAATGTTGTTTATGCCAAATAGCAATTGAACACATCAAGGGATGTGTACCTCCTGAGGAAGAGGTTTAGTCAACACCGCTAGATCAAAGCTACTTTTAATCTATGCCACCTCCTATAGTTTCTGAGATAACACCGCCATCAAAAGTAAAAATCGGGCTTGTTGATTCTAGAATCAAGAACTCCTCCAAGTTCTAGATGTTGCGTTTTGATGGGCCCAAGTACAAACAAGGACTTAGAGCTAGTTTCGAGTTAATCAGCCCCACAAGTAAGTCATATTTTTCTACTCATAGACTTCAATTTTATTGCACAAACAATGTAGCATTGGTCCTTGGCCTAATAATGGCAATAAGAAAAGGGGTCAAAATGTTGCAAGTCTTCAGGGACTCTGAGTTGGTCATGAAACAAGTAAGGAAGCTTTACTCTTGCTATGACCGAAGGCTAACCAACTATAGGCATAGGGTATGGGATCTACTAGAAAGTCTCAATGCATTCAACACTTAATTGATCCCACACTACTAATGCCTTGGCCCAAGCAGCTAGTACCTTGCAACCCTTGTCATTATCTAGCCTCAAGAGATTCACCATCAAGCTCACCTCCATTAAATCTATTCTAGACAATGTATTGAATTTCTAATTGTTCAATGAAGACAAACATATCCTAGATTTCATTACCAGCTCTGATGTGTTTTTTGCCCAAATAATTGATGAGACTAAGCCTGAGGAGGCTGAGCTTGATATAGAAGGAGTAATCAACCTCAATACCAACACTATCCCAAGAGGTATGGTCCAACTTGAGTGAATATTCAACTTGGATCAGATCAAAGATCGAGATCAATAGGCAAAGAAGGATTCCATTAGCAACCATTTTGACACTCATAACCTCAGAACAACCAAGCATGCAAAGAATGTGTTTATTGGAAAGGTTTACATGAATAAAGAAAGGAGAGGCATCATTGATTCCCTATGGAAGTACCATGGCATCATTTCTTGGACCTACAAAGATTTGGAAATATATGACATGTCAATTATCATGCACACTATCCCTCTCAGACCAAAGGTGAGGCCATTTCGATAGCGGCAGCACCCAATCAATGCTCTATTGGAACCAATCATATACAAGGAAGTACACAAGTTGTTCACAAGGATTATATTTCTGGTTAGACACTCCACGTGGGTAGAAAATTTGGTCCCAGTCAAGAAAAATAATGGTGAAATAAGACTATGTGTTGATTTTCACAATCTTAATAGAGCTTCGAAAAAGGATAACTATCATGTGCCTTCATTGGATGAGGTATTGTAGATAGTAAATGGCTCTTATATGATGTCCTTCTTGGAGGTATATTTCAGATACAATCAATTCATGGTACAGTATGAAGACCGACATAATATGACATTCACCACCAAGTGGGGCACCTTTTCCTATAGACGGATGCCATTTGGACTCATCAACGTCGGCGCTATCTTTCAATGCGCCATGGACATTTCCTTAAAAGATCTGATTGGAAAATACATAATCATCTACAAGGATGATTTGACTATATTCTCAAACCAACAGAGCAATGAGATGGTTGATTTATGCAAAAAATTCTGGAGGTGTTTAGAATTTGGGGTTTCCCTCAATCTGAAGAAATTCATCTTTGGGGTCATCGAGGGAAAATTTCTAGGGAATTTCTATAGATCTTGAGCATATCTAGGACATCATGAAGATTCAGCTGCTAGGCAAGAAGAAGGAGCTAAAATATTTCTTCGAAAAGATAAATTTTGTCAGAAAATTTATTATGAGCTTTGTTGAAATCATCAAGTCTCTTAATGCTATGCTAAAATAGGATGCCAAAATCGAATGGACCCCGGAGGTGAAGAAATACTTTGAAGAAATTAATAAATAAATCGTTGGCACACCTATGTTGGTTAGTCAAGACTACGTGAAGCCATTCTATATCTATTCATTCACTTCATATCACTCGTGTGCCAACATACTAACCCAAAAGGACAGTGACGGAAATGAGCACCCCGTCACCTTCATGAGTGCTCCATTAAAATATGTTGATTTGCAATACCACAATGTGGAGAAATAGGCCTATTCTCTTATTAGGGGCATCAAAAAATTTAGACACTACATTATGTGCAACAAGGTATTTGCTATAGTGCCTGACCCAACAGTAAAGACATTGTTGATGCAAAATGAATTGGGGGAAAGGTGGGAAAAGTGGGTCACTCTGTTGCAAGAATACAACATGGAAATTCATCCAATGAAGTCAGTACGAGGACAAGCACTTACCCAAACAATGGCTGAAGCAGTAGTTGTAGCAGGGCCCAAGCTCACGGTTCAACAGTATCAGCTGGAGGATGTCTCTCCAGGCGAATGGTATGATGAAATCGTCTATTACTTGTTGAACCACAGATACCCTTCTCACTTGCAAGGATTCCAAAAGCATGCTCTTTGACTAAAGAGTAGAAGCTACATGTTGTAGGGATCTGTATTGTACAAGAGGAATAATGAAGGTGTCTATCTGAGATGCCTTGGCAAAGAGGAAGCAGATCGGGTCTTGAGAGAGTTTCATGACAAGTTTGGTATCGGTCATGGTTTTGGTCCTTCCATCACACATCAATTTCTAAGGGTAGGTTACGACTGGCCTACAATCTTCAAGGATGCCCATAATCATGTTTGCACCTGCCATGTATGTCTAACCACTACAACCAAGGAAAGGAACGTTGTTGTCCCACTGCAACCAGTTCTAGAGGTAAGACAATTTGTGCAATGGGGTTTTGAATTCATTGGTCTAGTAAGCCCTAAATCATCTGTAGGACATAGGTACATTCTAACTACTTCTGATTACTATACTAGATAGATTGGAGCCATTTATTATAGACAATGCACAATTGAGGTAGTTACAAATTTTCTTGAAAGCTTCATTATAAATCATTTTGGTTTCCCTTATGCATTAGTATGTGATAATGGACCCACCTTTTCCTTGCTTAAATTCGCTAGTTGGGCCTTTGATTATGGAATTTATCTCAAGTTCTCATCCAATTACTACCCTCAAGGCAATGACCTAGAAGAATCCACCAACAATAACCTGATCACTGTGATTAAGAAACTGCCCGATAGGAACCCCAAGGGCTGGCATACCCAGCTTCATTTTACCCTTTGGTCAGATCGCACATGCCATAAGGCTTCCCTTGGTGATTCCCCGTACCACCTCATCTATGGCTTAGAGCCTATTTTCCCAATCCACTTGAAAATCCCTACCCTCCAATTCATCAATGATTTTTACGAAGGAGGGGATCATAGAGAAGCTCACCTGGCCTAGTTGTTACATTTACAAGAAGTGTGTGACTATGCAATAGAAAAAAATTCTAAACACCAGGGCATACTCAAAATATGGTTTGATCACCGAGCCAAAATCAAGGCCTTCTGAATTGTTGATCTAGTCTTATGTTGGGACAAGGCCCATGAAAAGAAAGGGGGACATAACAAATTTGACAAGCTTTGGCTTGGCCCCTTTCAGATTGCTGAAATTATTGGAGACAATGCTTTTCACTTAAAGACCTTAACTGGTGAAGATGTCTCATTTCCTGTCAATGGGAAACACCTAAGGCATTACTTCCAAGCTTCAACTCTTTTAGGGTTGCTCCTATAAATACTTATATATATGTCAAGATAGGTTTCCTTGCTTTGTTTTCCCACTTTTTCTTTGTTTTCCTCATTACCAAGTTGTGTTTCCATTAATGAGAGTCTCTTTGTCTCTATTGTGGTGGTCATGCTTGGCTTAATGAATGGTTCACTATGATTCTTGCGCTTATTAGTTCTCTAGATAAGCCTTCATTCCCATTACCAATTTTTGAACACCACAAGCATTTTTTTCCTCTTTTGAACTCTGGACTAATCTAGGATTGTATCCTTGTTTGAACCTTTTTACGCTTATCATGGATCATACAAAAAACACATTTTAAGAGTTTCTAAAGAATTGGGTGGTAATTTCCAAGAGGGTTGGACAAGTGAAAAATCTTAAGTCTGCTCCAGTGACCACTATGATTTCTAAATCCTTAGTGAGCTTCAATGCTTACACAATTGAGAAAAAGAAAAGAAAGTACTGCGAAGCAATATCAAAAAAGAAAAGAAAATCCAAAATTATGCAACTGTATGGGTGTACGAATATCTCTATCGGGGCTATGGATGTTTGGCTAGCAGTAGAGCTATGTTCGTGGGGTCACAACAAGAATTTTTTCAGGGCTATGGAAGCTTAACTGGCAGCGAAGCAATATCCAGGTTACTTTTGGGGTTAGACAAATTACGTAGCTTGTCCCTCCTGATCAGTAGTTGTCTACATGATTTCTGAGGAAAGGAAATGAACTCACCATGCACAGACTTCCATGATGACCCTATAATGTGATTCAACCTAGGTTCCCATCCTTAACTTGCTTCTTAGGTCATCCTTGGAGACTGGCCTCTGGTCTACGAAACTAGAGATTCTTGGTTTAGAATGAATATTTATCTTTAGAATGCCAAGAGTGTTCTCCCCAACGGAGTTGTCATTTTTTGTGCCTCTAGCACAAATTCCCTATCCTAAATGGGGACCCTCTCTTTTTTGCTTGTGTTGGGTCATTTTTTATTTACCTTGCTTTGCATGCCTCAATTTTGAGTTTCGAGTGATTGAATAACCTTTGAAGATCATCCTAAGTCAATAATGTTTTTCACCCCTCCCCCCAAAATTTTCTAAGTCATAATTTGCACCAAACATCCTTTAGACCCTTCAGACGGTGTAGGTCCACACCTACTGGTCATCTCGTGCCAACCTCCCTTGCATTATAGTTGTTCCAAACAAAAAATGTTAACTGTCCTCCTGCCTTGTGGGATCCACACCCCTATCCGCCCTTTTGGGTCTCCATTGTATTGAATGGTGATCACTTGATAGTTTTCTGCACGTTGGACTCCATTGAGGTCAGTGCCACCTTGATTTGACCAATCAACCAACTGAGCAACCATCATACAAGCATTAATGGTGAGCATTTATAGCACAAAACCCTATATATATGCCCAATAACCTTTCTTTTTCAACCAAATTATTTTGTAGAGTGTAGTCAATGTGCCTTCTAAAGCCACCATTGGACCCACAGCTCATGTCTGTCATCCATCCTCTAGTCTGCATAGTATTCATCGCCTCCTTCATCGAGATCATCAGGTAGGTTTGTTGTTTTCTGCACTGCCTTCTCTTTTTTCTAAGGTATCATAAGATTGAATGATTTTTTCAATTGAACATCAAAACTAAATGAAAAGCCTTCTTCTTGAGAAACTCACCAGCTAAAACACCTTGAAAAACCTTCAGAATCAAGATATGGGTCTAGGTCGGAACTTACTAGTGTCATCGTTGTTCTTGAGGAATGACATCCTAACTCCTCGGGCCCAATTTTTCCATTTGGTCATCCCTTGTTAACAAACACACACTTTTCAGGCGGTCGTCACCATCGTCGGACCCGCCTTTATGGGGGAACCTTTGCTCTCAGTAGTCAGTCTAAGGGATGCACCTCAAATGCAAGTCAAGAACGTTTTCCATCATCCCCTATGAATCTGCCTTCGCGGGTCTCCCTAGATCTTTTTCCTTTTGAGGCGTCTTTCCACCTTGTTGAACCCGACCTAGCTATTGACCATTGGAAAAACTTAAGACTTAAGCTACCCATCTATTGCCTTCTTTGGGCACAGTGATGCGGGTGTCTGTCCCCTTTTGGCCCTTTTGAGATTTTTGTTCCATGCCACCTTTTGAATCCATCCTCCCATGGTGCAAGTCTCACTTCTCCCATTTCCATTTGAATGGTGAAAATCTCATTATTGTTCTAGATGGCCAACCCTAAATGACCTTCAACTCCACAGATCCCACACCTCACTTCATCGCTTTGGAGATTGCAAAACATCATCAGACTCACTCATCGCCCTGTGTGGGCCCGCCTTCGTGGACCTCCACCTATGCATTGTTGTTTCAATTTTCCGCTCCAAATGGAAAGCCCTTGATGTCCACCCAGTTGATGGAACCCACTACCCCAAGTGTCATTCACATTGTGTGTCTAAACGACCAACTTTTAGGCACTGTGGGTAGAATCTTGTGGGCTACTACATACGGGAGTCCATCTCCCTTTCACCATTTTGAATGGCTTCCATCTTTTTCCCTCCCACTCTATGGATCCCGCACCTCTATCCACCTTCAGGTAAAAAAATCAAACAAAAACAATGATAAATCGGCTCAGACCCTCTGTGGGTCTACCATTGTGAAACTCTATGTGTGGGCCACTGTGTCCCCTCCGCCATTCCAAATGGTGAACCCTTGATTCCTCCTACATCCCCTAGCATGCTTGTCCCAAGCATCCCTCACCTCAGTGGATCTCGCATTGCCAAGCTTCATCCTCCCATTGCTCTTTCAATGAAAGAATCACAAATGGCTACTAGTTCAAGGAAGTTCGCACCCCTAGACCCACATTGCACAATTTTCCACAAGGAGAAGGTGAAGATAATATTTTAAGGGATTCTATGCATACACTATTTGGTCTAATGATGTTTTGCAGGGTGTTGACTAGCATTCCTCATATTTCATGATTGTATCAATTACTACCTCCTTTGGTTGTCGGATATATGGAACCAGCTATTGGAACCTCGAGGATGGCTGCAGAAAAGGAAAAGTGGAAGAAAAGTGAAAAGATTCCTCAAGGCAAAGAAGAAATAGATTAAATGAAGTACAAGTTCTGAGGGTAGCCCCTTAACTCAAAGGTCCTCACAGAATGGAAGGATATTTCTTATACCAACTTGGGGCACACTGACATAGATGAGTTCAAATAGAGAGTTGGGCTAAATCCCAATATGGAAAATGCCAAGAAAATCAGAAGTAGTCGATTAGCCAAGGCTGCAGGATTCCTGCCTACCCTCACTGCTCTTGAACTTGCGATGGTCTGCAGAGAGGCATACTAGGAGGATACTAGAATAATAGTGGATAAGGAGGGAAACATATTGGCTGATTTTTCTGCCAAATCAATAGGGAAGACCTTTTGTATCCCTACCCCCGATCTAATGGAGAAAACACTAATGGAGTATGGAAAATAGACATGGGATGAGGATCCCCTTAAGTGAAAAAATATTATCAATCAATACTGGGTAAAGGAAAAGAGGGGAAGTGCCAATAAGGTGCCTTGCAAACTCTTCCAGAGTGACTTCTTCAAATATTACCATGACCTGGTAACTCTTATGAGCAAGGTCATGGGTCTTCCTACCTCGGCATATTTTTAGGAATGGATGTTTTACTTTATTGAGGAAATCATCTAGGAAAGCAAAACCTTCTACTGGATTGGAATGATCAGTGACTGTCTACATAAGCAATTTGTTGTAGTCAAGAAGACTTGTAAGTTCTACATGACATCGTACCTAATGTACCTACTCGCTAACCACACCCAATATAGGGTTTTTTCATAGCACCTAAACTAGACCCACAGACAATTCTAAAGGTATATGACAAGTACCCTCAATTACACTACAAAAATTTCAAGAGGGATTAATGTAGGGTCAATGATGCTTTCATAGGTTATCTCATCAAATTGCTTTGGGGTGACCTTGAAAGGAGAGTCTCGCATAGTTCCCATGCTTTCATCCACCAATTTTCTTTCTTGTTCATATAATTTCCAAAGTTCACATATATTCAAGTGAAGGGCTTTCCTGAAAAACCATACACGTTGCCTCGGTACCCAAATGACTACATAATACTGCTTGAAGTCTCACGGAAACTACGGCATGCACATGCTCTCTTGAGCAGTAAGTATAGGGTAGGGGTTCCTTATCCTCTTTCTTTTGGCTGAGGGTAGTATGAACTCCACACCTCGCAATGTGTAGATTATTCAGAGAAGGAGCTCACAGAGTACAATCTCCAATTCTATACTATTGCACCGCGGATGGATCTCTATGGTAAATTGAAAAAGCTAGTCACAGTTGAGTATACCCACCTACATAACATTGAGGAATTTTGGGCCAATTATAAGGATGGCAAGGAGGTGTGTATGCGACCGTACATGTGCATGGTGGCCTACTTTGTCAAGGTGGTCAGGTTGTTTCATGTGCCCGAGCAAGTGGTTGAAGAAGAAAGTACAATGCCATCACCAACCTACCATTGCTAGAAATAGATTGGAATGAGGATGAGTTCAATGACCTCGATATCATCACCAAACTAGTTGAGGTGTAGATTGAGTAGTGGATTGATGGGCAAGTTGCCCAATTGAAGCAGCAAGGGATAGAGCTTACATTTGTTGAGCCCGAACATCTACACAAGGGCAAGGCTAAGAGTATTGTTTCCAATGACACCTCGACATGAGAAGCCTCAACATCTCAACCCCTCACTAGATCAAAGAAGAGGAAGGAGGCTACTAAAGAGCAGCCCATATCAAATTTTTCTCTCAGGAAGACTACAAAAGCCAAGACATCGAAGAAAATGAAGAGATCAGGGATCTTTACAAGGATTCCTACTATCCAAGAAGATCCACTCCATGAGGGTGAGGAGCAACCAAAGTCCATACCTATTACATATGTTGCCCCAGTTGTAACCATAGCCGCAGTCCCTCCCTTGCCTATTACATAGCCATCAGTTGATTCCTCTCCGCCTGTAGTGGAAAATTCCATCCACCTTGCCTATACCTCCCCTATAGCACAAGTTATAACCGTAGATTCCTCCTCGGCCACCACTTCCCCACTTTCCTCGTCATTCATGTATCCATCTCTTTCCCTTCCAACTATTATTGCAACCACCTCAATTCCTGCCCTCACCCTTCCAGAGTCTTTCGTCAAATTTATGTAAACTGTGTCATCAAAACTCTCTGAGATGTTCACAAATCCAGCAGTGCAGGCCACCATTTCTAAAACAATAACTAGTCTCCTAGTTCCTCCTCCTCCTACCGAGCCACCTTTAATGGAGGACACCATGCAAATTTTTGAGTTGGATAGACAAGAGTAGGAAGCAACCAAGAAGTTGGGAGAGGAGGCAGACGATTATCATGAACATCCTATGTTTGAGCATATGATAATTGACGAGGTCATCTATGAGTCTTTCCAGGAGGATGATGAGGATTTCGGTACAAATATTATTGAAGAAACCTCCAATCCTAAGCTTGATGAGTATTTATCTAAGTAGCTCAAGGAAAATGATGAGAAAGAGGCTGAAAGACAACCCATTATTGAAGAAAAGGCTGCTAATACAAAGATGGAAAGCACCAAGTCTCCAGTAGGGGAACATAATCGAAGCCCCAAACCTGATGAGGAGGTGCCCCTTCATGATGAAAAAGAATAAAAGGAGGAGGGAAATTCTGATAAAGACGCAGAAACAAGAGATTGTCAAGAGATGGAGCATCATGAAGAGAAAGATTAAGAAGAAGGAAAGAAGGAGGAAGAGGCTCCTGAGAAAAAGGTCAGTCCTGAGAGGCATACAGCTACTGATTCCCCTAAAGTGATAGTTCTAATACAAGATTTTGATGAAGAGGAAGGGGAAAAGATAGAATAAGAGGCCTCAGGTGATAAAACATCACAAATGCAATATGTTCACGAAGAAAAGGGTGGTCATGAATCACCCAAGGAAAAGGCTCAGATGCTCGAGTGGCTCAAAAATAGCTCAAGAAGAAGATCCCCACCCCAACAGACCCAAAAGAAAGACTAGAGTCCATCCTGGCTCATGTACATATCAGCACCAAGAAAAAGAAAAAGCCAAAGGTCAGATCCCTGCTGACCATGGATGACTCGGGGTCAAGGACTATGCAAATTGCCACCCTAGTAGTGGGTGAAGAAGGGGTTACTTATAATATTTCCACTATTGATTTGGGAATAGCCACTTGGGAGTAGAAAATCAAGAATCTTCATGGATCAGTTGCCACCATAGTACAACAAATGAACAAAGACAAGACCTCTAAGGAGGAATTGAAGGAATAGGTGTAGGATTTGACAACATACATCCAATTGTGGTCTTCAATTGACAAAATTCCTACCACGTCGTTGACCCCTCCATTGTTGCTCTCAACAAAGCACTTCAGAAAATTGGAAAAGAGGAAAATTTGGACTAAGGCTACAAAGGAGTAGTTTCAACAGGTCCTCTACAATGGCAATATGGGCATTAGGCGCGTTGTCAGAGCAGCTAACAAATTTTTGGATATGAAAAATTACCTTGAAGATATGAAAAAGATGTGCACTGACTTCCCAGAAGTATATAGCATCACACATCCCAAGGTTGAGGCAATCCTTAGGTTGCCTGGGAAAATACTAAAGAAGGTGCTTGTCGTAGCTAAGAAAGATCTATGGCTCATAGAGAACTGGAAGTTGGGCCTAGAGCACATAAAAGAAATACTGGAACAAGTGCTCCATGAGGTCGATCAAGATCTAGAATAGGTAAAGGAGATTAGTACAACTATCTTGATTATTTTAAATTAATGACAGGATTCGAGATGCTTCCCACCGAGTTAGATCCGAAAAAAGTGAGGCCTCACTTTCACAAGAAAATGGAATATGGAGCTGCTGGTGAGCTTACAACATATTTTATGGGATTTTTTTCTCACGCTTTCAACCAATCAAAGAAAGTTCTACAGGATGTAGCCAAGAATGATGGTGATTGGGAGGCTCTCACAAGCCGGTCCAAGAAACTAAATATCTAGGTACTTCAATCTGATATTTGCGAGTGGGATAAATTGCATTTGTTGATCAGCAGGTTTATAAAATATGCCACTATCAAGAAGAATGAGGGTAATCCTATTATTGATGATGAGTTTCTCACTAAGTAGTTGTAGCCAAAGGGAGAAAATATCAATCTACTAAAGGACAAAAGGTTATAGTTTGGTCACATGAGGATAAAATAAGGGAAAGGACAAGGAATGTATTTTAAATTGCTATTTATTTGGGGGTAGGTGAAACCCTAATGTAAAGCTTATATTGGCCACACAATGCAAATTAATCTTGGCCACATGTTTTGATTTTTGAAAACTATAAATAGGGGTCTCCTCCTCTCATTTGAAGAGAGTTGAGTTGTTGTAAAGGCATGTTGCAAAAATATTAATAGAAGCTCATTGACTTTTGGTGGATTCTTGTGTTTCTCTTGCATGTTGCATGGTTCATCTCCCATAGTTAGCTGATTTAGAAAGATTTAATTTGTTGTTTAGGTGGTTTTAGTTTTCTTTGATAGAATAGTTGATGTTGTTCAATGGTTGTGTAGTTTTCTATTTTGTTGATGCCTTCTTCTTTCCATACTTTTAGTTGTTTATTGATGGTACATGGTTGTGTAAAGTTAGTCTAGGCATATATTAAAATATGCTCCAAAATTCCATCTTTTATTCATGCATGTTTATTGTGAATGAATGGTTAAATATTTGCAGTCCTTAGAAGCTTGCACAAATTTCATGATAATGTGCGCAAATCTAGTTAAGTGAAATTTTGTCTTGAGGAAGTTGTCCATAGTAGAACCCTCCATGATCACTATTCATTGCTAGTTGCAGATCCAAGAACCTCTTCCCTTCCCTTCCTTTTTTCTTTTTTTATAAATAGCCTATGCTAAGGTTCATTGCATATTGTAAAGCCAAATCTCAAGACAAGATAGGATTTTAAGATTGTTGTCTAGACCTACAAAAGATTGTATACTGACTTCCCATCTCAAGAACTCCATACTAAGATCCAACTTCCTTCTAGCCTAACTTTTGTAAGGCTGTCCTGTTTTTACTAGCAAAATCACATTTAAACCATTGATAAATTCCATGCATTTCATGACCTGACACCTGAGAGACTTTGGGGTAGGATTTTGTAACTTGTTTGCAGATTTCAGCCTTTCAAGAGAGGTGATGCACCTATGCATTACCTTTGTTGAGAAAGTTCTAATACACCCATCAATAGGAAGGAAAAACTTATGAGAGAGGGAGAGATATGGAGTGGGAGAGAGATAGAGGAGAGAGAAACCTGAGAGAGTGTGATGGGGTATGAGGGAGAGACCTAAGAGAGAGAGAGTGTTTGTGTTCTCTAGTTAGGGTGGGAGGGAGAGACTTGAGAGAGAGGGAGGGTGTGGGAGGGAGAGAATTTAGAGAGAGACGGAGAGGGTGAGGGAGATACCTCTTTGTGTGTGAGAGAGAGAGGGTGAGAGAGATACCTCTTTATGTGTGAGAGAGAGAGAGGGTGAGGGAGATACCTATGTGTGTGAGAGAGAGAGTGTGGTCTCTAGTAAGGGTGGGAGGGATATACCTCAGAGATTGAGAGGAGATGTAGGAGGGAGAGACTTGAGAGATTAAGATAGAGGGAGTGAGAGATATACCTGAGAGAGAGAGATATAGAGACAGTGAGAGATATACCTAAGAGAGAAATATGGGGTGGGAGGGATAGGAGGGATGGAATTGAGAGAGGGGGGAGAGAGAGGGAGTGGCAGAGATGGGGTTGGACCTAAAGCCTAAGCCATAAACCATAAACCATAAAGTCTAAACTAGAGAGAGATATAGGGGAGGGAGATAGTGTGTGAGAGAGAGAAACATAAAAGGGAAGGAGGAAGGTTTGGAGATTGAGAGAGAGGGAGAGAGAGGGAGAGAGAGAGAGAGAGAGAGAGAGAGAGAGAGGGAATGATGGAGGGAGAGGTAGAGATGGAGAGAGGTAGAGGGGTGATCCCACAAAGTTGGTTTACAATTTTTGGGAGAGTCTATTTTTTGTTGAAATCACATATTTTTAGAAAATATAATGATTTAAGCCTTTAAAAGTTCCATTTTAAGGATTCCAATTGAAGAGGGTTTTATCAAACCACCTTAGATCAAACCCCCTTGGATATAACCCCACTTGTTTTAAACCATACCTACAATAGAGTCTCCTTTACACCTATCAAAATGCTAATAAAAAATCACTTTAGATTTACCTTTTGGTGGATAAAATGAATTCATTTAAAATTTATTTGAAATGATCATGGTAGTCCTCATAACGATCTATCCAATGAATATAATTTTAATATGTTTTGGTTTTATTATGTATTTGTTTTTTTAGTTTTATTAAACATAGGTTTTTCAACAAAAATCAATCTCTATGTTGTGCACATGTGGAAAAATAGCAGATTATCAAAAAAAGAAATTAAAAATATGTTCGGGTTGGGTATTGATGTCCTTGATCCATTAAAAAAAAATAACTGAATTTTGGTACATACAAAAAAAGTTATGTTGTATACAATCTGCCCATGTCTGAATTGTAATTGGTCTGACTTCAAAACTTGATTAAGGAAAAAATATTTAATATAAATTTATGAAACCAAATGAAAGTGCTAGATATCGTAGTTACAAATCTAAATTTGAAAAAAATATAATTTTATCCTTCATACAAAAAAAGTTATGCTGTATACAGTGAGCATCACTTCTTAAAAATGTTATCTTAAGAAAAAAACTAGTTTTCAAAGGAGATGAAGAAAGAAGTGCAATCTGATTCCAAAAATTTTGAGAAAAATATATTTAGGATCTATAGACAAATTTCACAAATCACTAGTTTGCATCATCTTAAAATTCCTTACGGTTTAGCCACTATAGGAGCTGCAAAGTGAAGATTTAGTTTTAAAAAATCAATTTAGTGTCCAGTTTGCCCAAAAATTGCAAACCAGTATTGTGGGATCACCCAGAGAGAAGTATATAGGGAAGGAGAGGTAGAGAGGGGGAGGAGGGAGGGAGAGAGGGAGAGAGAAGTGTGATAAAGAGAATGAGAGAGAGGGGTGAAGGATGAAGGTGGATAGATTGAGAGAGAGAGAGAGAGAAAGGTAGAGAGGGATAAGTTAGATAGAGAGAAGTAGAGAGGCAAGGTGGTTGAGATGAAGGAAGAGAGAGAGAGGAGGGAGGGAGGGAGAAAGTTAGAGAGGGGTAGGTTAGATAGAGTGAAGTAGATAGGGGAGGTAGGTGGGAGGAAGGAAGAGAGAGAGAGAGAGAGAGGGGGGAGATAGATAAAATTAGAGAAGGAAATACGGAAGGAGGAAAGGACTAAAATTTGACCTCCTAATTACTGAAATTTGACTAAGTCTAAAATTTGTCAGATCTTCCAAAAACTAGAATTTGCATTATAACTCTTAGAGATCTGAAACCACTCTCAAACATCATGAAACTATATAGATGAAATATAACTCAAAGTATAAGAAAGTAAACATCCAATAATATTAATATTATCACAAAAAAAGACTACATGTTTCAAATGGACTAATTAATATTTTCACCTAGAATCTCGGAAGCATATATTAAATTACCCACATATTCAATACTATTAAAACAACATTGTGTATCAAGACATGTTTCACCAACATCATTAAATGTTCATTGCACGTGAGGACCCATTTTGTAGACACTAAAAAAATTCTTAGGCATGTGGCTTTATTAAATCCCCTTTCATCCTTGATAATTAAATAATTTTAATTATTGTCCAAAGTCATAAAATCTTCTATTAATTAAATAACTTGGATTATTTAATTAATTCATTTTATCTTTCTATTTCCTCTTTTGATAAATTAAATAAATGGTTATTTATTTAATTATTTCATTAATGTCCTTGTCTTCTATAGTTAAATAAATTATATTTATTTATTTAATCATCACTTTCTACTACAATTAAATAGTTATTTCAAAATTTTAATTATTATTATTTATTTTTTAGACTGTAGGAATCGGTCGAGTATCTGTCCCTTATAAACTGGAGTGCACCTAGTAAACTTTTTCCATGTGACTAATAAAGTTGGCACATCATGGCCTTCGGTACCACAGGGATGGTGGGGAGACTAGACCTCATGACCTCTTGCTTGCAATAGGATGCTTTAGCCAATCGAGCTAGGTCTAATGCCCCCAATTATGTAATTATTTATTATCCTCTTCTTCCATAAATTAAATAAATTCCATTTATTTAAAAAACTAATTTGTCTTTTTCCTCAACTTTTTAATGAGATAATTGTTTCCAATTATCTTATTTAAAAAATTAGCTTTTCCCTCCACTATCAAATAATTATTTTAATTATTTAGTAACTTGTCTTTTTCCTCCGCTTTTTAATGAGATAATTGTTTTCAATTATTTTATTTAAAAAGTTAGTTTTTCCCCTCTTCTTCTATAATTAAATAATTATTTTAATTATTTAATTATTCATCTAGCCTTTCTCCCATAAATTAATTAAATTTTATTTAATTAATGACTTTTTTTTCTCTCACCTTTTTGAATTAAAATTGTTATTTAATCAAAAAGATAACTTTCCTTGTTGTCTGAGATTTAAATAATGTAACTTCCATAATTTAACTCTTTGCTTTCCTTTTCAAACCAAATGATTCCACTTAATTATTTAGTTCCTCTCCCAGTCTCATTCTTATCCTCACTTGTCACGTCCAATTTCAACCATTGATTAATCCTTTTCAATCTCAGTTGTCCATTCAAATCTGACTCTTCTATAAAAGGCTCCTTTCATGGTCATTTTGAGATATCCAGTTTATGTGAATAAACATTATCTTTTTATTTTTTTAAAATTTATTAGACTACAGGAATCGGGTAGCATGACCCCCTATAAACAGCACTGCGCCTAGTAAACTTTTTAACGTGACTGACGGTGCTAGTGCGACACGCCCTCCGATACCACGGGGGTGGAGGAGACTAGACCTCGTGACCAACCTCCTGCAACAGGAAAGATTTAGCCAACCGAGCTAGGGCCCCAACCCCGTGAATAAACATTGTTGAGACAATAATACTTATATATTTTTATTGTCATCTAGGCTACATTTGTACATTAATCTAAGGGCATTGATCAATCAAAGAAAAATGGAGAAGGGTAATAGAGGTCAATCAATGGAGGCTCGAAGCGTTGGTAATATTATTTTATTGGTTTGTGCTTCGTGTTTCCTTTGTTCTTTATTACTAGATTATGATTGTTAGGATTTTTGCTTAATGCTTAATTATCTTTAATCCTAATTTATAGCCCTGATTACACATTTCACCAATAAAATTTACAAATAATTTCTTATGAGGACCCATTTCACCAATAACATTAAAAAATAATTATGTTTGAGGATGCATTTCACCAATTACATTAAAAAATAATTGTTTATGAGGACCCATTTTGCCAATACTATGATAACTCCATGCCAATCATAGGACCATAATTGCCTTAAAAATTATAACTTATGTGTTATGTCAAGGTTTGATTCGACCAACATTTAAATGTATTGTTGTATAATCACACGAGATTTTCTAGATTTTTATTATACCATTTAAAAATCCCACAAAGTTCACCAAATATGGATTGATATAAATACAATTGAAACTTTGATTTATTCTTACATATTTTGTTCAATTATGAACTTGTGAGCTCTCGATTTGGAAGTTCGACTTGGAACCTTGATCATAGGAAAGTTACAAACTTACAACTACATGCATTCCTACATTAATGAATAGTGATTCAATGAAAACCTAAAGGTAAGTGATAGATTCTTCATAGTGTTGTGATATTTTTTCATCTCTTTTTCATATTGCTTCAATCTAAAAAATGATATTTAATAGGGAATGGGATCTAGATCTGATATTTTATGTCCTTAAACAAGAAGACATTTTTTTCTAGCTTTAATTCAAAGTGTGAGATCAAGATTTTGAGAAACATGTGCAAAAAGAGTAAGACTCCTCACAGTGGTGAAGGGATTGGGAGGCCATCAAAACTCCCAAAATATAGAGTTACCATAAAATCTTACTTTATCAATGTTTTTGATCCATCAGATCTAGATGGAGCTACATCAACTCTTGCACCAAATATTAATGAAGAAGGTATTTTCAATACCTTACTGGAAGATGTGATTGACTTAATTGAGTTAGATGAGGATGAAAATTTCAAAGAAGATATTCCAAGGGATGCCTAAGTAGTTAGCTAGAATGAGTTAATTGGCTGGGATAAAAATATTGGCATTGTAGATAATGTTGCTGCAAGGAAGAGGAAAAGAAAATCCAAATAAAAAATAGGGCATAAGTGGGATATGAAAAGGAATTTTCATATTGATTGGGTGTCAAAGTACCCATTCATTGAGCTAGTGGATAATGAAAACAAATATGAACCTCCAACAGAATGCAAGTGTAATATTTGTAGTTGGAAATATAAAAGAGACAAGAAGTTGCAGCTAAAGCTTAACACTATAGAAAATCATATCAGTATAGTTTATGAAATTTACAATTCATAGATGGAAAGTAAAAATTAGTAGTAAGATGGAAATCAAAGAATTTCTTCATGTTAAGTATGCCATAGAATATGATGAGCATATGCAAAGAATGACGAAGCTTGTTGCATGTGGAGGTTTAATTGAAGCTCAATTTGGAAAGATACTAGTAGGAGCGCAACTAGAAAAAACTATTCAGATGATTGTTGTTGTCATATTTTAATTAGAGGGTGTCCTATGACATACTACCAAGAATATAATAATTTATTATCTTTTTTGGGTGTTCCTAACTTTCCTAGCACACATTGGTCAATAAATGCTGGATGGGAATGGGAAATTTATCTTGCTAAGGTGGAAAAAGAATATTTACTAGAGAAAATAAAAGAGCCTTGAACTTCATTGCATTATATTTAGAGGAATTTTTTGTGTTAGATAATACTTCTTTGGTATGTATGTATATGTATACTATAAACCAACCTGTCTGTCAACCTCATCTTGTCAACCTCATCTACTTTGTGTTCATAAAATGAAGGATAGTTCAACATCACAAAATCTATTTGAACTAGTTAAAAAATATTTGAATGAAATTGGACATATGGATGGCTTCACAATTGATAATAAGTTGGTGTGTAGGATTTGATGGAGCTTTAGTAATGTAAGGTCATATGAGTGCTCTTTGTGTAAAGTTACAAACTACTTGTTCACCATACATGATTTCCATTCACTACATGGCTTATAGAATGAATTTAGGATTTAAAATTGTAAGAAAGTTTTCTACAGTATCAAATGTTGAAAATCTAGTCTGCGAGCTCTATGAATACTTCTATCGAAGTCCTAAACATTTCATGGAATTTCAAAATTTTACTAAGGGAATAACAAGAGGAAACAAGCTTCATAAGGATGTTGATACTAGATAGATCTCCTTGCATGGACCAACACAACGATTTTTTTTTAATATCAATCCTTGATTGGAGTACTGTAGGAACATCACCACATAATGGACAAAGCTCGTTGCCTCTTACATAGGTTAAGTGATATAGAGGCACTCTTAACTCTAGCTAGTCTTCTCCCCATGCTAGATGAAATAAAAAATCTTGTGAAGAAAGACCAAGATAGAACTATGTATATCTATGAATGTACCAAACTATGTAGAATGACATGCATGACCCTCGATAATCTATATCTAACAAATTATCCATTTCAAAGTTCAAATTTTTTGATCATGCATAAATTACAGATTTGAATAATCCTAAAAATTGTTTACAGTTTAATGCAAGTAGTTAGTTATTTGTCTTTGTACGTAGATTTGAGATACTAATGCATTAAATTGTATGAGGGTTAGGCACTCTACCAGAGAAGTATCTATTGCAAAGGAAAATTTTAATGACATTTTTAAATCTGTAAGTGGTACTTTAAAATATGTTGCAAAAAAACTTTCCACAAAGATTTATAAACGATTCCCTCGACATGAATTATTTGAATCCATGTCTATTGTGTATCCTCAATTTTGGATCCCAGACAACCATCACAACTAAAAAATAAATCATAAAATATTAATTACCTTGGCTAAATACTTTTCAAAATGTTTTTAATATTGTAATAGACAAAAAATAGAAGGAAATATAAATCAAATTAAGTTTAGATAACAAGATCACTTATTTACAACAAGATGGACCAATTTGACTCCATGGAAAATCCCATGGAAGCGGGATCAATTACAAAGGTTTGGGCAATCTTAGGTCAGAGTGAAATATTGTGTGGTTCAATATAGGAAAATTTAAAACTTGTTGATTTATGTCAAATAATGATATTGAGGTCAGTGGAGGATGAGAGAGTTTTCAATGCATTGGGGTTTTTAAAATCAAATATAAGAAACAATCTAGACAATAATTTGGATAATTGCTTGAGGGTGTATGCAACTAGGCACAATTTTCAAAGTTTTCCTTTTGAAAGGACACTCAAATTTGGAAGTCCATATGTGAAAGAAGAGGGTTGTGAAATACTTCAAATTTTAGTGGAAGTGGCACAAATGGCAGTGACACAATGAATGTTGAACTTGAGATGTAGTTAAGCAGATGTATGTAGGGAAAAGAAAATGAAGATTAGACTCAAAGTCAAGACGGCTCTCAATCTCATCATCCTAGAGTGATGACCGGGATGTGAATTTGAAAATGGAAGTGATTTAGTAGTTTTTAGGTATTTATACTTCATTTCATGAATCTTATTCCAAACTATAGTTGATGATATTTTATGTTGTATTCCATGAAATTTCAAATTATGAATCAGATTGAATAAATTGACATATTGTTAATAATTTTATATTTTAATTGTGTCATAATGATAAGATTAACATGTACTTGGTGATTCATCACTTGACTCAATGCTTGATAATATATTAACAACAATAAACATTAGCAATCATTTAGTGTGTATCTAGTAGTAGAAACTAGAGTTTTTCTTCAATTGAGAAAATAAATAATACAGATATAAGCTGAACAAAATAATGAACTGAATTTTTTAATTGATTTTATAATGAAGGAATACATAGAGGCAATACATAAAATTTCTCAAAGAAAACTTTGCACAAAGCTAAGTTGGAAACTCATTGGTGCAGGAGCACCTAGGAAACACCTAGGAAACACCTAGGAAGCACTAGGCAATAGGAAGAAGTCTAGGATGCATTTTGTTTTATTGTATTTCCATGAAGGTCATGTTCACCATTGGAATTGAGTTAGAGACTTAATAATATGCCTTGGTTGGGAGTGATAAGTAGGTTAAGGAGGGGAAAGGTTTGATGAGTTTGGAAACTCACTTTTCCTAGTTTTCTTTACATAGGCAAAAGTGGCAAAATGGAACATTTTACACCTTTGCCACTTTGTAACCAACATGTCGGACCAAGGGGAAGTTAACTACTTTTTTGACCTATATAGGGAATGCCTCGACCTGTTTGAAAGGTTAGAAGCTTTTGTAATTTTGAAAATTCATGAATGATAAGTGTGGACAGTGAGAAGAATTGCTTAATTTTCTGTGTTTGATTTGCATTTGAGTGATTAGGAGCGATCATGGCTCTGTAACATGTTGTAGAATTTAGAGCAAGTTTGGTAGAATTTGTGTGTTGTATTATTAAGTTTGTGTGTTTGCTTTGTAGGTGTGTTTGGTAGTTAATTTGTTGTTTTTTTGAGTTGTTGACCTGACTGGCAACCGATCAAGAATGGAGATTTAGTTCTCTTTCCCACTATACCTAGTGTACGATATTTTGTGGAATGAGGCTAGAATCAATGGTTGTAAATATAGTAGGTCTAGGACTAGTTAGGAGTCCAGGAGGAATGAAGAAAGTTTACTCCTAGGCGAGCTTGACAGTGCCCGGCTAGGAGAGACAATAAGTGCAAAGCACTATTAAATGCAGGGGTGCCTGTTCAAAATAATTTTCCTATTGGAAATGGATGGAGTGATGGTCACCAAGTTGTGGGTACATTGAGGAGACTCCATCAATTCATTTGGTGAGAGGAAACCTTGACAGTCTGCAAGAAGATAGGGAAAAGACCCAAAATGACCTAGGTTTATACAAATTTCCAGTTTGAGGCACTGTACGGACATTGGAGACCCAAGGTTCCAAAATTATTTGAGAGAAGGGTATAGGTGTCAAGAATCTAAAGGAAAGAATGGCTGCACTTTGGAGAACTTAGGGACATAATCCTATTTTCTCAGAGTTGGAGGCCTAATTGGGGCTCAAAGGCTAGAAGCCTTTTTAACCCTAGGTGAAGGTTTGGTGAAAGCGATGGAAGAATGGAGTTTGGTGAACTTACAAGAACCCTAGGAGGATGGTTTGAAACTAGTAGAAACATCTCTACACCCCTGGAAAGAATAAATTGGAAGTTAGGAGCAATTAGCCTTTAGGGAAGATTAAGGGCTAAGGAAGAGTTAGTGACATTGCACCAAGATTGTCTTGGTTGATTGAGAGTGAGATGATAGTGGGGTTGGCTAGTAGAACAAAGGGTACCTATACATGAGGTAGGGCCTAAAGGTTTAGGTGGTGGAGACACCTAGGAGATCTTGAAGACAAGGATCCAAAGCATGAAACAGTGATTGTTCCATCCAACCCTATCCCTATTAGATTGGTATCAGAGCAAGTTAAATATTTGGGTTAGAACTTGTATGTCAAACCTTGAATCCAGTGGTTCCACAACTATGGTGACAAAAATTGAGTTGGAAAAGAAGGTGGAAGATCAAGAGGAAGATAATAGGAGGTTGAGAGAAAAACTAGCTCAACTTGAGGAAGCATTGAACAATGTGCAAATCAAGGCTGATGAGGTCAATGATAGATTGGAGGGAAGGGAACCAAAGAGTGAAGAAAATGCAGAGGAAGACAAGACCCCTGAATCTGACCCTGTTCTACAAGAGGAGCCTTTCTTGAAGGCACTAAAATCTTTGAGTGGGAAAGCACTTGAAGGCATACCACTCTTTAGTGGCAAATTGGAGGCTGACCTAGTCCTAGATTGGATAGAAGGTAAGGAGAACCATTTTGAATGTGATGGAGTCACTGAAGCATAGAAGGTGAAGGTGGCCAAGTCTAGATTGAGAGGATCTACCTTGACATGGTGGAAATTCATTCAGATAGAGAGGGAAAAGGAAGGCAAGAGGCCTATTTCAACTTGGAAAGGTATGGTGGCAAAAGTGAGAGAAGCATACATACTAGATGATTATGAGATTTAGCTACACAAGAAGAGGCAAAGCTTGAGGCAAAGAGACCAAGATGTGAACACTTACACTAAGGAGTTTCAAAAACTTTGTATGAGGTCCAATGTTTCAGAAGATAAAAGTCTCAAGGTGGCTAGGTATCTGAACGGCTTGAAGTGGAACATCCAAGAAGAGATGACTCTTCTAAGTCCTAAGATAGTACATCAATGCTATCAATTAGCTATCAAGATTGAGGAAAGAAGCAAGAGGAAACATGATCAGGCTTCTAAGAGTAGAGGAAAAGGCAGAGATCAAAGGGATCAAAGAGGACATAGAGGTGGCTACCAAGGTAGAGGAAATGAGCAAAGAAACCAAGGAGAATACTATCTCTTTTTAAAAGGATGGGAAAAATTATAAGTTGCAGTCACTATTAGAGGAGGATGAAGGATAGTCAAAGACACCAAGTGTCTTGTTAAGTAGTGGCAAGGAGTTCCTTAACAACCTATATCAAGGGGGTGAAGGTTATGTAGTCTTGTTGCAGTCCAAAGAAGAAGATAAGACTAGAAAAATAGTCATACCCGGAGCAGTCCAAAATTTGCTTGAGAAGTATAAGGACATAGTAAGTGATGGTGCACCTACAACTTGACCTCCTAAAAGAGCCATTAGTCATCAAATTGACTTCATACCTAAAGCATCATTGCCTAACAAAGTAGCTTATAAGCTTACACCGGATCAAAATCTAGAGGTAGCTAGACAAGTGCAGGAGTTATTGGATAAAGGTTTGATTAGGAAGAGCATCAGCCCATGTGCAGTACCAGTGGTATTAGCAACCAAGAAATGAGGCAAGTGGAGATTATGCACTGACTCTAGAGCAATAAATAGAATTACAATCAGGTATAGGTTCCCTATTCCTAGGATTGAAGACTTGATGGATTGTGTTGGAGGAGCTCAATACTTCACCAAGTTGGATCTCAAGAGTGGATACCATCATATCAGAATCAAGGATGGAGATGAGTGGAAAACAGCATTTAAGACAATAGATGGGTTGTACATATTTAGTGAGCTTCCTATTATGTACTATCAAATCATCAATCAATTGAAACAATTCACACAAATGATCAATCCTCTACATTATTTCCTCCCAAATATTTTATTTCATATGCCTCATTTTTTCTCTATAAAATGTAGTTAAATTATTTTGACAATATTGTATTTCATTCTTTGCTTCCCTTAGCTCTACCACCAATCTTTCACTATTTTTTCTCTCTTCCTCTAATTTTTTTCCACTATTTTTCTATTGCCAGGTTTTATTTTAATTTTTCTAAAGTTGATTTTTCCTCTTCATATTTATTTTTTCTCTCATCTAAACTTTTCTTCAGTTCAATAAATTCCACCTTTGTTTTCTTATCCTCTTTTCTTGTAGATATAGAGGTATTTTTTTTATTCTTTTTCTAATTCATTACTCTTGTTATCTACTACTTTCCTCTTTTCTTTCTCATTTTCTAGGTCTGCCTATAACGTTTCTATTTGAATCTACAACCTTTTTTCTCTCTCTCTTGATTTAGCAATAAAGCGCACACCATTCAATGTTCTTCTTTGATACATTAATTTTGTCAAAAAAATTGTATCTAGAAAAATCTAATTGGAAAATGCTCACTTGAAATTCATATTGATCCATCTAATTCTCTAGTTTATTTTCAACTATGGGAACAATAAACATGTACTCCATGATTTCTTTATTTGGGTAAAATGTGGGTAATTTACCCTAGTTATTGCAGGCTCTAAAGTTCGAGTAGATAACCTCTGTATCAATTGATTCCTTTCTTTTTCATACAATTTTATTTATTTTTAAACTCATCATTTTAATCAAAACCTAGGGACACAGAAATAATGGAATGCTTGAATGGTGAAGGAGTATTTGCAATGATAGAAACATCTCCAATTATCTGAGACCGAGCTCAAGGATAAGGATTAGAAATGTTTGTTGCAGTCATGTTGATGGTTAAAATGACACAAACAACATTAAAACAAAATATTTCTACTCTATTTCTCCTGAAAGAGAAAGACAACATGTAGTAGCCTAACTCCCAAGGTCCTGGTAGTTGGTTCTCAACTATCTGATGTCACTCAATTGGTTCATGCAACTATAATATTCAAGGGGCCTATGCTGGTAACAAAGGATTCAAGCTATGACTTTCTTTATCAAAATAGTTCCTGTAAATCAATGGGTTTTAAATAAAAGAAAAAGATAGAACCAAGGGGTAAATCAGTAAGTATGAATTAAATTTATCTAATATCCAGACATATACTTTTAATAATGAATGTTTTCTTAATCGATCACAAAAACCATAGCATGACACAACCCATAGTATGACTGTACCATCGTATACATCTTTGGTGATTAATTCAATTCCACTATTCACATATCACAAGTATTTCCAAGATTTTTAAAACAACACACATTAATTCATCATCAAAACTATAGATCAACAGACTTCAATAACTTTAATTCAATGACAATTTAACAATATAATCTTTAAACCTGATTTCTTCTAATGACTTTCATCACATAAGAAACTATCATGCTTCAGTACAATCATTGGCATTCAAGTGGATTATAACTCATTAGCCTTATCCAACACACAATTCAATGCAAAATCCATATTTCGTAAACCTACAATTCTATTAACCGTAAAAAGATCTAGTACAATGTATATCTGCAAAACTCTATAAAATTCTATCTCCTAGCACTAGGTAAGCCAATCCAATTCTCAATTAGCCGACCTTTACAATGTGATACCCATCTAGTATTTATAGATATACAAAAGAAGTTCGAACTTCACTTCTATCTTAGGCTTTCCACCTTTTTAGGAACAATCAACTTTCTTGGAAACTCAGATCAACTTTGATCTTAGTTCTTACATTATGCATTCAGTTTGATCTAACAATAGAAGATAGAAAATAGAAGAAAAGAAGTCATGCGCCCTTAAGACTGTCACTGTTGCATGCATGCAACATGCAGGGAAGAAGAACATCATGCATGCAATATTTTTATGCATGTGAAGCTAGATCCGCCATGAACTCATCATAACTGGTGAAGACTTGTTGTAGCATATCCATATCTAGCCCATCAATCCAGTCATCTTCAAATTTGATGCGATCCAACTCAACTACAAAAAACTCTTTCATACTTTTTAACCTTGATCAAGTCTCTCCCTGTAGCTTTTATTTCTTCTTTGACTTCTACAAGCCGATCTATCACCAAGTCTCCTCCATCATCTTTCTCCTGCATGAGTCCTTGGAATCTTTCATTCCATTTCTCTCTAACCTGAATCAACGGCATGCCATCTTTTGTCATTACATTCACATCTACAATTATGGCCATGACTACTTCCAACTCTTCCAACTGCTCAGTTAAATTATTAACTACTTATGGAATCTCATCCTTATGCTTGGTTTCACCACCGGATTCCTATGATCATACCTCAATGTATAAGGCAACTGTTCTGGTTTCACCTTCTTTATTTTTGGTGTTGTCTTTGATGTTCTAGCCAGTTGATTCCTTCGAGCAGCCTCTCCTAACGTTCTTAACATCTCTCAAATCTCTTGCAAGCAAACCTCTAATTAGACCTTCAGATAAATCATCATAAAACATGATTTTAAAACATACCTGTTTCACATACATCGGAGTCGGAACCAAACAGAATCTCAAAAGAATCTCTTTTACAAAACTAGCAGACTCAGAGCAAAAACCGATATAGGAACTTCACCTAATAACAAATGGGCTCGGAGTCGGAGTCGGGAAGGTTATTAGAACCGGGACCGGAACAAAAAATGGATTTGGTTTTCTTTGAATTTTCATTTTTTTCACATTCTATTTCCATTCCGCCTCTGCCTCCGATTTGGTTATTGTTACTTTGAAAAAATACTTCCCCACTATATGCGGAGCCGGACCCAGGATGAAAACGGAATTGATAACCTTCACAAACAAAATTCTTAAGTTCAATATCAGTTCCAATTCTGCCTCCGCTAGTTTATCCTATACTTCAAGGAAACCTTTTTAAAACTCGAAATCGGAAATGAGATAGAAATGGAATTGATGACTTTTGTAAAACAAAACTCTTAGGTCCATAATCTATTCCAATCCCGCCTCTGCTTATGCTAATCATGACATCATCAAATTTATTCATTTTCAACATAACTTCATGATTAAAACCTAGGTCACTATAAAATGGCAAAGGAGCTCAAAAACTCTACCCTCATATGACCGTGGGGAACAATTGCATTCTAAGATATCATTTTTTTAATCATTTAAAGTAATTGCAGAGACCAATGAAACCCTAATCTAACAAACCTAATAAAAACTAGGGCACGGGTTTAAACCCTGCCCTTCTACCAAACGATGAAACCCTAATTCAAACAATAAATCTAATCTACCCTCACTCACTATAAAATCTCTAATCTACCTCACTGTAGATTCTTAATCTAACAAAATCCATAAAAAAAAACCTTTAATCTAATCTAATCTACTATAAATTGAAAACAAACACGACGCAATCACAATTAAGACGTGAAAGCGACGGTGCCTAAAAAAAGAAACGACACAAGAAATCAAGAAAACAAAGATTTAAAGCAAAACAAACAAGACAAAACAAGAACCTACTCATTCAATCACATCGATGATCATAGATTTGCTTTAAAACACAATGATTGAAGACGCGAGCAGATATAAAGCAAAACACAATGAACACAACTGCAAATAAACAATGAACAACAAAGATAAAAGGCCTACCTCAAATGAAAACAAACCCAAGCTAACTTTCTAAATCAATTCACACACAATATCCCTTCTCTATCTCGATCAATTTTCTCAAACGCACTCTGCTATTGCTCTTCGCGCTCTTAGACTTGTGATAATAACAATAATGATCGGCTTTAACCCTTAATAAAGGTCAATATGTGAATTTCTACCTACACTGGAAACCACCATTAATGCATTAAAACGTAGTAAAGGTGGAGTCGGACTGTAAGAGAATGAACACTGGTCTGCAGTGCAACTTCAGTCAAAAAGTCAACCACAAAAATTGGCGGGGGTGGAACTAAAATGGAAACAGGATCTTAAACTTATAAAATTTCCAAACCTTATTCCCATTCTGGCTCCGCGTCCGACAACTAAAAACAAAACCAAAACAAATACAAAAATTTAAGTAAAAGACCAACCTAATAAAACATAAAAACTGAGACAAAGCAAAAATTAAAAGGTAGCGGAGTCGGGATCGGAATAGAATTTGATTTTGCAAATTTTGATAACAACCATCCCAATTCCCACTCCGGCTCCGCTTCCGCTAAAGACCAAAAACAAAGGCAAAGAAAAAGAGTGTCAGGATAGAACCAAAAACAAGCCTCAAAATAACTTTCAGAACCCGATTCAGCTCCGGTTCTGATTCCGATAGAGAAACCAAAGAAAAACAAAGTATTGGCAAAACTAGACTCCAAACTTTGTTTCAAAAATAGCTAAGTACAAAAAACACAAAGGGGGACCCATTTTGACCAAGGCAAAAGATGGGGTGGTTATGCAAGACATAACAAGTCACACTAATTGGAGGAGCACCAAGAAATAACTCCTTTGGGGTGGAAATTAAGGTAGTGGTACTAGTACTAGTAGTTGGACTTGGACTTGTCATAATCTTATATTTTCCAAAATACCTCGATCACTAGGTGTCTGTGTAGTATCTTCTATTGTTGGACTCTTGTGTCTAATTTGGTTTTGTAGCACATGTTGACCACTACTAGTACTACTAATCATACCATCACCACTAGTGGTAGTGCTAGTTGCACTAGATTCTCCACCATTGGCATGTCCTAGTTGTGATTATATCTGAACATGGGGATTAGGAATTTAACTTGAAGCTTTAACAAAATGAATTTTTTTAGCTGTCCCTATATTCCCTTGGTCTATTTTATCATCTCTAAAACCTTGCAAATCGCTACTAGGTTTTATATGTTCTACCTTTATTATTGCCCAAATTCTTGTCCTTTGGACCCCAAACCACCACCTTCATAACCCATTTTTTTGGCTATGGCTACTTTTGAAGTATATGTTTGTTTTGTGGTCTCACTTAAACCATATTTGACTTTTCTTGCATATTATACTTTTTTTTCTTCCCTATCATCATCAATTTCATCATTGGTTTCTTCATGTTTATAGGGATTCTTTTTATTCCATAAATTGCTAAACTCATAATCTTCTTTGATCTCTTCAAACTTTGCATTAGTTTTTGGTTTACCTAGATCCTTCCTCATTAAACAAAAGACAATATTTTTTTATTGTGACCATTTTTTGTCTCTACAAGTCATATTTAGATATTCTAGTAGATGGTAGATCACATTTTTCATAAAAATTATCATACCTCCTGATTTTCTTCTCTTCTTCTCTCTATTGGTGCAATGCCATAATTCTTACTGACAATTGTTCAAAATAAATACCTTTCTAAATAGCAATTTTATTCATTTTTATTTTGACCTCATCCCAAGAATCCTTGTTTCTCAAGTTTTCAAGAAAGGCTTTACTTTGATGTTTAATTCTACTTGTAGCTGTAACATTGGAAATTAAACTGCAAACAAGATCGTTAAATCTAATAAAAGAAATAACACTAATCTACGTTAAATAACAAAGAACATAGAAACATAAAATCTTAAATACAACAGGGGGAGAACTTTCTTTGGGAAAAAACATCTTAGTCTCCTATATGCCATGGGAAGGATACAATTTTGAAGATGCAATACTTATTAGTGAACGTCTGGTATATGAAGACATTTTTACTTCTTTCTAGATCATAAGATACGAAATTGGAGTTTATGTTACGAAGCAGGGCCCAGAAGTAATCACTAGAGAAATACCTCATTTAGATGCTTACTTACTCCGTCATCTGGATGAAAATGGCCTTGTAATGATAGGATCTTGGGTAGAAACAGGTGATGTATTAGTAGGTAAATTAATACTGGAAGCAGAAGAAGACTCACTATTAAATACTCCAGAAGGAAAATTCTTACAAGAATTATTTGATATTAAGGCACCTACTAGAAAAGAAAATTGTTTTAGAGTCCCTAAAGGTGTAAAAGGCCGAGTTCTCGATATGAGATGCTTCCAGGAGTTCGGGGAAGAAGATTATCTTAGCGATAGTGTAGAAAAATTTCATGTATATATTTCACAAAAACGTAAAATACAAGTGGGTGATAAAGTAGTTGGAAGGCATGGTAATAAAGGTATTATTTCAAAAAAATTATCCAGACAAGATATGCCTTATTTACAGAATGGAACACCAGTAGATATGGTATTAAATCCATTAGGGGTACCTTCACGAATGAATGTAGGACAGATCTTTGAATGTTTGCTTGGTTTAGTAGGAAAACTAATGAACAAACATTATAGAGTAGCACCTTTTGATGAAAGATACGAACGAGAAGCTTCTAGAAAACTAGTGTTTTCTGAACTTTATAAAGCTAGCGAGCAAACAGCTAATCCATGGATATTTGAACTTGATCATCCTGGAAAACATAGATTAATTGATGGAAGAACAGGAAAGATTTTTGAACAACCTGTTACAATAGGAATAGCTTATATTTCAAAATTGTGCCATCAAGTTGATGAAAAAATTCATGCACATTCCAGTGGACCTTATACATTGGTTACACAACAGCCTTTAAAAGGAAAATCCCATCGAGGAGGGCAACGCGTAGGAGAAATGGAAGTTTGGGCTCTAGATGGTTTTGGTGTTGCTTATATTTTACACAAGATGCTTACTTTAAAATCTGACCATATAGACGCTCGTGAAAAAATATTTGGTGCCATTCTCAATGGAGAACCAATGCCTAAACCTAGCACTCTTACAGAATCTTTTCAATTGCTCAGTCCAGAACTACGATCTTTAGCTCTAGAATTGAATCATACTATTCTATCTGAGATAGACTTTCAGATAGATAAGAAGGAAGTTTGATCAAAATGAATCAAAATTTATTTTTTATGAGTGACCGGGATAAACATCAACAACTTTGAATTGGATTAGTTTCTCCCGAGCAGATTCTCGCATGGTCTGAAAGAATATTACCTAATGGAAAAATAGTCGGACAAGTGACTAAACCCCTCACTTTAGATTATAGAACTTATGAACCAACAAGAGATGGATTATTTTGTGAAAGAATATTTGGGCCTAAGAAAAGGGGAGTTTGTGCTTGTGTAAAACCTCGAATAATGGAAAATGAGAAGGAAAAGAATTTTTGTACTCGATGTGAAATTGAACTTGTTGTTGATCCTCGAATAACACTCACTGATTAAAGCAGAAGGTCTATTTTTTAGGAATAACTCAGGAGATAACTAACTAATGAATAATTAGATAACTAAGTGATTATCTAATCATAGAGGAATATTCAAGGAATAATTATCTTTATGAATTAAATGATTATTTAATTCAACATTTGAAATTTGAAGATTAAATTAAATAAATAAAGATTTATTTAATTAACTGTCGAAAAGGCTAAAGAATAATTAAATAATTTGAAATGAATATTTAATTATAGTTAGGAATGTGATAAAGGTTAAATTAAATAATAATTTATTTAATTTAGAAAGAGGATTAATTAATTAGCGATGTAACTAAATAAATAACATTTATTTAATTAATCTAGAAAGAATAAGCATCATAATGAGTTAATTAAATAATTAAAGTTATTTAATTAATAGAGGATGAATGACTTTAGAAATTAATTAAATAATTAACATTATTTAATCATGACCATGACTATGAGAATTATGTCGAAAATGGTGTCGTAGGCCTAGACCAATTTTCAGTGTCTACAATTTGCCTCTCTTTGATACAATTTTGTTTCAACCTTTGTCAAAGAAAATTATTTAAATCATGCCCCTGTCATGCCCCAGTGTGAAATAGGTTACGGTATGTCCCCTCAAGAAAAATGACAATTTTTGAAAAACAATTGGAAATTGTCCCAATTAGGTAATTTAATAGTCAGAAGTTCGATGGTGGTGAAAGAAATTGATTTTGAAGTCATTTGATAAGTGAAATGGATGTTGGAAGTTGGAAAATTATGCATCCAATACAGAAGGTTGGAGAAAAACCCTCCAAAACACTAGATATAAATAGGATTTAGGGTGAAAATTTAGTTCATTTGCACCCTAAACAACTTGAAAACCTTGATTTTTTCTCTAAGCTCACAGGGAAGATGTCGCCAGTACCATATACAGAGCATCACAGATACCGCATTCTGACATTCAGATGCCCAACTGATGCAAGACCCCCGATATGTACCCTTGAACTGTCTTTTGAAATTTTGAATTTCACGCTTTTTTAGGAATTTAAACTTTTATTTTCACATGTGTCACTTTAGAATCAATACATATGTGTTTGTACACAATGCATGTGCTCGCAAAACGACACATATGTGCAAAGACATCTATATCATTTTAGGTCATTTAGGCAATCAATGCATTTGAAAATTTATGCACCACATGTGTATGTATGCATCGCATTTGTTATTGGAATTGTTGCATGTACTTTGTGCAATGCAACTGATTTAATGCACCACAATTGCATGGTAGGTAGGATGTCCAGTAATAATGCACCGCATTTGCAAAAGAAATGATGCATATGCATGATAGGTTATTCTAATTAGTTGTGTGTTGTTTTTGAAATAGAGCAACGTATATGCATGTTTATATGACGCATTTGAGATTATGTGACGCTTTTGTAAATTGAAATGACCCATTTGAGATTGTGTACCACATTTGATATTGAAACGACACATTTGACTATCAAAATTTTGAAAAAAAATTGTGATGCAAAAATGAATGTTCTATTTTCTAACACAAATTATTTTGATGCCTTTACAAGTTGTATTAGATCTGATATACACCTAGGAGTCGATGTCGGAGACCTATGAGTTGTGAGACGAGTTATAGAGTGTTGAGACTCATCTGATTTGGAGATTAGGGTTGCACCATGTTTGCACCATTCCCACTATTTGGGCAAACAGAGGTGGCATTTTGAGACCTCCTCTTTTCATTTGCCTACTAGAGAGGCCAGAGTCACTTTATAGGACGTGTATAGGATTTTGAGATTTCCCATTAGGGGTGATAGGGTGATGTATGATACTTAGAGAGGATATAGTGAGATTACTAGATTTTATGTGTATGATGATATTAGGCGGCTCGACATTGAGTACTATGTTATTAGATGGCATGTACTAGCAAAGAGATATGAGTGTATTGATTGCATTCACTATGTACATTGATTGTAGGTAATGTTCTTCCTAACCATTGAGGTCATGGTTTTCCTATTGGGTGGGGGGAGATGTTGGTAAGGATGTTATAGCATGAGGTAGTATATGCATGGGGGCCATGTTTACTAGCCATTTTATATTTTCATTTGCATGACATTGCATATAGAGACACACAGTTGATGAGATGTGGTGCCACCCTACTTATGATCTGGGCATGGGAACACATTTTTGTGTTATGTCCCCCAGTTACTTCTGATCTTGATTCTTGATTGCTATATATTTTATGTTATGCGAGGAACATTACCCAGAGTCATTTTGGTGACACTGGTTATTGGAGACATGCACTTGATACTTTGGTTCAGTTTATTTAGAGTTCGTATATGGATTGTGCTCAATGGATAGATGAAGATAGACACTTGCCATTTTTTAGACAAACTTGGTATTTTATTGGAAGGACCGTTTCTAGTGTGCACATCATTGAGAGGCACCTTCCTTATTGAGTTTTGAGATAGTTCAGAGAGCTTCGGGATGAACCTCGAGGGCGAGTTGAGTTTGCTCGTTTGTTGAGAGAGGTTCCATTATGGGGGCCCATGATTCTAGTAGCTACCGCAGAGGTAGATATTCAGGCTTTACAGCCTATGCAATGGGGATGGAGGGGTGGTGTGGCAGATCCAAGCATGACAGCAGCATATGATGCTTGGTGGGAAGAGCACTAGCCTATTCCCTATACAGATCCAGATCAGCCGGCTCCAGTTGAGAGATGGGGTACAGGGCCTAGAGGTCAGAGAGGAGGTAGGTTTGGAGGAAGGGGTGGTCGACGAGGTTGATGAGATGGGAGAGGCAGGAGAGGACATGTATTGTCACCTATATGTGAGGAGGAGGGTGAGGGAGGATATGGAGATTGATGTCCTTGGCATTTTGGTAGGCTATGGTGAGGAGGAGGAGGAGGTGATGGGGGAGCAGGAGAGGGAGCTCCGAGATAGGATTGTAAAGGATTGGGATGTGGAGGTGGGAGAGAGATCTCGACAAGATGAGGAGGGTCCCAGGGACAGTGTTGTCGAGTTGCATGCTCATATAGAGTTCTTAGAGGAGAGGGTGAGGGCTATGACTATAGAGCGAGAAGATATGAAAATGGAGAGGGAAAGTGCCTACCTGGATAGGGATCAAATAGTTATTAGGTGATAAGAGATAGAGGCTAGATTCATTGAACTAAGGGCCTTATGCATTGGACCAGCTGCAGTCTTTTCTCAAGAGTTAGTCAAGACTGGTGATCGAGAGAGATATTACTGAGATCTTTATGAGGCAAAGGTACCACTTGAGAGATGAGCTCCCAGTTACTCATAGGCACATAGTGGCAGTTCTCGGAGTAGGCCCCACAACTGCACACAGAGTACCACTGACGTGGTAGGACCACCGAGGACATGACCATATGAGAGGCCTCCCACTACGTAGAGAGTGCATCATTGACAATCGCCTCCCTAGACTCCTCATGGGAGCAGTGGTAGCACATGATAGTGATATTTTTATATTTTTAGACATTTGTATTTTGATCGTAGAGCCTGTGAGCTCCCTTTGTATTAATACATTCTAAAATTGTACTGACACATATTATTTTGAGTATCATTTTTTCCAGCGATTCACATGATTTGTAGTTTGTTTTATATGATTATGCTATTTTTTTATATGATTATGTTATTGTTTTATATGATTATGCAGTTTTGTACATGATGTATGTACATGATGTGATTTATGATGTTTACATTATGATGTTTCATTTACCATGATGATGTGTTTATATGATGATATGTTTATTCTATATGATGATGGATGCACAATATTGACACATGTGATGAATGTATTCTATGGTTATGAAAATGAGATGCAATATGATGCTATTATTTATGATGTCATGTGGATGTATGTATAATTTACACAATTTTGTGATTGGTAAATGCATGTATGTCATGATTATCTAAATGCGATGGATATGTATATTTTTGTATTTTTTTGAATGCAACATAAATGTATGGTGTACTATATATAGACATATGAAAATTTCAACATAATGGTTGTAAAATGTATGCATATGCATATTGCCTTGTTTTTTTTTTGTGTATCACAGGACTCCTTCATTATGCAAGATAGAAGAAATGTTAGCGTGGATTATTCAAAATTTTAGTATTGAAAAATGGTTGTTAGAAGAATGTATAATCTTCAATATTTTTCCAAGTACAAACTAAACCTTACATTAAATCATCATTGGGTGGGACATGACACAAATGGATAGTAAACACCATGATATGAGATAGACCAAGGTGTACAAAGTCATCCACTTGCTAAAAACAAACAGTCACAGACCAGGAGTGACTTAAGTCATACTAAGGAAAAAATTTCCCCAATCCTTTTATCAAGACAAACCACAGAAAACAATCAAAGAAAAAGACAAAGTCAGGATACATTATTTCTCTTCTAAATCCTTCATGGGACATCCTCAAGAAATCTAGTAACTTGACTTGAAAACCAAGTTTAAAAGACAGTCGACAGAAAACAGTCAAAGACAAATAGTCTTGAAACATCCTTGCTTCTCTAAATCCTTCATGGGACATCCTCGAGAAAGCTAGTAACTGAACTCAAAGACAAAGCCAAAAATATAAGACCAAATAAGCCATAAAGTCAAAAATCCATTAAGAATATTTACCAAAATTTGATTTGTTGTTGTTTATTTGATAAGCTGATTGTTTGAGAAAACCTGATGACACAGGTGACACATACCATATAAGACATTAAGTTTGGTTTCGACTTTGTGACTATCTGTGTAAGGTATGATGAAGCCTGGTTTTAGAAAGAAACATATTGTATAAGATGTTGAGTCTAATTTCGTTGATATGACAATCTGAATAAGGCTATGATGATTGATAATGTCTATTGTCAAGGACACATCTTGCATAAGACATAAGTTTGATTGTTTTGGAAATTTGTTTGATTTAACTTGATGACATTGCTTACATGTTTGGCTTGTTGATGTGTGACTTATCCTAGTGTTTTGAATTTTGTGTGTTTGTGTTGATAGTGTATGACTTATGTTGGTTGATACGACGTACCCTAAAGGATTGACCTGGTGTGGCCTCGGGGGATCATCGATTGATGGCCTTGCCTATGTTATACACACAGAGACCTCATAGTTCAAATAACTTTGACTGACAGAAATGATTTACAAATATGTACTTAACTTGATGATATGTGATGTGTGTGATATTGAATCTGATAAACCCTAATGGACCAACCTAGTGTGGCCTCGGGGCCTCATCAATTGATGGCCTTGCCTACGTTAGACACACAAAGACCTCGTAGTTTGACACAACCAATGACTTTGACATTTACAAAGAATGAGTCATGATTTGATGTGTGTGATATGTGACAAACCTAGAAAGATGGACCTAATGCCTCAGAGGCACATTGTTAGATGACCTTGCCTACGTCCAGTCACAGAGGCGATGTAGTTTGACTATGTCTATGACTGACTTGACACAACTGACTTTGACTCTTTTTTGGTGATTTTTTACACATTTTCATTTTTTTGTTCTTTTTGAAGTTTTATGATGTTTTTGGATTTTTTCAAGACATTTTTTGATGCTTTTGGATTATTTTTTAAGACATTTTATGATGTTTGAACAATAAGTGTAAGGTCCAAATGATGTAGGTAAAGGATTTTCCCCTAGTAGGGTATAAGAACAATAAGATGGGATGGGGATGTGGAGTGGACTTGATGTCAATCGTTCCAAGTTATGGATAGGACAACCATTTATTATGGGTGATGTTGCAAAATTCTGATTGGAATGATGGTAGATGAAGGAGCGAAGTCAACTACACATGGCACCTATTTTCAAGGTTTTCACCATGCTACTTATCCAAAGCGCCATTGAACTGGCTTTCACTTTTGGATGAATTATTTCTCTTTACTATTTTGTTGTTTCTTCAATTTTTTTGGTGTTACAAAGATGCCTTTTTTCCAGGTTTTCATCAAGGTAACGATTTTTTTTTCTATTTTTCTATTTTTATTTATTTATAATTAAGACAAGGCTCTCAAAATCTATGCATAGAACCTCTTTAGGTGAAGACTATTGATAGGCAATAATAGGGGTTCTCCTCCAGGGGTAGAGAGTCGATACGCTCCTGATCCAAAGGCTTCTGTAACAATATAAGGCCCTAACCAGTTTGGTTCAAACTTGCCCGATTTTTCTCTTTCTTCTTGATTCTTTGGGTTCTCCATGAAGACCAAGTCACCAATGTCAAAATGTTGATTCTACGACGAAGATGATTTTGATATGCTTGAAGATGATCTAGTTCCTTTTGTCTTCATTTGTCTAACAATTCTAACTCATTTAGTCTTGACACATAGTACTCTTCATCATCAATATGACCTTTCAGAGATACCCTTAGGGAAGGAATTTCAACCTCAATAGGTAAGATAGCTTCACAACCAAATACCAAGTAATATGGAGTGGCGTCGGTGGGAGTACGGATTCTTGTGTGGTAAGACCATAAGGTAGGATTAAGTTGTAAATGTCAGTCATGACCAACATCATTGACAGTATTTTTGAGGATTTTGATGATTGTTTTATTAGACGCCTCAACTTGTCCATCACCTTGTGGATAATATGGAGTGGAATAATGATGTTGGATATGGAATTATTCACAGAGATGGCAGACTTCTTGGTTTTTAAATGGGCAGTTGTTATCTATGATTATGGATTCAAGAACACCATACCGATAGATTATGTAGTTTAGGATAAACTTGGAAATTTGTGTGTTGGTAATATAGGTCATAGGAATAGCCTCAATCTACTTGGTGAAATATTCGATGGAAGTTATTATGAACTTATGGCCATTGGAAGATGGAGGATGTATCTTACCTATGAGATCAAGTCCCCATAAGGAAAAAGGCCATGGTGAAGTTATTGGTTGGAGCTCCTGTGCTAGTGTGTGTATCAAGTCTCTATGTACCTGGAATTGTCAGCATTTCTTGACAAATATATATGATTCCTCTTCCATAGTAGGCCAATAATAGCTCAGTATCATAATCTTCTTAGCTAAGGAAGGACCGCTAGAATGGGATCCACATATACCCTTGTGTATCACTTGTAAGGTTGTTTGTGCTTCTTTAGCATCAAGACATCTCAACAAGGTATTATCTAAGGAACTTCTATAAAGGGTATCTTTGATGATGGTATATTTGGAAGACTTACGGGTAAATGTCCTACGTTGGTTATTCAACAAGTCTAAGGGTAGGATTTGGGCATGGAGGTAGTCATATATGTCCTTATACCAGGGGGGGAGTAGGACCAAAAATCACACACACCATCACAAAATTTGGAACGTCATAGGTAGGAACCAAAATTTGTTTGACCAAAAACTCAAATTTAGGCACGTTGCTAGGTATATCAAATAATGAACCAACGATTACCATAGCATATGTTTCCCTGTTCTAAATGCGGGTTATTTGTTGAAAGTTGATGTTATCAAAATATTGCTTAAATTTTTCCACCATGTGCTTGTATGGGGCAAGTTTCTCATATTAGTTTCATACTCATCATTAACTTGCCATACTACTAGCTGAGAGTCTCCATAAACATGCAAATGCTTAATCTTTCATTGGTTTGCCATTTTTAGTCTTGTCACAAGGGCTTGATATTTTGTTATGTTGTTTGTGCAAGGGAAAGCAATTTTGAATGACTTAGGAATAGTGTCACCTTGTGGTGTAACAAATAGTATTCCTTCTCTAGAACCATGATTAGTGTGGGACCTATCAAAGTATAAATTCTATGTGGTTCTTTTGTCAATGGTGAAGATGAACTCATCAAGAAAATCTGCAACTAGAGGATGGTCGGCCTTGATTGGTGTGTCAGCCAATTGATCAGAAATGACTTGCCATTTTATAGCTTTTCTTTCCACATATTGGATGTCATATTCACTAAGTATCATTACCCATTTAGCCAATCAGCTTATTAGTGTTGCTTTACTTAGGAGATATTTCAATGGATTTATCTTTGCAACTAGCATGGTTTGGCAATTTAGCATGTAGTGCCTAAGTTTTTGAGTAGCAAAAAATAATGCAAGACAAGCACGTTCTATGTGACTGTAGTTTAGCTCATATCCCACAAAAGTATGACTGATATAGTACACTACTCTTTCATGACCTTCATCATCATTTTGTGCAAGTAAAGCTCCTAGTGTTGATTGGGTCGCTGAAATATAAAGTATCAAAGGTTGGGTATCTATAGGTGGCATTAACACAGGTGATTTAAGTAGGTAATCCTTGATCTTTTGAAAAGATTCTTGGCATTTGGTTGTCCAAATGAACGGTACCCCCTTCTTGAGTAAGTGTTGGAATGGATGTATCTTGTCTGCTGACTATACTTTGAAGTGCTTGATAAAATGTAGTCTCCCTTGTAGTGTTCTTAGCTAACTGATGTTGGCTGGTGGAGGCATGTCCATTATAGCCTTTACTTTTGTAGGGTCCAATTCAATGCCTCACCTAGAAATGATGTATCCTAGAAGTTTTCTTGATTGAACGCCAAAGATGCATTTGTTTGGATTTAACCTTGTAATTTTCTAGTCTTTGAAATATTTTATCTAGGACTTGCAAATGATTAGATCTTGTCAATGACTTGGCAATCAGATTTTCCATATAGTCTTCCATGAGAGTATGTACAAGGTCATTAAATATAGTTGTCATCGCACAGTATGTAGTCCCAACATTTTTTAGCCCAAAAGGCATGATGTTCCAACAATATGTTCCCCATGGATATGTAAAATTTGTCTTGTGTTAATATTTTTGAAGTCTGTGCAAATTTGGATGCCCCCAGATGGTTTGGTTATTGGCACAATATTTAAGATCCATTCTACATAGTCTATTGATCTGATGAATCTAACATCCAATAGTTTCTTAAGTTCAACATTGACTAGTAAAGCGATTTGTGGATGCATTTTTCTTAACTTTTTCTTGATAGGCTTAACACCTGGTTATAATGGTAGATGATGCAATATAAGGTCTAGATCTAGCCCAAGCATGTCGGCATATGACCATGCAAATTTATTTGTCTTTTTGTAAAGAAGTCTCGAAACTCTGGTTGTTTTGTCTCTGTCAAAGATGCAGCAAAGTTAATTACCCAAGTATTTTCTTTAGTGTTTATGTTGATCTCAACATATTCTTCAACTAGCATTGGTGACTTTTCCTAAGCAACAGGGATAATTTTCAAATATTCATCCTTGGGTGCCTCAAAGAGGTTTTTGCCATTGGATGTGTCCTTTATTTTTACTATTTATTCGTCCAAAGGTGCATTTCGTTTTTCACATAGGGACTTGCCATTTTCAGTGTTTTTCTTTTTGTTTTCACTTTTGCGATTGGAGGTGTGAAAAAAATCCCCAAAATATGTCATGTTATCCAATTATATGGTAAACCTAGCTTTATGATCACCTCTAGGTATGCCTTCTCGCAATCCCATGAACTCAGGTATCGCTTCGTCGTTCTTGAATATGTCTAAGATGGATCTTCCTTGTTGATCCCAATCGATAAGTTGGGGATATACAAGGGGAATTTCATCATCGAAGTTATCAAATGTGGCAGCTGAAAAGGTGAGGATAGATTGGTTGACATGGTCACGGAAAGTTTGGACTACCTCCTTTTTATTCTTTTTCCTAGGGATAGGTAGACTTTGAGGTGGTACTATTGTAAGGGCTAGGTCATTAGAAGATGGTTTGTTAGGTGCCCAAGAGGCAGGATCAAGGGTTTCCCAATAATAAATCTTAATCCATTCTTCTTTGGACAAGGAATTTTGAGGAGGGGACTCAATTGATTGTGGTGAGGTATTTAGCATTTGGTCAATTTCCCCAAATAACTTATCTAGTTCCATTATGCTAGTGGAGGAAAGGGAATCCCATTCATATTCATTTGAGTCAGGGGAGTCATAATAGAATGGTTCAAATGATTCGTGAGATATCTCGATGTATTTAGAAGCACTTACTTCCTCTTGTGATGGTACCACGGTACTAGGAATGCCAATCCTAATCAATTGAAACCATAGCCCTAGGAATGTTGGTCATTGTGAGACAATGATTCGTTCAGTCCTTCTATTTTGGTGTAGTCCTAAACCACTATGTTCATCATATCCTTTCTTTTTCATTATCATGAAACCTTTTCCATATTGATCTTTAGATATTTGAATAGATGTTGGAGGGTTTTCATTCTCTTCATTATACAACCAGGAGGTGACATCTTCTTGTTCCATAGCTTCTTTACTTAACTCTCCCCATTTTGTGAAATTCATTGTAGAAGGAACATGTATTGTGACAACTAACTATTTCCTATCTATTGTGGGTAAACCATATGACTTAGGAGGAACTAGTTGGAATACACAATATGATGCTTTTGTGTGATATTCTCTATAGCCCTTATCTTGGATCTCGACCTTAGGAGTGGATGATGGTGGTTGTGACACAATGGACTTGGAAAGGGTTGATGGATCAACATACAAGGATAAGGTGGAGGATGAAGCTTCATGATTAATTGGCAGCTGTCATTGTGGAATTTCATGTAGGCTTGTGCAATATTGGAAAGGATCTGGATCATCATCGATTGTGATCTTTGTGCCATTGTATGATAACTTAAGACACTGATGGTAAGTGGAAGGTACAACTTTCATAGCATGTATCCAAGATCTACCCAATAAAATATTATAGAGAAGGGTGAGATCCAAGACTTGGAAACTTGTGTCCATAACCGCAGTACCAATTCTGATATGGAGTGTTACATCTCCCTTAGATGATCTTTCCTCATTATCATATGCCTTAATGACTATACTCTTATTGGTATCCATGCATGCTTCTGAGAAACCTAATTCCTTAACCAATTTCAAGGTACAAAGATTTAACCATGCTCCTCTATCTACCAAAACTCGTCTGACTTTGGTTTGATGGACAAGAACTTCACGGTGTAGTGGGTCATTATAGTTGGTCTTATCGATTGAATAATCATGTTGAGAGAAGGTGGCATGATGTGAGTTAGTTAAATATCCTACCATTTCTTTGAAACGATTGGCATCCAAGTTGATGGGGATAGTTGTGCTTTGTAAGGCTTTGTCTAGAATGGCTCGATGATCAAGTGATAGGGTCAATAGTTCCAAGATGGATATTTGTGTCGGGGTCTTACCCAACTGGTCAAGTAAATTATACTTAGGCTTGGAAGACTTTGGTGGTGGCTCTGATGAAGGATGTGGAAGGTTTATCTTAGTTCTACATGTATTGACAACACATTCAGGATGCTTCTTTATGGTAATGGTATGGATATTTTCATTAGCAGTTCGGATGTGATTTATGATCGTACCTTTTTCATAGTCGTACTTGGTATTTGCATAGTTAGTTGAAGCATTAGTCTTAGTTCCTGAAGTAGGGGCCTTTCCTTTCCCATGATCATGTAATGGATCTATGAAGACCTTGTGATCACTATTTTTGGTGTGTTTTTGTCCATTGACTTCTATGGTTTCATCTTCAACAAAATCTTGTATGATGTTCTTTAGTTGTCGATATTGTTGTAGGCTATGTCCCTTACTTTGATGGTACTCACAATAGGCATTTTCATCCCATCATGAGGGTTTAAACTATCCAAGATCATACTATTTTTGCTCTAGAGGTTTTATGAGTTTATGTTTAATCAGTTCTTTGTAAACTACCTCAATTGGTTCCCCCAAGGGGGTAAACTCACATTTTGGAAATCTCCTCTATGGTCATTGTTGTTGTGAATTTTGGCCAAATTTGGCAGTTTCATCAGCATCATTAAGCATGTCATGAGAGGGGTTGTAACCTCTAAGTGTGATGATAGGTCTTGTGTGTAGGGTCTTAGCATCAACAATACTGTCATTAGTTAAATTTTTGTTTCTGGACCAAAATTTATTTCTATCGTTGGGAGTGTTTTGGCATTAAACAACTAGATTCCTACCTGGTGTCTTAATTTCCCCTTTGTCAATGAGAGCTTTCCCAATTATTATTCCTTTTTGCACTAAGTCCATAAAAGAGGTACAACAATGTACTCATAAGTCACTTCATAGTTTTGGATGAACATTTTCAAGGAATATTGTGAATTTTTGTTTCTCTAGTATCTCAACAAGACAACAACTAGCTAAACTCCTCCATCTCTAGAAGAATGTGGTGAAGTTTTGTTCGTCTTCCTACATGGTGTGACACAAGGTAGCTATTGTTATTTCATTGTCTATCTTGAAGGAAAATTGGTCCACAAATTTTTTAGCTAATTCGCCCCATGATCTTATGTTGTATGGAAGTTTAGAGAACCATTGCAATTATATCCCAACAAGGGTTCGCGGAAAAAGTATCATAAGGTATGTGGAGTCATACGAGATGTCTATGCATGTTGTGGAAAATTCTTTGATGTTTTCTAGAGGATTCCTCTTCCCATTATACTTAGGAAAATTTGGTATAATGTATCTATGTGGGAAGGGTGTCATGTATAGCGCTTTGTCAAAAGGACATGGACATAAATCTTGAGCTGAAATGGTTTGTTTTCCTGACATTGATATAATGTCCATTTCTTGTTGGAGAGCTTGCATTTGATTTTGCAGAACATCTATGTGTGTCAAAGATGTGTTGATTGCATTGCTAGGATCAATGTAAGTGTTCTAAAATGCAATATTCTATGACAGATTTTCATTTGGTGTGGGAATATGTCCTAAAAAAATATTTTGATTTGGTGTAGGATATGTCATGTTTGTATTGCCCCTATTTGTGGAATGAAAGTAATGGTGCTAATTTGCGGTATAGCCTGTGTTGTGCTTACACCAATTTTGGGTCTTTTACTTCCAGTGTTTGTGGCAAAGGGGTTCGATGAGGATGCTCCTGTAGTAAATTCTAGGCCCTATGTTATACCAAATGGTGTTGTATGTACAGTTGAGTCAGTTTGAGTAAGTATGTTAGATGGTATGGTTACAGTAATTTGAGGAATAGAGACACTCGATGTCATGGTTTGTGTTGCTTGTGTAGATGAATCCTTCATTGTGTGGCTGTCAAATCCTGGAGGTAGCATGGCACCTTCTACTAACAATTTTTCATGATATCTCTAGGGATCTTGTGCCAAACAATCATCTACAAAAGATGTGAATTCAAGGTCTTGGACAATGGTGTCTATGTCTTCTACTTGAATCTGTCCATTTGTGTCTCTAGTGATAAATTTTTCAAGCAAGGCTTTGTGAGGTCTTGTTGATCCTGATGGTATGTTCAAGAAGGGATTGATGAAATCCTATGGGTTAGCCATTTCTCTACATTTCTTTTTAGACCTTGTTTTGACCATGAAAAATTTGTGCTCAATATGGGGGAATGCAAAACTATGTCTAAAATGGTATGATCTAGTCTATGTTTTTCGGATTTTCTGATATAATAAATGAATGCTGCTAGTTTTTTGGTATTTTCTTGGCAAATAAAAGATGTCTAAAATGATGATAAGATAGGAAGACAATATGCAAAATTCTAAAGCAATTGACTTTGAATGATTCTAAGAGGAGGTTACCTACCACCTATAGCTTAACCAAGGCTTTGATTTAACTTTGTCAAGGAACCTGATGTAGGACTAGAACCAAATGATAAGGTGAACTCCCAAACTAAACTGATGAGCTGGAAGGATTCACAAGTAGGACAAAATATATTGTTTGACAAGTGACTAGGTTCAAAGACAAATGACTGTCGAGGCATGGGTTTGTCCAAAATGCGAAAAGTTGGCCTATTCTGAGATATGCAAATTTCTAATATGCAATAAATTTTCATAACTAAGAGATCTATCACTAAAGCTAAATGAAAACTAAAAAAAATGAAAAATTTTTAGCAAGTTTATGGTTTATGTCAAAGGTTGATTATGAGAAACAAAGACTAAGATGACAGTTTGGTTTTGGGTTGCGACAGTGAATTCTAGATTTTATGTTGACAAGAAAATACGATTCGGTTTTATAGATGCGTCACAAAATTTAATAGATGCATTTTGATAGGTTAGATGCAATTTTTTTGGTTAAATTTGGTCGCCATCTATTGACAAGAAAATGTGACTCACTATAACAAATGCAGCTAAGTTTCCAATAGATGTGACTCTCTATAACACATGCGACTTAGGATATTAGATGCGACTCTGAAATTTTTGGAAAATTATAGTGGACTTTGTTTTGACAGTTGTGAGTTTCTGGTTAGCAGATGCGACTCAGTTAACAGTTGTGGTTTTCTACTTAATAGATGCGACTCAGTTTGACAAATGCGGCTTTCTAATGAACTGGGTTTTTCGACTGACTATGTTTCGTGATCAAATTTTGGCAAATGTAAATCAATTGAAAGCAAAGTGTTTTGGTTTGGCAATAATGAACGTGTATATTTTCAGAAAAAACATGTACAATCCTAAGGTTGGTTGTGAAAATACTTGTTGAATTCTCACTTGGGTTTTCCCAGCTATGCTTATTCAAAGTGGATGACTAGAAGCTTGACCACACTGGTTCCCCCTTACAAGGCACACACTTCTTGGTTCATCCAAGCTTCAGTTCCCATGATTCTCCCATGGTGAACTTTTCATCTCTACTATTGAACTATAAGATTGTGAGACGGCTTCAGTGGTCCAACCTCTTGCACTAGAAAATAGAAGGTTTTTGGTTAATCTAAAACAAGTTGGTGAATTAGTATGGAAACCCATTCATAAGGCCACGTGAGAGGCAATATCATCCCAATTTATAGAAGTTACACTCTATAGGTTTTGAAACACCACTTGGGTACTAGGGGAATCAAATTCTTGTCCCCATGAGCTCCTGTAATGCAGAGTTTTCCTCAACATTAAAATTTCTATACCAGTTGGGAGCAGCTTGGAAAAAATCTCATCACCGACTTGAGTCGCCTTGGTTACTCTTAACCACCAAAACATGCCCAAATTCTAGAGTCAGTAACAATTTCTCTTACACCCAGGATTGCACAAATGCACAAGGGGAGAGGATACTTATGTTACCGAATCAGGATCTAATCTAACATAAACAAGCATAGAAGACACTGGTTCATTTTAAAGCCCAAATGACAATTATCTATCTAGTCAAGAAATTTGATCTTTTTTTTAATTTTTATCTTTGAATCTGGTCCTGCAAACAAACTGTTAATAGTTTATTCATTTGTCTTCATCAAAGGTTCTACAAAACATGGATTAGTAGTTTTTCGTTTCTCTGTCTTCGTCAATCATCCTACAAAAAGGTTTTCAAATGCTTTTATTCTATGAATCGACCTACAAACACTATATTAACTCCCCTAGAACACATTGAAATGCGAAATTAGTTTGAAAAAAGCTAAAAATTAAAATGAAAATAGGGAATTTGGAAAAAATTTACTAGTTAGATGTGTCACAGGTTTACCAGTCAAATGCATTGCAGAACAAAGAAGATGTGTCTCAAGATAGTAGATGTGTTGCAAAATATCATATGTGTCTTAGAAAATCAGTTGTGGCATTTCATACTGCACATGTGTCACTTCGTACTTATACCCACAAAAAAAATTGACTCTACGGATTTGAACACGGTGTCTTCACGTCTAGTTCACCAATTGTGATATGGGAAATTAAACTGCAAACAAGATCCTTAAATCTAATAAAAGAAATAGCACTAATCTACGTTAAACAACAAAGAACAAAGAACCATGAAAGCATAAATACATGAACAATCTCATTGAATGTCTTCATATTTCCTTGAATGACTTTGATTGCACTTCTCCATTTTGTCAATGTACGATAGTTTCCCTCAGGTTTCTTAAGTATGAATTTATGGCGTGTTGGCTATTGACTTGGAAAAATATCAAAGATTTAATAAAGCTTCCTAAAGTATATAGATTTTGGGAGGAGGAATAATTACAATGTCAGATCAATTTATAGAAAATTGGTTTTTGAATGATCGGCTCAGATTCAAAAGATAGATCGATGGTTGAGATTGATGAATGCCATGTGATAGAGTTGTGTTATGTTAATAACATGAGTGAGAAGTATACATGATGGAGATTAAATTAAATAATAATTTAATCTGGTGTTGAGACTATTCAAAAATTAGAAGAATAGAGATTGTATGTGAAAGATATAGAAGAAACATTGTGTTCGAATGCACAAATAAATTAATTAATCAAATAATGTTATTTAATTAATAATTTTTTGCACATAGAAGAATAAGACTAACTGATTAAAGCAGAAGGTTTGTTTGTCAGGAATAACTCAGGAGATAACTGACTAATGAATAATTAGATAACTATGTGATTATCTAATCATAGAGGAATATTCAAGGAATAATGAATTAAATGATTATTTAATTCAACATTTGAAATTTGAAGATTAAATTAAATAAATAAAGATTTATTTAATTAATTGTCGAAAAGGTTAAAGAATAATTAAATAATTCGAAATGAATATTTAATTATAGTTAGGAATGTGATAAAGGGTAAATTAAATAGTAATTTATTTAATTTAGAAAGAGGATTAATTAATTAGTGATGTAACTAAATAAATAACCTTTATTTAATTAATCTAGAAAGAATAAACGTCATAATGAATTAATTAAATAATTAAATTTATTTAATTAATAGAGGATGAATGACTTTAGAAAGTAATTAAATAATTAACATTGTTTAATCATGACCATGACTATGAGAATTATGTCAAAATTGGTGACGCAGGCCTAGACCAATTTTCAGTGTCTATTCTAGCATTCTTATTGGCCACAATCCTTGATTTAATATTATCACATGGATGGATTATACTACTAGTGAAAGATAGCATCAAATTGAAAAAAAATCAAAACATGTAAAACACTAAATTCTTTTCTCTGGAATGTGAATCCTCCACATGAAAAAGGTAAATAAGGAAGTATGCTCTTCTTCTATTGACTAACAAAGTATAGTTGATTAGTAATCTCCATCTACCTTACTTATTCCAATGCAAAAACCCTTTCTATCACATGTGTTGGAAATTTGTATGGCTCTATCCTGATCCATAAAATCATAGCATAGTTTATTCTTCCATTAAGTACCAATCAACCAATTGCATTTTTTTCCTAGTTGAATGTAATTTCTACAAGACAGGCAATCTAGGCATTGGAGTATTTGTAATTTCATGATACAATGGAGCCAAGAAGTAGTCTAAAAAATGATTGTAGTTCCTTTAAGAATCATGTATCCTTATCTTAGTGGTCCAATTATATACTAGAGCCATTTTTTTCCTCAGCATTCATATAGGGTTGAATCTGAAGCTTATTGGTTTGAAACATTCCACTAAATTTGAATAGAAAAAAAAAGAACAAGTAGGTTGTGAACCTAAATGTCTTAGTGGAACCTCCTTTAATCATTAAAAATTGTTTATGCATTGATTCTATTATGTTCTCAATAAATTTATATCTGGCAGGCTACTTAGGATAATGGATATTATATGCCATTTCAAGGAGTCAAGTGTACCCACTTCCAAAATGCTATCCAATCTGAAGAAAAATGCTAGAATGGAAATATGATCATAAACCCATAGTTTAAAAATTCTCAAATCATAAGGAAGCTTATGATTAGTTTTGAGTAAGTTACTTTTACTCCCTTGAACTATTTTCATTAGAAAAATATTTTTCTCCCTTTCATCAACTACTTCATAATCACTAGAAAGCTTTGCTAGATCATTGTGGATGTTTCCAAATTCTTCAATTGTAAACCCCAACACATTTCCAAATTCTTCTGTAGTAATGGATAACATTTATTATTTTCTATCTTTATTAATAATTACTCTTTTGTTATCATCATAATTGTGGGCATAGACCATGATGAATTAATTGCAAGGGAAAATATAATGTAACATCATGCACCCTAATCCAATTGCCCACGGTGCAGTGACACTATTAAATTGCATTGTTTTACTATTTTGAATTTACATTTTATTTTTAACCTTATTCTCACATGAAAATATAAGTTCTAAGGTAAGCCTATCATAGATTTCAGGATCTTAAATATCATGGTATTCATCTGTAAAACTCGGGGTTTTAAGCACTCCAACATAATCTATTTTTCCATTTGATTTTTCTCTTCCTTTCCCAACAACTAGTTTTGGAGTGGTGGTAGACATGCTTGTATAGTGTTAAGTCACTCTTAATTCATTAATTTTTCTTAAGTCTCTCAAGTTCTCAACCCTAAACCCAAAGTTTGAAGAATTAAGAATTTAAGAAACGATGAAACATAGGATTTTTGTCTTTCACTTACCCAAATTTTGATTATTGAAAATATTAATACAAAGACACTAATAGGCATGGACTGGTTTTTTTGGAACCTATAATCTCCTTGGAGCACTCAATGATAAATCTCCCTATGTGCTAACCCTCTCACTTAAAATAAAAACTACTTAGCAGTAGAAAGATCACTTTTTTTATTTTTTTCTTGAATATTAAAGTGAATGAAATTTGTAACCTTCAAAGTATACGATTAGTATGTTACAATTTTGTATAGACACTTAGATATAAATTCAATAGTTGTCCTACTTTTTTGCACCTTCTATTAATTGATCGTTTGGTGAGAGGTCACGTCATTAAAATGATTCATTTCAAATAAATTCTCAATTGTTGATAGATTTGTAAATCTAATAGTTATAGGATGATTTTGGAGATTTGATTTTGCAAGCCTAGTGCTCTATGCATTTAATTTTGGAATTCAACTATAGCCATCCATTAAACATTCATTGAGTAGTCGAGTAACTTATGATATAAACATGTATTTTAAAGTTGTTTTAAAAATTAAGTGCACTAGGATATAAAATCCTCATGAGATTGTGCCACATTTCATCATTTTCTTGCTCATGATCTTAGCCTTCCATAGAAAACCCATTAGAGACATTCAAATGAGTCCATGTGTCCTTCTATAGTTATATGAGTCACATATAGATCTTCTTGAATCATCTCGTGGACCTATAGAATCTGTCACATGTCATCATTTTCTCACATTCCTAGCCTTCGATGGAAAACCCATTGGAGACATTGATATGATTCCATGTGTCCTTATTCTATGGTTTCGTGAGTCACATATATATCTTCTTGAATCATCTTGCGGACTCATAGAATCCTTTAAAAATTATGACATTGACACTTTTTCCCTTTTGTGGTTCCACAAAAATTAACTTAACCTTTATAAAACTATTCGTGAACTCATACAATCATGTCGAAAGGAAACCACTAAAAATGTGTCAAGTTTCAACCTTTTTGTAGTTCCACGGGTGTCCCATTCCTTATAAGATACATGGTGTGGATTATCAAAAATGCATAATTAGTGATGGGAACCATACATTAAGTGTGGGATCACTTAAGCTATTTAATTAAGCACATGTGAAATATTCTTCTTAAGTGAGCACTAAGAGAGGATCAAGGGGCCTATAACTTAATACTACAAAGGACTTAATAAAATGACTAATTGCATCAGGAACTAGGGGATCAGGTCAATGAAAAATTAAAAATAAAGTGTACGATTTCTAGGGGTTTAGAACCTAAATTCACATATAAACTTTAAAAAAACAATTTAGCAAAATCCAAACCCTAGCATGAGTGACAACATTTTACCAAACCAGGTAGAAAGATTGTTGTTTACTGGTAAACATGTTCCCATTTAATGGTAAAAGCCTCCAAAATATCAGGTAAAAGGCTAAAGCCTCCAAAATATCACTCATCACATAAAATCTAGATAAATATTGATTTGACAACATTTTATTTCCATTTTCAGTGTTTTTTTTCAATTTGATGGCAACTTTCTCTTTTCATTTGTATTGGTTTATGTTTTAAATTTGCATGCAAATATTTCATAAATGGATAATACTTTATTTCTTGAAGGAAAAATCTATATTTTTTCATTTATTTCATTCCATTATTTAGCACTTATTATTAATTATTTAATCTATCCACATGCAACTAGAAATTTCAACTTGCAGCTTATCCATGCACACACACATACTCTATAACTTATTAACATAGATATAGTTTTCTATCAATGTAATCCTTCAACCTCCTTTAGGTGCAAGTGTAAGTAACATTAATTCTCATTACTTGTAATTTGAATTGACATTGAACACACAAAAACTATTTATTGTAAATGAATAATGAAGAATAAAACAACCATTTATTTTATTACAATTGAATTACAATGCTACATAGATTTTTAAAGATGAGTAGGGCATGCAAGCTCTTGTATAAATGACAAATGTCACTTTACATCAACCAAAATTGATTCCAAATGGGTAGTGGTGTTATGGGATGCAAATAATATTCTCAAACCATGGGGCTTTCCAACCATGCTTTGGATCTATGGATTTCACATGATAGCTCCAAACCACCACTATGGTTTTGCATTTATCTAGAAAATTTGTACCTTCATTCTGCAACCCACTATGGTGAAGCATGATCCGATATTTAAAACATTTAATATAAATGATATTGCATAATATGCTCAATCTAACCCACTAGAATATCCCAAAATGACTATTAAAATCCATAAGGCTTGCCTACCAACGTTGGGAAAAGGGGAGATGTGAATATAGAAAATATACCTATCCTAGTTACCAATTGGAATTATGCAGAAGATAAGGGGTAGTAAATTTTCTACCACAATCTTCGAGCAACTCCAAGGCACTAGGAAAGCACAAAGTGAATTTTAAAGTCCATAGTTCCTCTTTAAGGGCCTTTGTCAAAATGGAGTATGACAAATTAGTAGCTTTCAATGTGAGCAAGATTAAAATAATTATGTGGCTACACTCTCTATGAAAGAACTTATATCCATTAGAGCTCCTCATCATGGTTCAAAAATTGGCTCAAGGGCGAAGTGACCTAGATCAACTTCTTTCCAATTCAAACCATTATGAACTTGAAGGAAATCGGTCTCTCTTTTACTTTTTAAATACATAACTGGAGATAGGAGAATTTTAAGTATCCCTAATAATACCACAACATCATATTATTCCTTATTAACCTTGAAAAATGGAAACACTTATCAAAATTCAAAACATTTCACTCAAAAGTAAAGCCTTTCAAGAATGATTTCAGTTGAGCTCACCATCCCTATTTATGGGTCATTTATGAGCTCATCATCCCTATTTAGTTGTGATTCACATGAGGTATAATTGATGTTTTGCACTAACCAAGTAACCAAATCTAATTGTGTGAGAGCCACTTACACTTACAATGTTTATTTTGATTTGACATCTAGCTATATACAGATTGTACCTCAACTTTCAAGATGACAAGCACATCGATTAATCAATTCTTAAATGATATGAAATCTATTAAAAATTTTGTTTGGATTGATAACTAGATTCATGACATCATCATGTATAGTACCCCATGTAGTTTCAATATCAATTTATCAAATCACTCACTTCAGATGTACATATGGCATTAATCTATGGTTCTGCACCCACTTCTCCAATAAACAATAATCCCATGGAATTTTGGAAATCAATAAAAAGAAAACATGTGCCATACTTTTTTTCCATTTTTAACATCAAGCTATCAAATCAATCATTTCACTCACTTTTTATTAGAGGAGGAACTTAATTCTAAAACTTTTGAATATTTCTTAGGTACATATGGCATTAATCCGCGGTTCTGCAACCACATTTTCTTTAATGAACAATAATCCCATGGAATTGTGTAAATCAATAAAAAGAAGATGACAGGATAATTATTGAATTGTTACATTAAAAACATAGAATAAATATGTAATAATATAAAAATAATTTTAATATAAATAAATTAATAATATGAATATATACATATTGACATTTATATCATTGATAATCTAGCATGTATAAATGTTCTTGAAAAATGTACATAAGAAAGTTACAAAGTAATAGAATCCTGCTAGTAGCATAATACAATATTCACATACATTTATCAAAATTATGACAAAACTTTATTCCTTAGAAAATCATATCCCATGGTGACCAATTAACGATGTCCCACTAAAGTGGCATTACGGAAATTTTACACAAAATGATGTCAGGTTATAGCATCCCCTTCATTTTAGAAGCATGTAATATAACTTGGTACAGGGATTTCTACTCCAATATGCACACCAACCAAAACATTCCCTAGGCCTCCTAGATAATCATATTGAACCATAAAACTCACCGGGAGCAACACATCAACCTAAAAAACTCCAATGTCTAGTAAAGAAACCATGAATCGTGAAGAAATATCGGTGTTCACCCAATATCTATCTACAAATTCAAAGCCCAAAACCATCTTAATAAAAACTACAATCCATCTATTGTGTATCCTGAAAATTTCTCTAATTCTTTGGCTACTAATTTCTCTTAGGAGGGCTAATTATCATCAAGGACTGGTTAGTAAAATTGGTGTATCAAATTCCATAATGAATTTCAAACCAAAGGCAGAGCTTTAATCAAAATTATGATGAGCTTAATTTATAGAAAATTTTGGACTTTGGTTCTACATCCCGTTATGTTGAAGCAAGAGCTAATAGTTAAAAAATTTAATACAAAAAATATTGCACAATCTGATCAAGGATCTTCATCTTGTTATCTTACCTTGATTTACATGTTTTAAATTTAGTTTTTTAGAAGAATAATTAAATTCAATTGAAAAGGTGATCCAAATTTCCTATTGTTGCATTTGCACTTCATCAGCACATGGGAGAGCCATTGCAAGTGTTTTTTCGATTGACATTTGGTATCTTGGATTTAGGAAGAGTACTTTAAATAATCAAAAAGATAGAAATTAAATGGATTGTTGTAGCTTAATCATTGTCAGTACCCACTAATAATTCACAATAAATTTTGCTCACTTCTTATCAGAACTTAAATATGTTGAAAATTCGTCCATTGAATGGTGAAATATTTTTCTACATTAACTTTAATTTTCTTAGTATGTTAATGTTATATTAACTTGTTAAATAATATCTTTGTGGAGTATACTATGATTTTTATTCGCATACCAATTTCTTGACAATTAAGAGTAATATTAAATATATATGTCAAAGAAGTAAAAAATGAATCATACATAAATTATAAATCTCTTTTCATTCTTAAAAGACATTTTTTTATATTGAAAAAAGAAAAAAAGGATTTACAATAATGGAGCTAAGAAATGTATTTTAATTTAAGTAGCTAAAGTACATAGCCAGTTTGGCCAAAAATGTACTAATGGTGACAAAAACCAGCCATAAAATATATATTACAAGAGTTGTACAACAAAATATAGATAGAATTCATTACAAAAAATTATTTACCATTAGCAGAGGCCTTGAACTAGGTGTTTGAGTAGGAGGTGAATTGAATTGAACAAAGCAAGAGCAAAGAAGAAAAAGGAATCACCCAAATCCTTCCTCCAAAAATCCAAACTTTGCAATGATTCATTTGTCGTATCACATACCAGACCGCACCTCATAACAACCAGGGAAAGAGAACGCACTATAGAAGAAGCCTGTTTAAATTTAGCAAATATTCCACCAATAGGCACTAACCCAAATTTAGAATTATAATGCTCAAGTTCCAAATCCAATGAAGAAATAGAGTAAATGAAAGGTTGAAAATAACATATTTCTAGTATCTTCATAAACTCTTTATCCAACAAAATATCCATGTAATTGGACAAGAAAGCATAAGTTGCCTCAAAAAATAAAGTATAGGGGTTTTTTTTAAGCCATTCCCTACCCAAAATTATTCTTATAGCCTCCTCAATAGGCACACAAGGAATGGTGAAAATCATGCCCAAATTTCATCTATCATATGCATTGTTGCTTATTTTCTCCCAAAAACATTTGGATAGCATGACATATCATGAAGACTCCATAATATCATAGTGAAATTATGAATAGAGAAGAGAGAAAGAAAATATGTTATAAATGATATAAGAACATCAAGTTGGTGAAGTATATATAGAATGAAGACATCAATACTCAACACTTAATAATTTAATTCACCACAAGACACACATGTTGATGTGACAATATTATTTCGCAAAAATTAAGTCATGAATTTAAGTGATTTAATAAGTAATAAAAGGTCAACCATTGATATTTGTAAATCTAATGGTTCTAGGGTTATTCCAAAGGATTGAATTCTCAAGTCTAATTCTTCATACTTTTTCTTTCAAAATGCAACTACAACCACCCATCGACCATTCGTCAAATGGTTAAGTTGCACAATAATATAACGCATACTTACTGTTAGTGCAATTTTAATTTTTTGAGTATATTAATGTTATATTAACTTATTAAATAATATAACTTGTAGTTATTAGTCATTAACTTACACTGACATCTAGCTTCATACATAGTACTTTGCTTTGTGGCTCACTTCTAATAAGAACTTATAAGATGTTGACACTTGTCTCCATTCTAGAGACTTTATGTAGGAATTTGGGTGTGTGGAAAATTTTCCCTGGAATAGAACAATATATAGCAGTTGATATTTTCACCACCCACGCTATGTTTTTTATTGGAATACCAGTTTAATTCGCCAATGAAATTTTTGTATTGGTTTGAAAATAGGTTTAATTTGCCAATAAATGTTTTTTATTGGTTTGAAAATAGCTTTATGTCTCCAATGAAAATATATTTTTGGGTTTGAAAACAAGTTTTATTCAACAACAAAAATATGCTTTTTGGTTTGAAACTTAGTTTAATTCGCCAACAGAAATAATTGTTTGGTTTCAAAATAGGTTTAATTCGTCCATGAAAATATTTTACTGGTTTGAAAACAAGTTTTAATTGCTAATGAAAAAATTTCATTGGTTTCAAAAAATATATAATTCGCCGAGATTTTCTATAGAATTCTAGCGATTACAAATGATTCGCCAATTGAATTTGTTATTTTTCCTTGAAAAGGGGAAAAAATCTCCAATAAAAATTTTAATATTTTTTCAAGAAGTATACAAGATTCACCAATTTTTTACACCTTTTTTAAGGGGGGGTTCTTAAATTTATCCCCATATAGTGTTTAAAGGGGGAGGAAATTTTTTCCATAGTTAAAAATTTGTAAAAGAGAAGTCAATTTCTTCTTTTACAATGAATTTGGAAAAAAGGGGGGGTCATCATAATAGGGTTGTAATTTAATATTTTCTGTCTTTTATTGAGGTTTGTAAGATAAAATTCAATCTTGTCTTATTCATCAACCTCGTGAAAATAAACTTGTAGAACTCAAATATCAAATAAGCTTGTAAACACACTCATATAAAGTGCCACAAAACTGAATGTGTGGTCCTTAAGGAGGGAATTAGGGAAATTTTGTACATGCACTACATAGTGTAATGGGGGGTGGTGTAGAGCCTTGATTTGACATCACAGTTGTGGATCCTTTTGATTTAACATCACAACAATGTCTTCTCATGATTCTCACATCATGTAAGTGTTCCTTGGAGCATACCATGTACATCTCTACATTTCTTACACACTCTTGATCTTAGGTGTTATGGTTATATTCTCTTAGCATTAAGGGGGGACTATGTAGTGTTATACTAATGCTTCTTTTAATGAATAAATGGAGGAATCTTCTTTTTGGGAGGCCTCATGAACCTTATAACTTGATCTCTTATATGGGGGATTATTTTAGTGGATCATAGTTTGAGATTCTAGTACTCCTTACCACAATACTATTTGTATTATCAACTTCATAGATTTTGATCAAATTTGTGTTCATTGGTTGAGTAGTGTTCATTAGTTCACTCATGCAGTATTTTGTATCTCACATCTTGATCCACTTTTCTTGAAGATTCATTGATTCCTGGAAACAACAGTTCATCATCGACAAAGTTTACAACTTTTACATGCTTCAGGATTTCTTCATCATTGTGTTCCTATCATCAAGGGACATATTTTCAGAAGGTTAAATTCTTCTAATTCTCTTTTTTGGAGAGGATTTTTTTCCCACTAGGTTTTATCCTTTTTCTCCTTTTGAGAGAGAATGAATTATACATTGGTGTACCTAACATGGCCTCTAAACAAGAACCATTTCTATCTATTTGCACTTTTTTGATATCCCCAAGTATCACTTAAGGGGGAGTGTTAGTGTGAATAATTAACCTATTCACTATACTTAAGTGTACTTAGTTTGATGAGGTTAGACAACATCTTGTCTAATCGAGTGTGCAACCTTTAAGCCTCTAGAGGTTACCAAGTTATTTGGTTAACCTCATGCACATACCTTTTGAGGTTGAAAGACTTTCTATCTTACCTCAAATGTCACTCAACACTTGGCATACAAGATTGATGACTTGGTCATAGAGGTTGTTGGCTTTCATCTCTCTATAACTCTCTCACCATATCTCTCTACTTATAAATTTTATCTCTCCCCCTTCTCTCTTCTTCATTTTTATTTATTTCATGTATTTCTATATCTTGTCTCCCTCTCTATTTATTTCTTTCTTTCTATTATTAATATGGAGTTGTAGACACATAAAAATGACCTAGGCCTCCTAGCCACATTTTTCTATGTCAAACCACACGTCTTCCTCACATAATTAAATTATTTAATTATGTACTAATGTCATGTATTTCACACTATTAATTAATAATTTCTAATTATTTAATTAATTCATGTCATATATTCCTCCATGATTGTTTAAATAAATAAATCGTATTTGTTTATTTAAATATGTCACTAACTAATCTTTACTTCTCCTATAATTAAATAAATTTCTAATTTATTTAATTACTCATTTCCAACTAAAAATTAAATAATTACCATTAATTATTTAATTTTTTCATTATCCTTTTCTCCTTCAATTAAATAAAATGATTTATTTAACCCACTTTTCATCCCACAAGTAAATAATTAAATATTGTCTTTTGTCTTATTCCTCATTTTTGAATTAAATCATTATTTAATTTAAAAAGTCAACTTTCCTCCATAAATCAAATAATTCCTATTATTATTTGATTCTCTGGCTACCTCTTTTTCCATGCCAAAGCTTTCCCTTATCTCATTTATTCTCCACCTTTGATTTAATTATCTCTAATTAAATCTCAACCCTTGATTTCAAATCTTACCCTAAATTTGACCTAATGTTGCCCTAACCCTAATGTTACTCATCACATTAAATTCCAGCCTTTGATCTTAGGGTTTTATCAGCTTATAATCTTGGTCATCCATTGTCAATTTGACATTCTTTAAAGGGTCTCCCTCAAGTCATTTTCAGACACACAGAGTCAATTTCAAAAACTTAAACACTTAGTACATGCTTGAGAAGTTTTGAATACTTGATCACTCATAATACTTCAATATTTTGCTTGTCTTAGGCATAGGCTATATTTGCACTTCATATCTGAGGGCAATTATACTATTTATAGCAAGATGGAGAAGAGCAATAGAGGTCATTCAATGGAAGCTCGAAGACTAAGTGACATTGTTTCATGTTTTTATGCTTTTGGTTCCCTTTGTTCTCTATTGTTGATTAGGGTTTAGTTTGTTATGTTATTTGTAGCTAACTTGAAAATTTTACCCTAGTTATAGGAGTGAGTTCGTAAATAAATATACCTTAGAGAGATATTTTTAAATATTTTAATCTATTAATTTTTTATCAAGTTAAAAATACCTCAAATAATTAATAATAATATTTTTTGGATATTTTAATCTATTAATGTTTCCATCAATTGACTCACTTGAGAGATAAATTTTTTGCAATAACTCATTGAGTCCTCCAAGAACTCAACAAATTTGAACACATACATAGACAATTAAAAATATCTACTAGTTTATTGAATAGTTATTTTTATTTAGCTTAGAGCTATTTAAGAATTATTTTAGTTTAGTTTACATTCACATTTACACCATCACCATATAACAAATATGTTTGTTTTTTTATCTCTCTAGTTTTTTCTTTTTAACTTTACAAATAAATATATCTTATTTAAGAAATTTAATTTAATTTTGTTTTAATTTAAATGTATATTCAAGATTTGGTAATAATATATTTTAATTACTTGAAGAATTTAGTATTTTTCACTAAAATGTAACAACTTTATAAATACATATGATACATATTCATTCAAATAACTTGTAATGTATTTATAATTAAAAATGTTGAAGAAGTAATAAATTAGAACCTTTAATAGCATTTATTCAATTAACATATAAGTCTAACAATACCTTATTCTATATAATCATAATTATAAAATAAACTTGAACATGTTCATAAATTTGACCAATAAAAATATTTTTTTATAATGATAAAATATCATCTTAAAAATTTATTCACTTAAATCCTAAATGATAAATCTAGTTCTAACTCTAATTTTTATACTAATATTGTTAGTTTGAATAATTTAATCTATTCACTATACTTAAGTTTACTTAGGTTGATGAAGTTAGACAACATCTTGTCTAACTGAATGTGCAACCTTTAAGCCTCTAGAGGTTACCAAGTTATTTGGTTAACCTCATGCACATAAATTTTGAGGTTGGAAGACTTTACATCTCACCTCAAATATCACTCAACACTTGGTACACAAGGTTGATGACTTGGTCATAGAGGTTGTTGGTTTGCACACTCCAATTTTTCCTAAGATTGGCATCTATAGGACACTTGTTTACTCTTTTGGGCCACATCTTGGGGTACTCATGAATTCACTTCATAGGTGGATTGCATTATCTTTGCCTATAAATGTAAGGCTTTTTACTCATTATAATTTGGGTCATCTTTATACAATATTGTGTATTGTTCATTTGTCCATGTCTCTTATCTCCTAGATCTCCTAATTCTAATATGGTATCAAAGCTTGGATTGGATATTTTTTCAAGCTAAAGGTGAATTTTATTGTATTTTGTGAGATTTCATTATTATGTGCAATCACAGGAAGATGGTTAGGCATTTGTAAGAGCATTCTTAGGTATTGTTGGAGTCAACCTACAAATCTCATATTAGTCTCATTGTGCCACCTTTTTTGCTATCATTTTGAAATCTCTCTATCCTTAAGAATTAGGACATATCTGCAATCCCTCATAACTACAACCCCTACCATATTTTAGAAACTTAGAGCAAGGAGGTTCGATTTAGGGGCATTCTAGGTGTTTGAATTTGTAGGCCTTGATTCATTTTTGTAGACTAGATTATGAATTTCCTCCTAACAAGCGTGATTAGCTCTTTGTGTAACCATGAATATTTTTACACCACAAATCTCTTGTGTAGACGTGTGACTAAAACCTTGAGGGTATGGTTCTAAGGGCAGGACATGATTTTTTTCTTAGTGTCAAGCTTTAGGTTGTCGTCAACACATTTGGAGACTGCAGTCAACACATTTTGAGGGGTGATCCAACATAAGTGGGTTACAATTGCATCCATGAAGAAAAATTTCAAGGTGCTCCAAAAAAAAGGGTTTTAGGGGATTCGCTTGAACACCCCCTTCCAATGAACCCCTCTTTATTTACATGTTCACTCAAACATTTTTGTGTTGGAAGGTTTATTAATAAAATAATATGGTTCAAGCAAAGGAGGTTCACTCGAACCCCATTTTAGGATGTTTTTAATGGTTTATTGTTGAGAATGACAGTTTCATTATCATTTTACCAGGAGACTAAACCTAGAAACCGACCGAGTGAACTCCCCTTTATATGATCAAGGCGAAGGTGAAAAAATATGCATCCACCACCCTCCATGACATCAAATTTTGCTTCCAGGTATGCTTCTCAGTTTATTTGCGAGATTTGTATATGCTTCAATATTTTTCATACATGTTAATCGGGGTTGTTTCAACTACAACATCTATCAAAATTCCTCTATTCTTTATACTTTGGTCAATTTCCATACCTACAACCTCAAGAAATGTGTTCTCATGGAATACCATGATTGAAGGATATGCACAAAATGGATTTGTTGAAAAGGGTTTAAAGAAACTTTCAAGAAAATGCAATAGGCGGGTGTAAAGCTAAATTTTATAACCTTTGCTAGCATCCTCCCTGCCATACCCTATTTGAAATCTCCCATTTTAGCATAGGTAGGGATGATGCTAGCAAAGCTTATGGAATTTTTCTTTACACCTGCCTATTGCATTTGCTTGAAATTTTCTAAACCCTTTTCAAAAAATCCATTTTGTGCTATCCTTCAATCATGCAATTCCATGAGCACATTTTGGTTAAACAGTTCACTTGCCTTTTCAATGCTTCCACATTTCACATACATGTCTACCAATTCAATTTCCCTATTCAACGCTTCCATTTTGGCACAGGCAAGGAGGATGCTGGAAAAAAATTTAGATATATTTCAACATTTTAACATAGAATCAACTAATATCTTCCCCTCTGAGTATCATCATTTATTGATGTACACCATTTTATATACCAATGTACTTTACCTAAAATTGGAGAGGTGAAATTTGGTAGTAAAGTATCTTTGGATTGCTATCTTTATGAAAATAACCTTCATTTTTAATACTTTCATTTATATTGTAGTATATATCGTTTGTGCTTGTTGCATTTGCTTAAATTTTTTTGGTTTATTGCTTTCATAACATATTTAGGTTTATCTTTTTAATGTGTTATCAACCAAATTGCCGAAAAAATCTGGATCAGCTTAGCCAAAACCATGATTAAGTTCATTGGTTAGATAATTAATAAGCATTTTAGTCTTAAGTGCAACAAAACCTTCTATAGGCTTTAGTGTAATATCCTAGAAATGGAGTATGAAGTTATAAGGATAGGTATTAGCAATATAAATATGTTGTTCCTAATGGCAAGGTCACTGTTGACAAGCCCTCATCAAACTCAATTTGTAGCTCACTAGTCAACTAGTACCATGATGACCACTACCAAGTTATCAACTAATGGATTCCTTATTCTCTTGTAGATATATTTCAACATTTTAACATAGAATTAACTATCGACATAGATCTATAATTAGAAGTTTGATTTGTACTAATTTATTTATTTGTAGGCAATGTGAATGTGTTTACTTGTTTTATGTTACTTTAATACTACTCATCTTAGATGGTGTTTTTGAAATGCACAAGACAACTAAGAGGGGGGTGAATCAGTTGTAACTAATCAAATTCACTTCTAATCTTAATCAATTCCACATTCACTTTAATCTACTATTAATTATAAACATGAAATATAGATAACAAAAAGCAAATACCAGAGACACCATATTTACGTGGAAAACCCAATGAGGGAAAAACTATGGTGAGGATTAGCTCACAATATAATAGTAATGAAAAACCGGATACAAAGGCTCATTACTAGAGGGATCACTACCCAAAAAGGACTAATTGTCTGGATATAAAGGCTCACTGCCTACATATAGGACTCACTGTCTAGAAGGAGGCTCACTACCTACAAATAGGACTCACTTTCTAGAAGGAGGCTCACTACCTACAAAAAAAGAAAGATAATAGAAAATCCACCACAACAAGTTTCACACATTTGCAGCCTTGATCAAAGAATTATAGACACCATTAGCTCACTTATTTCAGGAATCTAACACATTAAAGTTTGTTGTCTTGATTCAATTTCACACACTCTACTTTTCGCACTTGTTTTGTACTTTTCACACTTCTCTATTTTAATTCACAACGTCTTGACATGTATTTATACCACCTTCAACCATAGAAAATTTCTCCAAGGTTCGATACACATTCTTCATTTTACAAATTCAAACTAGGTCAGTGACTCAACATTCCCACGGTGGATAAGAATGAGAGTGGACCAAATACGTACTTAACTAGGACCCAAAATAACATCTTGGATCAATCACATGCTTCCTTAATCGATGCTTATCCTTCATGTAATGTGTAGACACCAGGTCATCCAAACCTAATGAAAACATCAATGAACTTTGAAGTGTGTGCATCCACAATAATATGATAACACATGGATCACATAACATGCTTCACCAAACACTAGAACACATATTAGAAGTCTTTAGAAACATCCACAATAACTGCAACAATATTTATACATAGAACTCTTTCCAAGAGTCCAACCAGACCGTGCAAACATATATACTAGCTCTGGAACAAGTCTTATGGAGCACTAGACCACGAGTTTGTTTTCCATAACATAGATAACATAATTATTAACCTTCTTCTAGATCCACAAGATCAAAGACAAACCTTTAGAGGACTACAGAGTAGAAAGATCTCTCCTAGTCCACAAACAAACAACTCTGGCAGACCAATTCACACGCTAGTAAACACAACTTTCACTCTTCATCAAACTATAAGCTATATCCCAGGATATACCATCCAAGGGTGCCCATAAACAACACTAAATATTCACACAAGCATACGATAAATATAGAAGAAAATTAGAGTAAATTACCAAAGCACATTCAGAACACACACACAACTCTTTCTTGACTATTTATTCATTTTCTCAAAAGCACTTCATATTAGCACATCTGCAACATGATAAAGATAGCTTCATGTACTCATAAAATTTCTATAGTATCTCAACCATACATGTACCACCTATAAAACATGATTCCTTTCTCTACAACAACCTGAACTATGTTGACATCAATGGCAACATTAATGACAACACCACCATACTTATTCATACTTGCAACAATCTCCCCCTATGTAATTGATGGCAACACATGATGTGAAAAAAAATCAAAGACAACATACACACTTTCATGCTTCTTTTTCTTCTTCTTCTTCTTCTTCTTCTTCTTTTAGATTAGACAACCTAGACAACATTTTTGCACTCTCTTCTCCTTACAACGATTCTTTCTCCCTTTCAGATTTTCCAGATATAGATAGGCGTTTTCACATGATTCTCTCTCCGCCTTTGAAATCAATGGCAAATGATTTTTTTTGAATGAATCTTAAGCCATATAAAATTTTGATCACTCCCCCTTAGGAGTGCACCCACATCTCCTACTTTTACAATGATACTCTCTACTCCCCCTAGGGAGTAGACCACAATCATCAATCCAGATAGATGATGAATCTATAGATCCACTGGACTGATGCACCTCCATGTGCACCTAGTTCAAAGAAGGAGGGGCAGTAACCCCCAACTTCTCCCTGAGATACTCAAAAGTGTCCTTCAGAAGAGCCTTAGTAAATATATCTTCAATCTGATCCTTTGTAGACACATATTCAAGTCTGAATTCATTCTCTAACTCCTTCTCCCTCAAGAAATGATATCTAATAGATATATATTTTGTCCTAGAATGTATTACCAGATTCTTTGAAATATTTATTGCACTTGTATTATCACAAAATATAGGGATAGGATCATCACACATCACAACTATATCCTTCAATGTTTCCTTCATCCAAAGTACCTATGTATAGCAAGATGTTCCTACAATATACTCAACTTTTGTAGTGGATAAATAAATTGAATCATGTTTCTTGCTTAGCCATGAAACCATTCTTCCTATAAGAAGAATGTACCACCACTTGTACTCTTCCATTCATCCACACAACTAGCCCAATATGCATCAGTGTAGGTATTCAAATTGAAATTAGTATCCTTAGGATACCACAATCCATAATCCAGAGTGCCTTTTATATATCTGAATATCCTATTCACAGTTGTAACATGTGTTTCTTTAGGTTTTTCTTGAAATATGGCAACCAAACATACTATATGCATGATATCCAGTCTAGTAGCAGTAAGATATAACAATCCACCAATCATAGATCTGTACATGCTCTGATAAAATTTAGGAGAATCATCATCCTTACTCAGTTTGCATCCAGTCACCAGAGGGGTACAGACTGGTTTGGAATCATCCATTCCAAACTTCCTTAGTAATTCTTTTAAATACTTAGATTGTGAAACGGATATTCCCTTATCAATTTGATTCACTTGGAGTCCAAGCAAGAATTTCAACTCACCAATCATAGACATCTCAAATTCTTTTTTCATTTCCTCTACGTATTTCTCGCACATACCATCATTTCCTCCAAAGATAATGTCATCAACATACACAACCACTATCAACGTTATATTTCCTTCAACTTTGAAATGGAGATTTTTGTTTGTGGAGCCTTTGTTGAACCCTTGTTGTGTCAAATATATGTCCAACCTTACATACCATGCTCTAGGATCCTATTTAAGTCCATATAGTGCCTTTTTCAACTTGCAGACCATATCTAGTTTATCTAATAATTGAAATCCTTCTCATTGTTTCATGTACACCTTTTCTTCTAATTCTACATTCAAGAAGGAAGAATTAACATCCATCTGGTATACTTTGAAATCTTTGTGAGCAGAAAATACCAAAAACATCTGAATGGCCTTCATTCTTGCCACCGGGGTGAATGTCTCCTCAAAGTCTATTCCTTCAACCTGTTAATAACATTTGCATACAATTCTTGCTTTTTTTCTTTCTACTTCACCATCTTCATTCAGCTTATTCTTAAACACCCATTTTGTACCAATTCCATTCTTGTTTGTTGGTCTAGGAACAAGTTCCCATGTTCGATTATTTTCTATCTTCTATGAATGTTCTTTCATTGCTTTGACCCAACTCTCATATTTTCATGCTTCGCACATTGTTTTAGGTTCTATCTTAGAAATTAAACACAAAATTTACCTCAGCTACTACCACTTTGCTTCTTGTCTTTACACCTTCACTTTTATCTTCGATTATCTATTATTTTGGATGATTCATATGTACATAATTTGGAGTCTTGGGAGCAAGTTCTGGAGTCTCTTCTTCTTCAATTTGTTCTTTCTCTTCCTTATCCTATTCTTGTACTTTTATGTAAATAGGATCAGCTAGTTCAACTTCACTTATTTCAACTAGTCTTTGCATATCTTCATCAACTTTTATATTTGCACTTTCAACTATCTTCCTTAGTCTTTTATTGAAGCATCTATATGCTTTGTTGTTAGTTGAATATCCAAGGAAAATACCTTCATCACATCTTGCATCAAAATTTCCAAGATTCTCATCATCTTTTTTAATGTAACATCTACTTCCAAACACCTTAAAGTACCTAATAGTAGGAGTCTTACCAGTCCATAGTTCATAAGGGGTCTTTGTGTTGTTAACTTTGATCTGAGCTTTGTTAAGAATATAGACAATAGTGTGGATTTCTTCTCTCCAATATACATCAGGAACATTTTTCTCTTTCATCATAGTCCTTGCAACCTCTTGAATAGTTTGATTCTTCCTTTCTACAACTCTATTTTGTTAAGGAGTTCTAGGAGAAAAAAAATGTCTCTTTATACCATTCTCTTCACAAAATGTATTAAACTCATCAGAAGTGAATTTTCCACCTTTGTCTAACCTTAAACATTTGATTCTCAGGTTCACTTCATTCTCTACCCTTGCCTTGAACACTTTGAATCTATCTAGAGCTTGTGATTTCTCCCTAAGAAAAGTAACCCATGTCATTCTAGAATAATCATCAATCAAAAGAATAAAATACATGTCACCATTAAGACTTCCTATTCTTGTAGGACCACAAAAGTTTGTATGAATCAATTCCAGCATTCCAGTAGATGAATATTATTTTCCTTTAAAACTACATCTTGTTTGTTTTCCCAATTAACAACTTCTGCAAATAGTATTGGTAGGCTTTATGTTTCTAGGTGGATCCCTAAAAACTTCTCTTGAACTGATCCTGATCATATTGTCAAAGTTTACATGTCCCATTCTCCAATTCCACAGCCAACTTTCATTAACTTGAGAAACAAAACACTGACCATCACCACTCTTAATTTGATAGATGTTTCCATGTGTTCTTCTTCCTACAACTACCACAGTTTTGGACCATTCTCTGATCTCATAGGTATTATCCTGAAACACAAACCTAAATCCTTACCCAAACATTTGTCCAACACTCAAAATATTATGCCTTAATCCCTTAACATTGTAATGATAGATAATTTCCTGCAAGATAGATTGTTAGTCTAATAAATGCATATATAAATATTATCCAACAACCAATGGAATGCAAAGGAGAAATAGTGAGAAGAGGAATGAGACTAGAACAGTCTCACCCATTTCTCTCCTCCATGGCTCATTTCCATTGTACCTCCTAACTTTTTTGTGATAAAATGGATGCCCTCAGATTGTATGTGAGCAAACTATAAATGTCTAGACCTAAACAAGATTTGAAGGATTTACTTTAAATGAATTATGCAAAATAGAATAAAACCCTAAGTGCAAGTATTCAACTCTATTTGCCTAGAATGCAAGAAGACAAAAATGATTTTAAGAAAATTCAGATTAAGATCCTTGAAATGGGAGCAAAATTGTCATTTTATAGAAAAAGCAATTTTGCACGAACGGATGAGATGAGAGATTGAGAAAATGCCCTAGAATCAATGGTTAAGATTCAAAATAGCAATTCTCAATTAGGGTTAGGGAAAAATGCCCACATGTGTGAATAAGATTTAATTAAATAAATTAAATCAAGACTAAATGTGACAGTTGAGATGAAATTAGTAAAAAATCAGAAGATAAGGTGGGATTTTAGAAAATTAGTATTTTTAGAAATTACTTGATTTGTAGAGGAGTAATTTCATTTTGAATTAAATTAATTCAAAATATGGATTTGTGAGATAATAAGTAATTGAATTTTGAAATTAATTACTAAATGAAAAATCAGTTAACTATGTGAGACATTTTTAAATGATTTGTTTTATTTAAAAATATAGAAGTGTCACATACAACAATTAAATAATTAAAAATAATTATTTAATTTAGAAGAAGTAGTTAATTAATTAAATAAATTAGCAAATCTATTTAATTAAGAGGATTTTAGGGATTAGTGACATATTAAATAAATATATTAAAATATACTTATTTAATAATCAGGAGGACATTAATGATGAGAATAAATTAAATAAATAAGACTTTATTTAATTGTAAGAAGACTTTGATAATTAGTGACATATTAAATAAATAAATAAGATTTATTTATTTAATAATCATGAAGAATGAGAGATCATGAATTAATTAAATAATTTATAATTATTTAATTAATAGTTGAATATGGGTTAGTAACATAATTACAGAGTTATAATCATGTCATGGCGAAAGGTGGTAAAATAGTGATCGTCGGCCTAAGTCATTTTTAGGTGTCTACATTTGCCCCTCTTTGTCATAATGCAGTTTATCGTGTTATGGAAAAGAAAACAAGTCCAGAATATGCCCCAGTGAAGGTACGGAGTGCCTATGCCCCCTTGGGAAAATTTTTGAATTTTGACCTAGGGTCAGAAAAATTTAGAAAATATCCTGACTAATTCAATTAATGACCAGAAAAGTGATGGCGCGATCCAATTCAGAAATGGAGGACGTTGAGCTAGCCAAAATGCTAGTCAAAGGTGGTCAAATGAGCCTCCAGTACAAACTTGCTAGGTCAAAACCCTAATTTTCAGCCTATAAATAGGTTAAAAAGGTCAATCCAAGTGTCATTTGCTCATTTTTTATATAAGAATTTTAGAAATCGGAGCTCAAAGAGACAATGGTGATTCCAGCGACTACCCATTGTGGATACCATGTGCGGACATTCTGATGACCCGAGGATGCAGAGGCACCGATAATTATCTTATCCCCCTTGTCAAATTTTGAATTTAATGCATTTATTAGGGTTTTAGGGGGGGTAATCAAATGCATTGCGATGCAAATGATATCGTGTAAACTGCAAACGCCTTCATGTTCGACGCATTTGATTGCGTCGTGAAACAAGTGCAATGGGTAGGTTAGGGTAAGTTGTATGATTGCACATCCGCCAAAGGAAATGATGCAATCGCCAGGTTGCAATGCAAGTGAGGCTTTTGCAATGCATATGTCATTTTGCGACGCAATTGCCAAGTCAAACGATGCATTTGCTAAATTGCAATGCAATTGTCAAGCCAAATGGCGCATTCACTGTTAGATTGCACATTTGATAGCTATAACGACGCAGTCATTGTTAGGTTGCGCATTTTCTAGCTTGAACAACGCATTTGACATATTGCAACGCAATTGTCATACGCAGAGCCGTAATTGACTAATTGTGGCACATTTGTGGTCAATGCGACACAATTGTAGTTGACCAAAGTTGAATTTTGTTGACCTTGTGCCGAGATTAGCTTGGATGTATCCTTGACTTGCCAATAGTAGTAACCTTTCCACAATGTTGCTCAATATGTGCTAATCCTTGGCCTTTCTTGTGCAAAGTCGACTTGTACCGATTTATACCCGAGAGTTCCAACTGGTGCCATACGCCTTCAAAGATCACCTGAGTGATAAGCAGAGATAGTAACTGATGGCACTGGGTCTATATCACATTACCTACATGCTCGTTATTTGGGAAAACAAGGGTTTGTTGATAGCCCTTTGTGAGAGGTGGCATTCAGAGACCTGCTCATTTCACCTGCCTACTGGAGAGGTGATCGTGACCTTGGAGGACGTCTATCATATTCTTCGCATTCTGATTAGCAAAGAGAGGGTTATCTTATATCCACATCAAGGGCGACAGGCCATATCAGAGATGTACGAGGATGTTGATGGTGCCCAGTTGGGCATGGATGGTTATGAGATTGGTTAGCATGTTGTAGCTGACCGGTTTCCTAGGTGAGATGCCATGCTGATGACACTGATTATTGGGTTATTGATTCCAGATCATCGTGGTCATGGATTTCCCATTGGATGGGGACATGTACTGGTCTGTATGTGAACTCATAGGACAGTTTTCACTTGGGGGCCCTGTTTGCTGGCCATGTTATATCATCAGGTACATGAGGTCATTTATCACCAAGGTCACAGTAATAGTTGCGGGACTACGATACTCATGATCTGGGTATGGGAGTGCATTCCCGTTTTTCAACCACCAGTGTAGATTCAACAGCTAGAATATGGGATGTTGTATGTTTACCTGTATGTGGGATCAGTTAGCCATACTCGTGTGGGAGATACCAGATACTGGAATCATCGAATTGATACGATGATCAATTTTGTTTGGAGGCCGTACAGAGATTGTGCTCAGTGGTCAAATGAGGATGGCCATTTATCCTTTTGTAGATAGTTTCGATATTTGATTGGCTGCATGGTACAGACCTAGTGATTATTGAGATGTACATACTTTAGCGGGTACTATGACAGTTCAGAGAGCAGCAGGTTGTGCCAGTAGGCACAACAAAGTATGCTTGGTCTTCTAGGGAGACCATGTGGGGGCCACCCATATCAATGATAGTGGTTGAGCAGCAAGTTGATAGTTTAGTTGTAGTTCAGTGGGTGTGGAGAGGGGGTCCAGCAAATGCAGGTACATCTGCCAAGTTCAATGCCTGGTGGTAGATTCATCGGACCATCCCGTTGACAGATCCAGATGGTCCACCACCTATTGATCAGAGATCAGTTATCCCACGGGTGCAGAGGAGAGGTCGGGGTGGCAGGGATGGAGGCAGAGATGGTAGAGGGGTCAGGGGGAGAGATGGAGGTAGGGGAGATGGAGGCTGAGGAGACGGAAGAGGTGGGGGAGATGGAGGAGGGGTGGAGATGGAGGAGGTGGGGGAGATGGCAGGGGCGCCAGGAGGAGGAGAGATGACAGAGGGTGGAGGCAGTTGAGGAGAGTCAAGTAGAGAGTGGGCGATGCACCATTGTCACCCATTCAGGAGGAGGGCGAGGAGAGAGAGCAAGAGGCAGAGGTGATGGTCAGAGGTGGAGAGGAGGCGGAGGTGAGGGTTGAGGAGGTCAGAGGTGGGGAGGAGGTGGAGGTGAGGATCGAAGAGGTCAAAGGTGGGGAGGAGGAGGTGGAGGATCCATTTGTCGGGGGACAACATCTAGAGATTGATGTGGAGGAGGTCCAAGTGGAGGAGAGAGATGAGGAGGAGGAGGCAGACCAGAGGCTGCGAGAGTGGATGAATTCTGGGAATGATGAGGGTGACAGATTACCCATTTTGTCTGCCAATGCCACCATTGACTAGTGGATCACAGATTTGCAGAGCAGACTTGATGCGGCCTTGTCTCAGAACAAGGCCTTGGCAGCGGAGTTAGAGGTTACCCGAGTAGAGAGGGATCAGGTTGTTCTCCAACGATAGGAGTCAGATCGATGGGTGACAAAGTTCATAGAGCTATGTTCAGGGCCGATAGGAGACATGACTAGGGAGCTAGCCAGGATGGTGGAGAGCAAGGGCCGATATAGGTTGTTGTATGAGTAGGTCGTTCCACCAGACAAACGAGACCCAGGATTGTCTCGATCCTATAGCAGGATAGGCAACGACTGCTAGACCCATAGCAGCAGCAGATCACACAGCAGTAGTCATACCAGTGATGGGGGGTCCACTTCATCAAGGTAGGCATTAGGTCATAGATCACATAGTTCTCATAGACATTCATCAGGCCACTGTCATAGGTCAAAGCATGGGCATAGATCAGTGTCATTAGGACACCAGGCAGAGCAGAGCCAACCTCCTATTACTGATCCTATGGGATCTCAAAGTGAGACACAGGACAAGACACCTATTCAGGTCACTTTTCACTTGATGGATCAGTCACAGCCACCTCAAAGTTCACCTCCATGGGATAGAGGGGGGCCATGCTAGGACTTTCTTTTAGACACTTGTATATTTTGATATTCAAGCCTGCGAGCTCTATTTTTGGGATATCATACAACTCTATCCTGTGATATGACATTTTTTCAGATTATATATATGCAATGCAGTTTTGATGTGCTCTATATGATTTATGTGTTATGATATTCTAATGCTTTATCAGATGTTTATGTGATGCTTTTATGCTGCTATGAGGTGTATGGACATTATTCTTATGTTTATGAATGCAATTATGGATGCGGTTACATATGTATGCATTGTGCAATGTGATGATGATGTGATTCCTATATGCTAATGTTTATTGATGATGCCTATATGTTGATGCAAATGATGGTTTTTATGATATGAGATGGATGAATGTAAATGATAGCGTTATGAAATGTGGATTGTGGTATTTGATTTATGCAGATGTGAATATGAAATGTCCATGCCATTATGTATAGTCCATAGCCCCGGTAGAGTCATTCGTATACCCCTGAAAAGCTGAATTTATTTTCTTTTAATTTTCAATATTTTGTTTTTCTTTCTTTCTTTTTCTTTTTCTCTTTTCAGTTCATTTATTTCAACCCGCAAGCAATGAAGCTCGCACTCAGGGCTAAGAATCACAGTGGCGCTGGAGCAGAATTTTAGATTTTTCACTTAACTAGACTTCACAAAAGACCTATAGTGACCGTCAGATCCTTAAAATTTGTGAGAGATATAAGATTCTAGAATACTTCAGAATCAGACTAACCAATGACTTATCCACTTTGAATCAAACATCTAGATCGCTTGACACTAACATAAGATCCTCACCATCCACTCTAAAAACTTGATTAGAGTTTGACAAAGAAATACATAGAACAACCTCAGGAAAGAAGAATGGTTGTTGTGTGTACAGATGCACCCAGCCAAAAGCAGAGGGACCCCAAACAAAGCAGCAGCAAAGCGAGAGCAAACAAAAGAAAACGAATGCAAACGAAAAGAAAACACCAAAAAAAAAGCAAAGCAAGACAACGAAAGAAAACAACGAAGAAACATCCCCAAAGCAAGAAACCTACAACAAACAAACTAATCTAATGAAAGCAGGAAAGTGGAAAATTTATAGGAAACCTACACTACTCAAAACGAGTTATGTACAAAGATATTTACAAAGAACTATGTTCAAGAAAGGCCAACTGACACTCATACCCATTGGATTTTGTAGCGTGTGCACAAGCAAACGGGCAGTCATTATAGTTCTCAACCATGCAGATTTATCCTTATGTTTAGAGAAAATAAATTCAAGATTGCAGCATTCAAATTCAGTCACCCGGCTAGGGAAAATCAACAATTGGGGAGACTCGCCAAACCCATGGTTAATCCATAAGCACGTCTGTTTCTCCTCATTCCCATAATCAAAATGATAAGTGCAGCTATGAAAATTAATAGGAGGAAGGAAGGATAGAACCTGGATTTCATCACATAGAGGTGGCAGCATTTGACAATCAAGAGCAAGCACTGCATCGTCAGTTTTTGCATCAGCAACCTCGGGCGGGCATGGTGGAGGGTGCAGCACTTCAGGAATCAAGCCCGCACAAAGCAGGGAGAATGAGGCAGCAAAAATTTCTTCCACATCTTGCGTGGGATCAGTAGTCTCCCTTGGCATTTCTTCAAAAAGAAGTACTTCATCTCGTTGACCTTCTGCAAATTGAGCGTCCACACGATTGCTATCCCCAAAAGCAAACACATTATCCCATCTCCTTTCCCAAGTATCGACCTTATCTTCATGATGCTCAGTGTCATGGGATGATGACATGTGCAAATCTATCCAATTGCAGCCATCTGAATATGAAGGAGGATCAACAACGATCATGGCGGAAGGACTCCAAGTTGCATCTCGTAGTCGACTGGGTGCTTCATCTTTGTTGGCAGCTATCTCAGCACCCCCGCCTTTGTCTTCTTCTCTTTCTTGTTCATGCATTTCATCATGATGCTCACTCATTTCCCCTTGTTCACTATCACTGTAAATGGAGAAGGAACCCCTCTCTGAATCCGGAAACTCTAGTGCATCAACATTCAGAGGCTCATGGAGTATGTCTCCATCGCTACTGTCTTCTGGGATATGCTCTTCCTCGGCATGAGAATACCTCCACAACATGTCTCCCAATGGAAATAAGTCATCAATTGATGGCACCTCATCAAGGCAACCAAAATCCACCATGCAATCTCCCTCCAAGGACTCGCCATGAAGCCCATCGTCAATGGTGCACAAATATTTTTCAAGAGGAAGAAATTCTTGATGATTGGTGGACCGCATTCCTATTTGATCTACTTCATCACTTGGAAGCTCAAGACTGTATTGTTGTCCTCCCTCTATTTTTGTTCCAACATCCTCTTGATGACTGCCCCTAGTTGAGTCATTACTTAGCTCGGGCTCTTGATCTTCACGTTCCATCTAGGCAACAAGTAGAGGATGTGGTGTACTCAATTGCCTTGCTTGTTCTCTGACTTGCTTCATGGCTTCTTGGCACAGCCCGCACGTGAACTCAGAGTGGGATGAATCATGGAGCCTGCACCAATTCAGCAGTAGTAGCACTTCCAAATCCAATTGGTATTTTAGCTCTGACCAATCCTTTGCTAATCTGGAGACGAGCTGGTCATATCTTTCTGCTACTAGGTCCTCATCATCACTTTCTACTTTCCCGAGGCTATCAACCTCTTCCTCTTGCTGATATTCAGCATCTTCATTGGCTGCCCTAGCATACACTACTGCAAGATTGATTGATTCATCCTCAACTGCCAATGGCTCCTCTTCTTGAGTGGAGGACTGCCCCTTATTGACAAAGGATAGGCTTTCCAACTCCATTCTTAGTGAACCTTCACCAAATCTTTTTGTTGTTCCCAGAAAATCAGCTTCTCCTTGATTTTCAGCTTCAGTGTTTTCTATCCCAACACTAATTTGTGGCAGATTTCCTAGTTTATCTTGAAGGTGTTGTCTTCCAGATGCTGATAGATTTTCTACCATGTGGGATGACTCATTCTCCTTGACAGTTGGTTGTTCCAAATTGTTCAAATTGCCTTTGACTTGGGTGATGATGCTTGCACATGACAAAGAGGTAAATTCTGAATGTGGTGCATTATGAAATCTGCACCAACTTGACATTAGTGCTTCCTCAAATCTTGGTTCGTCTTTGCTGCTCAAACACTCTTGGATCAGCTCTTCAAATGCCTTGGCTGCCATGGTTGTCAATTCTTCCTCTGGATCTGCAAGAGCTAAAGGTTGATATATTTCCCAAAAGGGAATCTCTCCTTGCAAGACCCTTTCAATTCTGCTCAAGAAGGTTAGACACTCCAATTCATTGTGCCTGCAAGTGCAATGGATCCTACACTTATCCGCCAATGCAAATTGCTGCAATGGTCTCTTCAATCTCCTATTTAAATTTGCATGTAGCTGAGCGATGTTGATTTGCACATGCTGCTCCATTTCAACTCAGCTTCTTTTTTGCCTTCAAAATTTTTTGACTTTATGCTTCAGCATAAAAAAAAGATCTCTCTATCTCAGATTTCTTCTTTGATAGTGCTCTTATCGATTTCCAACTTTCATCTTTGTAGCCTCAACATGTCGCCCTCCTTCTAGCGCCAGTTCTGTTGATGGTGTTTTTATGCACTTCACAACACAGGTAATGCATAGGTGCATTACCTCTCTTGAAAGACAATCTTCCACAATCAAATTGCAGAACACTATCCCAAGGTCTCTCGGATGTCAGGTCTTGACAGTGCTTGGAATATTTCAGTTGTTTATGTGATTTGCTGGAATCACAAGGTGGACTTACAGATGAGTTACAAAGTGAGGAAGTTGGATCTGCAAATGGAGTTCTTAAGATGGGAAAGTTGCTGAGTGTTTGCTGCAGGTTCAAACAGCAGTCTGGAACTCCATTTCAACATCAGATTTAGCTTTACAATGTGCAATGAACCTTGCCTAAGGTTACTTGTTAAAAAAAAGGAAAAAGGGCAGGGAAGAGAAAAGGTTCTTGGATCTGAAACTACGAATGAACAGTGATCATGGAGGCTGCTACAGTAGACAAACTCCCTAAACTGGGTTTTGCTTGGCCAAGAGGATCCTATAGTTACACAAAACCAGTGCAATCTTCTAAGGACTGCAGATTTTCAGTTTGCATACACACATCATGAACATGCAAGTGAACTAGGTTGCAGCAATCAAATAAATAAGCCCAGGCTAGCTTTACACAGCAGCTTGCCATCAACAAGTACCAAAAATATGGGCTGAAAATTCATCAAATACTGTAACAGCAATCACCATTACCACTTCCATTCAAGAAAATACAACTAAAACTAACTTGGAAGGTAGAACCATGCACACATAATGAGCAAACTCAAAAGTAACACCCATAGATCATGCAATGCTGCTTTCTATTGTTTCAGGATGTTTTTACAACAGCTCTCCAACACCTACAAATGAGGGGGAGACCCCTATTTATAGTTTTCCAAAGCCCAAATGAATGGCAAGGATTGATTTATATTATGTGGCTCAGATTCAATTACATTAGGGCTTTACCAACCCCATAATATTCAACAATTTAAAATAAACCTGTTGTCTTTTCCCTATTTTGTCTTGTAGTGGTCAGTCACTGTAACAGTTTTGTCTTTTAGCTGATTTCCCTTTTACTGTAGCTGAAACTAATTGAAAGCTACCTTCTTCCCAATAGAATTGCAACATTCTTCATTGGATCAAATGGTTCGGTCGATGGACCCATGGTAGGCTTCTTGAAACCGGAAATGAGAGGCTGAAATGTTGTTCTGGAATGTTGTTTTGAAATGGCCGCGAGAGCACGGAACTCTGGATGGTACTTCCTAGATGAAAATTTGGAATTTGAAAAGCTAGGAGAGGATAAGACCCCATTTTAGCATCTGGTTCGAAGTCCATTTTTTATTTTGAGGTGCACTAGTTCATTCCGGAAATGTGAGTCCGGAATGCCGTTTTGGAAATGTTGTTTTGAAAACGACTGCGAGAGGATGGAACTCCGGATTGCACTTCCTAGCTGCAAAATTGAAATTTGAAAGGTCAAGGCAAGAAAACGACCCAATTTTACCATCTGGGTCGAAGTCCATTTTCAATTTTGAGGAGTTCTACTATGATCTGGAAACATGAGTCCGGAATGCCGTTTTAGGGAAGCTATTGCAGGGAAGCCGTCGCAGGGAAGCTGTTGCAGGGAAGCTGCTGCAGGAATGCTGTTTCAGGGAAGCTGTTGCAGGGAAGCTGCTGCAGGAATGTTGTTTCAGAGAAGCTGTTTCAGGGAAGCTGTTGCAGGGAAGCTGCTGCAAGAATGCTGTTTCAGGGAAGCTGTTGCAGGGAAGCTGCTGCAGGAATTTTCAAAACTTTCTAAAACTTAATAAAACCTTGTCAGTTCACTTAGGCACCACAAAAACATCCAAAATCCATAGGAAATCTTTCTCCAGAGTCAAAGAATGAAGGAAAAAGCGAATCGAGCGAATGAGTGGGGGCGAAGCCCGAAAAAAAACCCAAGACTTAGCCATTTTTTATTTATGGTGCAAAATATGGTCAACCAAAAAATGAGACTTTGAAGGGCACGTTGACCAACTAGGACAGCAAAATGAGGGGTACGTAAAAAGAGACAAGAGCAAAGAAGTCCATCGGGAGCGAAAAAAGAGGGTCCCTGCCTATGGTGGGGCGTGCGTGCAAAATATGCACAACAGATACAAAGATGAATCCTTCCTACGTAGAAAATGCGCAGAAACAACGTAGTTCAAACTTAGATGAAAGATTGACTAATACAATCAATTGAATTGATCAGACATTGACCTTGACTCTATTTTTGGATTTTCTCGGGTCATTTTTAAATTTTTAATACTTTTTTCAGGACTTTTCTAGATTTTATTTTTTTGGATTTTTTTTACAAGACTTTTTCAGATTTTTTGGATTTTTTCAGGACTTTTTAAGAATGCAAGATCATGTGCAGTACCCACTATAGTTGTGTGATAAAGGTCTTGCCCCCAGACAGGTTAGGGAATACCCGAGTTCAATGATATGGAGATAGGCAGACAAAAGGCAAGGATATGCAAGGGATGATGTCAACCAAATGCTAACCATGGTCGGAATTGATGGGACTTAGGACGGATGCCATGAATGTGTTAGGATTTTGTGATTATGACAAGTGGATAAAGGTTGATTTGAGTAACAGTAGATGGTGAAGCAACGATCAACTATGCATGGTGCCTGTTTGCTAGGCTTTTACCATGGTACTTATCCAAAGCGCCTCTTTGCCAGGTTTTCACTATTAGATGAATTCATTTCTTTTTACGATTTTTGCCATTTTTTTATTTTTTTGATGTCACCAAGACGCCTGTTTGCCAGGTTTTCATCAAGGGATGATTTTTTTTTTTTTCATTTTTTTTATTTTTTTGTATTTTGTAGGTTTTTAGCCTAGCTCTCTGATGCTATGTGTAGAAATTTCTCATATGTAAGTTGTTGATGGGTTCCGTCAGCTGTTCTTCATCAGTTGTGGCCAACTGATAGGCTTCGAAGCCAAATGCGGTAGTAATGATGTAAGGACCAAGCCAATTAGCCTCAAACTTGCCAGGCTTTTCACGGTCTACCTGATTTCTAAGGTTCTGCATGAGAACCAAGTCACCAATTTCAAACTTTCTCATCATTAATCTTTTGTTATAACTTCAGAAAAGATGATTTTGATATGCCTACAGATGATTTAAGGCATTTTGTTGTCTTTCTTGTAGCATTTCCAGCTCATGTAGGTGAGTATGTCTATATTCTTCATCATCAATCATTCCTTTCAAAGAGACTCAAAGAGAAGGAATTTCGACCTCAGTGGGCAATATGGCCTCAGATCCATAGACCAGGGAAAATGTAATGGCTCCAGTGGGGGTACGGATGCTGGTACGATCAGCCCATAAAGCAGGATTAAGTTGTAGGTGCCAATATCGGCCAGCATCATTGATGGTCTTCTTCAGAATGCGAAGAATTATTTTATTTGATGCCTCAGCTTGGCCATTACCTTGTGGGTAATATGGGGTGGAGAAATGGTGTTGGATGTGGAATCACTCACAGAGTTCACGAACGTCCTGATTTTTGAATGGACTATTGTTATCTGTGATGATGGATTATGGGACACCATACTGGCAAAGGATGTAATTTAGGATAAACTTGGATATTTACTTACCGGTGATGTAAGTGAGAGGGACAGCTTCAATCCACTTAGTAAAGTACTCAATGGCAATGATTATGACTTTATGGCCATTAGAAGAGGATGGATGGATCTTACCCATGAGGTTGAGTCTCCATTGTGCGAAAGGCCATGGAGAAGTGATCAGTCTGATCTCCTGTACAGATGCATGAATTAGGTCACTGTGTACCTAGCATTTTTGACATGTTCTGACAAACTGAAGAGCATCTTTTTCCAATGTCGGCCAGTAATATCCCAGTTTGGTGACTTTCCTAGCTAACATTGGACCACTCGAATGAGATCCGCATGTACCCTCATGTACTTCTTGTAAAGTCATTTGAGCTTCATCAGTGTCAAGACAGCACAGAAGGGTGTTATCAAAGTCGCAGTGGTATAAGGTGTCACTGATGATAATGTGTCTAGCCACTTTTCAGATAAAGGATTTTCGTTGGTTGTTGGACCAATAATCTCACACACCATTTCTAAATCTGGAATATCATATGCAGGCATCAGTAGCTATTCCACTAAGAATTCAAATTGTGACACATTCTTGGGGATGTCTAGGAGAGATCCAATGGTAGCCATTGCATCGACCACCTTATTATGTGTCCTTGGGATTTGTTCGAATGCAATCATTTTGAAATACATTAGGAAACTATCCACCATTCATTTGTCGGGAAGCAACTTCTCATCTTTTGTGTCATAGTCATCATTCACTTGGTTGATGACTAGCTGAGAATCCTCGAATATGAGCAATGTCTAAATTTTCCATTTAAATGCTATCTTGAGACCTGTGACCAATGCCTCATATTATGCAATATTATTTGTACAAGGTAAGGCAATTCGAAATGATTTAAGAATTGAATCCCCTTGTGGTGTGATAAATAATATGCTAGCTCCTGAGCTGTGACCAGTGTGGGACCCATCAAAGTATAGTTTCCATGGTAAAGTTGGTTTTGCGTGAAAGATGGACTCATCAAGAAAATCAGTTATCAGCAGATGAGTTGCTTGAATTGGTGCATCCACCAATTGATCTGCTATTACTTGGCCTTTTATTGACTTTTGCTCCACATATTGTATGTCATACTTGCTTAATATCATGACCCACTTCACCAAATGACCTATCA